>OY365809.1:2317952-2392952 GCA_959347315.1 Bimastos eiseni | reverse complement strand
CCCTGATAGAATTCAGGGAACGATGACCCAAAGAGAACCAAACTAGAGGGAAGGGAGTCAGTGGGGTCTGGAAATGGAGGAAGCACACCATTTGAATGGAAGAAGTTGAAGAATAGCAGAGAATTGGGTGACTTACCGACATACTCCAAATTAAGTATTGTCATTAATATTGTAACAATTGTTGTTATCATTGCTGTTGCGTTTATAATTCATTATTGTTAGTACTAATTGTTGTATTAGTATTACTATTGTTATTGTCACCATCATCGTCGTTGTCATCATCATCATCATCATCATCATCATCGTCATCATCATCATCCTCATCATCATCATCGTCGTCATCATCATCATTATAATTATTATATTGCTATCATTATCATCATTATTTTATTATTGTCGTTATATTAATTGCTATTATTATAAATAAATAAAAACAAGAATAAGAACAAGCGCATGAAGTAGAAGACCACAAAGAAGACCAAAAACTCCGAAGAACATGAAAATAAAGACCAAGAAGAATCAGAAGAACTTGAACAAGACCAATAGGAAGACGAGATGGAATAAGTTTCAGCGTGAGGCAATACTTAAGTATATTTCTAAAGTGTTGATGGTTTCATAGACAACAAACCCATCAAACACACACCTCTTTTCCTTAAACAGAATCGGGTTTAAATAGGTTTTTCAATTAGCCGCGGCTTAGAGCTCTTACACTCCACTTGAGACGCAGATAAGAGGAAAATGCGGGAACAGTTCATTGCATACTGCATTCCGTGTGGCGTGGCGTCAGATAACGGATAACCGCACGGGGTGTGGAAACGTCTGCTTGCTCCGAATACTCGAATCGGTGGAGATGGACGGACTGTGGCGTTGATATAGCGCCAGTCTCTATCTTAACGTCGTGATTATGGAAGTGGTTATGGGTCGAAATGCAGCCAATGACTGTCTCGTCCGTCTGTCTGCCCGTCTGGTCGTATGCGTCTGTCTCTCTGCGTCTTTGCCTCTGATCTGCTATGTTCTTCTGTTTGTCAAAGTCTGTCCGTCCATCCATCCTTCCATCTATCCGTCAAGAGTCGTGTCTCACTGTCTCTGTGTCCGTCTGGGTATACATGTACGTATGAATATACATGTACGTAGGTACACATATGTACGCATGTATTTGTGCGTATGTGTGTGGTCTTGCGACCGTTTCTTAGACTCTTCAAGACGTGGTTCCATTTACGGACCCAAGTGCTAAAGTTGTTCCACTCGTCTGTACGAAGGGTTGACGACATCTGACATGGAACCGTTGTTAACGATAGCAGCTTCGGAGGGGTGAAGATGGACCAGCACTCCCTAGACAGACAGAAAGATAGACAGATATACGCCTCTGAGTAGGTTTCTTGACGGGCGCTATATAAATTTTCGATATGAATGACTACATGCATACATACTAAAAGACAGACAAGCAGATCGCAAAGCCTTGTGACTATAGTTCGTGTCGTATTACTTGTATATTGGTGATACGTTTCACGACGTTAAACACCTCAATTTGTGTGAAGACAATGCTATATGAGGAGAATTTTGTTGCAACATTTTATGCCAAAGTTATAAACGTATAATATCGGCTCTACCCTAGGTAACTCTTGAGTGCAAAGACGGCTGTGTCAGTTGACAGATAAGATATAATGCCACTAAGGACGAACGCAGGAGGTTGATTTACATGTAGGTGCTGTAAAGGCCCCTAAAATTAATAGGCCTACGTAATGAAATCCAATAGCAGACTCATTCTGTGGGAAGGGCGATCGACGCCACATTGACTAAGCTCAATAATACGTTAGATGTGTCGCAGGTGATCAACAAATAAACCCTATACTGAATGCATTCATAGATGTTTCTATAGCTCCTATCGCATTGTAATCTATACGTAATCAAAGCCGAAAGTGCGACAATTCCAGAGGCAAAGCAGTCGTCGTATGTAGGCCTACAGTTCGGGCAGAAATGAGAGTGCCCCAGTTACGATCGAAGAGCTAGTCGCAAAGATAATTTCGTTTCAAAATAGTAGTAGTGATAGCGTCAGTTTAGAGACGCTGTGTGATAACAAAGATGATTATCGTCTCAATCCTAGAATCTAGGCTTAGCACTGGCCATGTCATCGTTGGGTTACTAAAAGTGGCGGATTAATGTTTAACACTCCGCTATTGGTAGAACTCGACCAGTGCCAGTCTCAAGCCTGGATAAAGGAGGAGAGCGATGCTAATGGTCTCTGTTACCACACAGTGTTGTTAAACTGTAACAACCACCATTGATAATGCTTATAACCTTTGAGAGTTTTTTAGAAATGCATTGGCTTTGTTTTGTTCTGCTTGTACTTATTGGGTTAAAATTGCACTATAAAGAGGTGTGTAATACTATTTATTATTCCACAATTCTGATCGCCTCAATGGCTGAGTAATTAATATAAAAAAATAATTAATAAATTACTGATAATAGCATATTCTTTAATATTACAAGAACGCCGTTTGACAATACGCAAGAACGGAGTAACACAAGTTATTAAACGAGTCGACCATTGTATTCTTGCATCGAAGACGTTGATATCTTAAAAGTTAAATCAAAATTGCCTTTACAGATGAAAATTTTTTACGGGCCGTATATCACCAGTTTGCATTACTGCATCCACATGATAGGCCTAGAGCTGATCCGATTTCAGACCAAATGTCAGGTTCTCCATTTAATTTTAACCGCGCTTCGCAGGGTGTTGTAGCATGCCCCGAGTTACACCCTAGAAACACTTTCCTTAGTACTCAGAAATTTACAAAACAAATAAGTTATGGCGATGTCCATGAAATCAGGATGCCAAATCTGTCAAAATATTGACTTCATCTGCAGAAATAAAAGAAGTTTCTCAGTTCCCCGATTTCCGGTGTTTTCGGGTTCCCCGATTCCATTTCCCGATTAACCAATTAACAGCGAGGGTAGTAGTAGTGGGGAAGTGGGGAAGGAAGTAGCAGTAGTAGTAGTCACAGTTAAGCAATACTTTGTGATAACAGAGATCATTGGTGTCGCCTCCTTCTTTATCCAGGCTAGAGACTGGTACTGCCATGGTGCAATAAGTGCCGGAATTATTACATCAATATTTGAAAAGCTTTAATTGAAAGCAAAAGACATCATTTATATGTATTTATAGGAATCAGAGTAAAAGCTAATTGTTCTATAGTCTCACCAACGATTATTATAGTATTCGTTGAGTATATTAAAAAGGTATGTTGTTAGCTTATAAATGAAGGTTGCGTTGCATTGTTGGTTGTGCTCCATTTTAGTTGTGCTCCATTTTAGTTGTGTGATCTTTTCGGCCAAGTGTCTCACGACGCGGGTGCTTCGGTCTGCGACAAGGGGTGAGCTTCTGGTTACTCGGGCTCCTAAGCTGTTTAGCTAATAATTAAGGCGCAAGCTCTTAGTCATGCAGTTATTTCAGCTTAGCGACACTATGATAACAAAGATCATTAGCGTTACCCTTCTTATTAATCCAGGCTTGATACTGACACTGCCAAATTGCGAGCAATGAGTTGTATAACATTTACGTCGACCTCAGAGCAGGACGTTTTGGCGCAGCCGTTTCGGCGCAGGACGTTATGGCGCAGATATCTGATACAATATAAAATGTAACAAGAAGCATGATCTATGATAATAATTATGCTAATCCTGGAACTGCAATGCTGAAAAGAATTATGCTTAAATAGAAGCGGGATGGATATGAGAATTTCTAACTCGTCGTGAAACCCTTTCAGTCACAATCGTTTTATCAATCTCTCCTCCAATAAAACGGCATTATGTTTCATCAATCCAGCTTCCATATAAGCATGATTATTTTCATCAATCCAGCTTCCATTTAAGCATGCTTCTTTTCGTCAATCGAGCTCCCAGTTTAACAGTATCCTTTTTATTGATCCGGCTTCTAGTTAAAATACTTCTTTTCACCGATCCATCTTCTATTACCGACGCTTCCGAGGCTTAACTTGATTTGCCATGTGGAATAAGTTACGACACTAAAGTGTAGATTACCATATAATATATTTATATAATGCATAATATACAGTATTATTGTATCAGAGATCTGCGCCAAAACGTCCTGCGCCAAAACGTCCTGCGCCAAAACGTCTTGCGCCAAAACGTCCTGCGCCAAAACGTCCTGCGCCAAAACGTCTTGCGCCAAAACGTCCTGCGCCAAAACGTCCTGCGCCAAAACGTCCTGCGCCAAAACGTCCTGCGCCAAAACGTCCTGCGCCAAACGTCTTGCGCCAAAACGTCCTGCGCCAAAACGTCCTGCGCCAAAACGTCTTGCGCCAAAACGTCCTGCGCCAAAACGTCCTGCGCCAAAACGTCCTGCGCCAAAACGTCTTGCGCCAAAACGTCCTGCGCCAAAACGTCCTGCGCCAAATCGGCTGCGCCAATACGTCACGAACCGGTCGACCTTACTTTACCAATATAATCGACATAATAGGTCTGCAGAACTTCTAAAATCTCGTCGATAGGTAGTTATCATTTTAACGACGCATTTTCATAAGAGAGATGATCTGCGTTGCCCTCCTCCTTGTACCAGGATAGGAACTGGCGCTACAGGCATACGAATTGTATACATAGATGTTTAGGCTAACTGTTTTGGATGGTCTAAACGTGACGTTATGTTCAGACGAACATCGGCTTCTTTGTCTCAGACCTCCTTTCGCGTAAAGCTCTGTGCTCGTCTGCTAGACGGGAGCTTCTGGTATCTACGGCACGGTCGTCACTAATGCTGCGTCGAACTATCACAGTGGTCGGTCCATCCACCTGGAATGGGCTCCCGGTTTTCCACCGTCTTCCCCTTACAATGACCTGCCTGCCTTTTGTAAGCTGTTAAAGTCATTTCTATTTGTCCGTGAATGGGCTTGGAGCACTTCTGAGCAGTTTTGCTTGAATAGGTGCCATATAAATTTTTAAATGAGTGAATGGAACCAATCTTCCCAGTGCTTTAACTTAACCTGATGAGAGTCAAAAAATAATTAAATGGACCTTTTGTAGATTTTCTCGTCATCTTACACGAACAAATGCCGATTGCGTCTATGAGATAGTCCTTACATTGGGGATTTAATTACATATATATATATATATATATATATATATAAAGCTTGAATACATCTTAAGGGTGTTTAAGATTTGTCTCTTGCTCATCCACTTCTCTTAATAATTTTGCCAGTAAGCAGGTTAGCAAGTAACATATAACCTTTCAATTAATTTAGTTGCAGGACCTGGTTGGCAGGTTATTTGCTGTTAAATGGCAGTCTGTCATATAAACGATTGGCGTAACCCTGATTCTTGACACAATACTTAGACATCTTTAAATAGTTTGCATCAGGCGCAATATGCACTGTGTCCTGAAAAAAGGCTCCCCTAATAATAAAAAAAATAATTAGTAAATGATCGTCGATATTTTAAATTTCAAAACCGTTTCAATCCTGAAATTTTGCTAGGGCTGCATAAAATATGATTATTCTTGTTATTCAAAAATGACGTCAAAATGACGTAATTTGCATCGAATTTCATGTAGTTGTTCAATTATAGTTTCGGTCCGTGTTTCGGCTCTTAGACTGCGGAGTGTTTTGACTGTTGAGAAAATATTACCTAATAAACTGATATTCAAGAATGTTAGAATATTCGAATAATTAGTCAATAAGATGGGTCTCTAGCTCACCGAGCTTGTGAGACGTTTGAATTACTGACTAACGAAACTCCAGATCTTGGTGCCCTTAGTATTTTGCCTCCAAACAGCCCGGACTTAAATCCGGTTGATTACAAGATTTGGTGGATATTGCAAGAGAAAGTTTACAGGACAAAATTCAGAGACATTGAAGTACTCCGTTTGCGAATTGCTGATGCATGAGAGGAATTTAATCAGTTGGTCATTTAGGCTGCTAATCGGATAGTGACCAATACCGCACGCATCTTGAAGCTTGTGTTGTGGCCGAAGGCGAACACTACGAACACACGTTATTATCTAATATTATTCAAATACAAGAATTCATTTGAACTTATTTTATGACGGTTCATCGACAACATTTATAAAAGTTGAAAATTCTGCAGATATATTTTAGGCAGTTCATGAAACTAGATTTTTGGGGGGAAATTACGTCATTACTGGATGCCAGGTAATATCATGCTTAACGTAATACTAGGTAAATATGTTAGGATCAAAATGCTTTTAGAATTGTAAAAATCAAAGAATATTTACTATTTATTTTCATATTATCATTGGAGTCCCTTTATTTCCGGACACAGTGTACTTGCAATTTTCGTTCAACCACAAATCACTCCGAAACATTCATGCTAGTGGTCTGAAGTGAGTCACACTCAACCAGCGCATATGCCTGCTAAGAAGACGTAGAGTGACAAAATCGAAAACCACATCAAAGTTTTGTCAGTCCAATAACAACAGCAGATCAAATATTTTTTGTCAGAGTGTAAGCAGTGACTGTGTTTATTGACGATTGAACGGAGATGATTATTTATTCTTCAATGACGGCTTTAGTGACATGTGATAGTATTTCACGTAGACGATTGTACGTTGTACACCAAAAACTCAAATATACTTCTCTGGAGAAGCAATTTAAAGGTGTGTAACTGAAGTTTTGTTTATGTTGGCCATTAACGATCGATCGAACATTACACCTAAATCGTTTCTATAAGTCAGGATCTGAAGTTGTTCGATTCATAAAAAGAAAGTCATATACACTAATGATACAGAATGTCGTTGAACATTAGCTAAATAACCAATCAATCGCCGTCGGGGGATCTTGCAGCTTCAATGATCGAGATAATATAAATTGTATTAAGATTTAAGACGCAGAAAGGTGTGATCTGTTCAAGCGATTTTCACAGAAATCCCGATGACTCAATGCAATGGACAATATATCGTTTTTGTCTGTTGTAAAATACGACAAAATATTTTAGCTAGGCTTAGCACGAATGATTCAAAAACCGAAAATTTCAGTTAAAATTCATCTGCCAAAATTATGATGCCATTGGTCGACGACGACTTTTGGCACCAGAGCAGATGCAACATTATTTTCCTCCATACAATTTCATTATACGCCCCAGTTGCAGAAACTATCCGATCCAGCACTGAACAGTGAACACCAATTTCTTTGAGGTCCAAATTGAGTTGCTGTTGACGCTGACTTGTTGGATCCAGAGTTTAACGATAGCTTTTGACAACAAATGCCATTACCCTCGACTGAAATTTGGGCTGAGTGGCGCCTCCTCGGCTGATATAAAATTATTTGTTATTTTAATTTCGGTCGATGGTTAGATTCACAAATTCACAAGCCTTTGAGTCTGTGTAATAATTCACCACTGGCTGGAGTTGTTGTTATAAAGTTCCCGTTTCTATGTTGCACGTATGACGATAACTTATTCTGCTTTCTTATTCTGCTTCTAGCACCCTTTCAAAGAGAAGGCAATGCTAAGCGAGAGAAACTCGACTCATTGAACGACACAACGGTGGGCCATATGACATGGGGCCGTACATTGTGTTTACAGTTTCCTTTTAGAATTTACACGTTGTGGATAGCTAAGTATCTAAGGCTTATCATGTAGTCTGGTAGGGTCCTGCCTTTAATAACCAAACTGTATTTTTAGTACTTTAAGGCGTCTAAATTCGAAATCAAGAGTTCAATCTGTGTATAAATTGGCCAATTTAACATGACATTGAGTCTTAGCCTATCCTGACATTTTAGCGGCGATGTAGGCCCCACGGGTTGGGCTGGGAGCACGAGATTGTCCGTAGTCATTACGACATGAAAACTCATACCAGAGTTTTAATTGTCTTCCGTTTCACAGAAGAATGAACCACTCGAAAGGTTGCTAGCGATGGAGACAATTAGTAGCCCTATTTAATAGTTAAATTACTTCTGTATTTTGCTATTTCGTTTTCTCTTGAAGCGGTTGTGCCAAGGCGACCTATATCTAGCTACAAATAGCTGAACTGTGGTAAAAGACTTGAGAAGTCATTTACATTAGATCTGGCAACCTTGAAAATTCGTTCTATTTGATTGCTGTTTTTTTCATTTTAGTAAAATTCTGCTCTTACTTGAATTGACTTTTTGTTAACATACCTTTAGGATGATGAGTTCCGCCCGCAATTGAGGTTCTGATCAACAAATTCATACTCTGTATTGTATTACGCTGTTTAATTATTCAGTGAAGGGCACAATGAATTCCACAAGACCTCTGTCACGCTTCTTGTTCTATTGCATCGCAGGAGTTCAAAAAACATATTTTAAGCGCAGATAACAGGTAATAAAATTATTTTACAACAGCCAGTTTCAAGGGATCGCATTTCAAATCTTCACTACTATTGAATATCGAAACTTCACAGGTTCCTAGTATATCATCATATGGCTTCTAAATGCCTCTCACATTACAACCTAAACCGAAGAGAAAACTGCGAAAAGGTGCGAAAATCCATGCGGGAAAGAAGTCGTAGGCCTATTTGGTATAGCCTACATCGCGGGGGATATAGCATAGCCTTGTCTATCTAATGCGGTAATGAAATAATGAAACGTCGAGACCAAATTCATATTTATAGAATAATCTTCACACAAAACGAGGTGTTTGTTCACAGGTGCAGAATGAAAGATCAATTCATCATTAAACTATTAAACACAAAGCATTTATACTAAAGTTGGACGTCGTCAATGAGTAATCAGTCTAAATTACCAAAGTAATAGAACAGTGCTTCTACGTAGGCTAATTCCAGTTCGCCTGTATTGATAAATTACTAAAATGTAACAGATTCTGACATTACATAAGTCGTTATTAGCGTGCTTTGTTACCAGATTGCTTTGTGGTATAAAAGTTTTTTCCATCTTGGTTCGTGAGTGATCTATTCTTCCTCGGGCGAAAAATCATAATCTGGAAGTTGTTGATGCAGTTTGAGACTGTATTCGTCTCTGTATTCGGTGAATACAGAAACGAGAACAGAGCTCAGTTTTTCAGGAATGAGGTGTGGTTGGCTCAAGTTCTCATTGACTGTTGGTGAGAAAATTCAGAAGGAGTGACACTGTTTCAGAGGAGGGGAGCGATGACTGAGAGGTAGGAGAAATAGGGGTTCGGAGGAGCAGACAAGAGAACAGACCTCATGTGAACCATTGCTCCGATGAGATAAGAAGTTCTTCCCATTGTCAACACCCTTTATTCATAAAACATCTTCAATGGCTTTGATTTTTTAAATTATTTTTGCACCAATTATCATCCTTTCTGGAAATAGCAGTTGTTTTAGTGGCCAAGTGGTCAGTAGTAGAATAAAAAGCTTATGCGATGCGAAGATGAATAAATACGATTATAACATACATTAGGCCAATTAATTTTTATGATATTATATAAAGAACTTATATTGCAGCTCGTGAGTAAAATCCAATTAAAATACTGGAATTTGCAAATTAATCATGATTAATAATTTTATTACAATATAGGCCTAATGGTTACGATGTGCATGATAACACGTTTTTATGTGACGTCACGGTTTACGCTGCGTAGACACCATTATCTGCTTCAGACCATAGATATAAAAACCATAGTAAGATCAGTGCTTCAGACCCACAACCTTATTCTAAGAACAGCAGCCTATAAATGTCAATAATAAGTGACAATTTATAAGGGGACCTACTCTGTCGAAGCTGGATGACGTTATGAATGGTGATCATTGAGAAAGAACTCATCATTGCAGTTCAGTAATGGAACACATTTAAATTATCAATGGACACGTCAAAATAGGGGTGTCTATTCGATAAATACGTTAACAATAAATAATTAACAATAATACATTGTGCCCAAGATTTAACCACCTTTTAACCATTTGTGTGTGCAACGTTTTATAAGCGGCTCACACTTTTGTGCGCAGGTCTGAGCTGAATGCAATGTTAGGTTACATGTGGTTAAATCAAGACCATAATAATTATCTGAAAGTCAATGGGGATAAGTTCTCAAAACCTAAGAAAAGTCCCGCGTCTAAAAGGTCTCTTAGAGCAGTTTGAGCAGATGATGTATTGCATTGTACGTCAATGTAATAATTATCAGCCTTCAATTTATATGTATTGGTTTACAGCTCATCTTAATAAGTGTGTTTGTTTTTCGGGAAAAACATTTAGGTGCGCTCGCTAAATTCTTATGTGCGCTGTCTTCACGGCCCCAGCTTAGAGGGAATCCTGCGTGGCAGTTCTACTTCATGGATAATTCCGCTACTGAACGCAGCCAATTTAATATAAAAGACGTACAAGAGCAACAATGACTAAAAACATTAATACTTTATTTTACCTATAACTAAAGTTATTGTAAAAGTGTTTCGCTGATAAGTTGAAATCAAGGTTAGATGAAAACAATAAATATAAAAACACAGCTCAGATGATCTTGTCGGCTGCAAGTTTGTATTATATTAATCGCAAGAGAACGCTAGTTAATTCAATTTCACCATTACTTTCGCACCTATCGAATGAAATAAATTTAATAATGATAATAATGACTAAATTCTCTTTTGCGCCATGTCTATCAGGACCCGCATAGGTGACATAGACAGCCGCCTATGGTGGCAAATTTTAGTGGCGCAGAATTTTACAGAGAATGCGGTAATGTTTTCAGGAATAAAATTTGTTGAAGATACAAAAATATTTTCTCACATCTTACTGTTTATGCAACGGGGCAGAGACCCTCTTATATAAATGATTGCCCAGGGCGCCAAAGTATCTGAGGACTGATCTGATGTCTGTGAGCATTAGGTGCCATTCGATTATTAAGATGGTGCTTCGGTACATGTATATCAAATATGTTAGTTTCAAGTCCAGAAGAAGCTAGAAGGCATTGTGGCAGGTTTAGACAAGAGCTACAAGAATCTTGAAGAATGCAACTTATACAACACTATTTTTTAATTAATTTTTTCCCAAATATGCCGCCCCCATGACAAGTGCCCCCTCGCCCCCCCTCGCTACGCCACTGGGCCAGCCCACTCTCTCTCTCTCTCTCTCTCTCTCTCTCTCTCTCTCTCTCTCTCTCTCTCGGCCTTGTCCTCCGATGAAGCAGAATCTAAAACGATTGATGAACTCTTCTTAATCTTCGTTTGGTTGGATATGCAGAATTGAGGGTACCTCTTCGATGTAATAAGTTCAATAGCTGGGTGTGAACACCGCCTCTCTATAATAGATAGTTCAGCATGACGCAAGGCAGTCGATTGTCTCCATAGGATCAATATAATTGGGTTAGTCTAGACAAGGTTCTGCTCACGCTGACGAACTCTTAGCTAATTTCTTTCGAATATTTTTGCGCACGTATTTTCTCGCATGAACTTTGAAGTGGTGTATGTGGTAGGATAGTCAAATGGCAGCTGGTAGCAGTTAATTTCCTCACTACTCTCAAAATAGGAGAACGTATGAGTGTATGCATTTCGTCAAATTAGATTTCACCTGTTATGAATATAACCTATGTACTAGTGCGTACCATTTTATGTGCAATAACTGTAGCGGAGTATTATTTTGATATTCTGCGCGAGTATCCGATCAGCCCTTCAATTCAGACAACGACTACACTGAAGGATGATATATTTATGCTCTACGCATTACTTGATCCATGTTTTGTTATCATTGTTTACAACCGCTACGATATGGAAACTGTGAATGATGTCATCCCTCTACCAAGATCAGAAGACGTTCAAATGACAGGTTGCAATGTGTCAAACTTTGTTCATGTGAGCGTAGGAGACAGAGACTCCGGCCACTCAGTCTTCCGCATCTCAAGAGAATCTGTTGTGGAATCCAAGTTTAAGATTTCTAAATAGGATTTTGACCACAAACGATCAATTGATATAATGCGTATCGCCGCCAATGGTATCCTAATGATCCTTTCAGAGAGGGATGGACTGGACCCTTCTGTGGTGAGATTCTATGACACGAATGGTTCTTTGCAAAATGATTTAGCGTTGTCTACGGATGATTTTGCGCTCACGTATCAAGACTTACTTCTGAAGTCAAATGGAAACTTGATATTGGCTTATGTCATCATCAACTCAGCTTATAGAACACAACTGATGGAGATTGATATGAGTGGGAGCACTGTACGCCAATATGCATCATTATTCAAATATAGTGGTGAGAGGTGTGTGACGTTTGTAGATTATTCTGGTAGGATCATTATTACTGACCCGTGCGAAGGAATCGAGCTCTTAGATTCTGAATTTAATCACCTTGGTATGTATAGTTTGCAGCATGCCGCAGACAATTTCCCATATATCACTGGCTTTCACTATGACAGTGACAGGAGTGAGGTCATGTGTATTTGTTATGATATGAATAATCAAACCAATGATCTCACTATCTTCCGTTTCACTGATGAATAACCACACAAAGATTGTTTGCGAAGGGGACGAGTTATAATAAACATTGAATTAACATTTTATTTTTAGATATTAATGCCTAATTGTATAGAGTTGAAATGTATTAAAACACTTCCACTATAAACATTTATAATTTGATTAAATCGAGTTAGTAATAATCAAAAATCAAAAGATTTGGACTATGATTGGACTGATTCCGGTATCAGTTTTTGGAAAAGTGGTCCTGCAGCTTTTAATACCTAAAATCAAATAACTGAACTATATCGAAAGACTTGCGCGATATACATTGCGAATTCTTTCACATGAATCTAGTTAGGCATGTAGCCTATCTCAAAAATAGTATATTTATTGATGCATTCCTTGTATTCGAATGAAATGTTGCTCTTACTTCTCTTGACTTGTTGCTACAATGAGATTTTGGCTTCGTCCGCAATTGATGATAATCGTTTTTCTGTCCAACTACTTCACACTCTGTATCTTCATTCAATACCTCTGCAAAAACATGAAGCTGTAAGCCGCTGCGAGTTGACAGTGATATTTCTTTTTCAATAAACGATGATACAACTAATCCGCGTGCCCATTGGGTTCTAGTTTAAAAAGAACTTGGGCAAAAACCTACGGCCATCGGTTCCCTCTGAGAAAAATAGGGCCTGCAATCTCTATGAAAATTACACCCCCCGTGCAAATGACCCCAATGGGTTCATCGTAGAGAGAAATGAAACAAGCACTAGGTTTATTTGCCAAAAATAGTCTTCAATAGGTAAACGATCTATAATGTAGACCTACATTGCCATTTGCCAAATATTTAATAGGCAAATCATCTATAATGTACCAATGCTTCCATATCACTCCAACTGCTTCTGAACCCTTGATATCTGTCCCTATCTTTCTAATGTCTCTGTCCTCCATCATCTCCATCTTGTCTGCTTCTCACTCTATGTCACTATACGTTCCTCTTTCGCCATCGTCCCCTATAACAGATGAGAAGATAAAAAATTGCACTGCAGTCCCAGTGTCTGAATAATTAAAGAAACTACCGCAGTCATTAACAAGACGATTAGAAAAAACGATTAGGTGGCCTGCCATCTGAAGGTCTTATAGCTATACAAGCATATACACAGACGGTTTTTATGACTAGATTCAAATAATCGCTTCGTATCCTTATTCATACAAGTCAATTATTATTCGTAGGAACGAATAATAGTCAAAATTTTAACTAAATATTACATAATTACAATGTAATAAGACTTTAGCCGAAGTCAATTGCACAGCTCCGATGTTCGTAGTGTATTTATTTGCACAACAATTATTTTATTTGGGGGGGGGGGTATTTTCCTAGGGGTTGCTGCCTTGCTGGCCGGGAGTTTATGGCGGAGTTTATAGCCAGGGATTGTTATTGCCCAGTAGGTTATTATCCGGATATCTACCCACTTACAATGGTCCAAACTGGGAATGTTCAAGATATGGCACTAGAGTGACTAGACAGTCGTAATCGTGATCGTAATCCCAGCATTTCTACAGCGCCTACAAGAGCCAAGTCACGGGAACCAGTTTATTCACAGGCGCTTAGTCAAGACAGAATCGATAGGCAGAGGGAGGTCAAAATTCAGAGAGTCAAGCAGGCAGACAGGTAGACGGCTAAGGCGGATGGTGTTTGGAGTTGAAACAGCGAGGAAGGTAGGGCGAAGGGGAGACTCAGGATAGGATTTGTGAAAGAGCAATGATTTCAGTTTTGAGTGAAAAGCCTGTGGTGAGATGGGAAGTGGGGGACTTGCGCGAACGTCATCAACTATTTCACTCGGATAAATGTAGACAAGTATCAACAACTACTGAACAGTGTCTGCTAACTTCGCAACGGGTGCTTACGATTCAAAGTCATTAAGTTAATTTGAACCTTGAACCTTGTCATTGACGCTTGACGTAGGCCTACCTGTAGCATGCAGTGCATTTCATGGTCAATATCTGACTAGAAGTATCAACCCGCGTGAATGCACGAAAGCAGTCTCAAATACATGTATCTTTTGAATTCTATTTCATGTGTTGAAAATATTTCTTTCAACAGCTGTCGTTTTTGTACAAAAAGCAATGCAGATTACTATTTTCAGCCCAGATGACTCGTCTGGAAATTTTGCACATGTTTCCGATCAGCCAAACATTCAAGGCTGTGACCACACTGAAGAATGAAATGTTTATTTTCCGCAGACAAGACGCATCACGCTATGTTATCAATGTCTACAACCGAAACGATATGGAGACTGTGAAGTCTATCTTCCCGCTCCCGTAGGGGTCGAGCTTTTAGATTATTAATTAAATCTTCTTGGCAAATATTGTCTGACGAAGATTGGAGACAACAAAACTTTAATCAATAAGTTGCACTTTGAAAGCAAGAGGAATGAGGTTGCGTGTATTGGTGAAGATTTTAGAGCTAACACCAATGTTTTACATACCCGGAAGGTATGTATTCAAAAGCCATAGCTTTTCTTCTACGGCTACTATTATCAGTTTTCAATAATCGAGCTGTGTTAAAGACTTCCGCGATATGCATTGAGAACGACCAGGTCACTTAAAAAAATTATTGCTTCTTGATACGTGCGTTTTATTTTAATATAATTTTGTCATACCTCTATTGGCTTCTTGTTGAAACATGATTATCTACTACGCCCACAATTGAGGGCCATGGCGTTTCAGTCCAACTAATGCATACCCAGGTATCAGTCCGCTGCCTCCTCCTCAGTGCGAACTACCGTTCAAAACTTCTTCTTGCAAACTGAAGACCGTCTTTTAAATGTACGCCTATTCTACATAAAAGACTGAATAACTGTATTTAACATTCTACATCAGTATTTAATCACGCGTCTAGGCTATTTACAGAAGGTAGCAATGAGAGTCAGGCGATGGAAGAGGGAGTCGATGTGATCTCAAGTCAATCCCATTATGAACGCTTTTCTTTTCATAAGACAGCTTTGATGAAATAAGTTGCTCAATTTTGCATCTCATCGGAAATAATGGCCATAATAGTTTTAGTATCGGAAGTAATTCTATTTGTAGCGGAAGTAAAAGCTTATGCATTGCAATGTGAGGATGTCATCATTAATTAAATAGAAGGCAAACATTATATGCATTGAGCCTATTCATTTTTATAATAATTACCGTACACTGTATGAAAATTGAAGTTACAGTTACAATAACAGTAAAAATCTCAATAAAATTATTGCAAGCTGCGTAATGATAATTATAATATAATTAATATGTATTGAAATAGCTCAACCACTGCTCTATACATAAGTTCTAAAAATGAATTAAATTTGAAATTCTTGAAATTTGATATCGCCCCTCTTCCAACATCTTCTGCTCAGAAGTGCACACGCCTCGATGGCGCAATTACAGTTGTACTGCAGAGCAATTGTGCGCGAAGGACTTGCTGAAGGTCCCTACACAGTAACTGACGCCTCGGACGAGGGTCGAACCCGCTCACTCAGCCCATACTGAACGTTACGGACCGACCGCTCTAACCGATCGGCCATCGTGCCGCACGTAGTTAGAATGAATGAATGAATGAATGAACGAACGAACGAATGAACGAATGAAGTAGTAGTGATGGTGACATGTTTCTGCTTCCCACTGTTACAGTTCTATTCTTAGAACTTCCACTCATCGTCAGTGTCCTGCAAGACTCTGGAGAAGAGTTTGTACAGACGTCTAATTTTTTTAAATTGGAATCGTATTCTTGAGATAATTCCGGAGACTGACACTGGTTCACTGACATCAGCTCCTTATTCAGATGTACATGTAGGACCTACAGATGTTCTGAAATCCCGTTTCTCTTATATTCATCATGATGTTTCACTTCAGGTTTAGATGATTGAAGTCAAAAGAAAGATCAACAACCTCAGGATTCGTCAGTTTCGTCATTTATATATATTCCCTTTTAATGAACTATTCCTGTTTTTCGTGCGTTGTCTTTCTGTCTGTTTGTGTGTCTGTTTGTGTGTCTGTTTGTGTGTCTGTTTGTGTGTCTGTTTGTGTGTCTGTTTGTGTGTCTGTTTGTGTGTCTGTTTGTGTGTCTGTTTGTGTGTCTGTTTGTGTGTCTGTTTGTGTGTCTGTTTGTGTGTCTGTTTGTGTGTCTGTTTGTGTGTCTGTTTGTGTGTCTGTTTGTGTGTCTGTTTGTGTGTCTGTTTGTGTGTCTGTTTGTGTGTCTGTTTGTGTGTCTGTTTGTGTGTCTGTTTGTGTGTCTGTTTGTGTGTCTGTTTGTGTGTCTGTTTGTGTGTCTGTTTGTGTGTCTGTTTGTGTGTCTGTTTGTGTGGAACCTTCACCAGCTGCAGGACCAACAGCAGTAGAAGATGAGAGAAGGATGGACGAGTGGAAGAAACAGCGAATAACATCCCTGGTGATAATGGGTGACACCGCGCTTCAGAGGTGCATTTTATGCATTTGCTGGCGGCCTAATAAAGAATATTCTTACTTGCTTTCTTTAAAGAATCGCGTGACGTCATAATTATTCCTATGTAGTCCAAGATGTCGTGCTGATTTGAAAGCTCGTCTTGCCTTCTTCGAGTTGCTTCTGATTTTCGTCAATTTTGTTGAAGTCTGCGATCGTAATTCTCGTTCGATTCACTCGACGATCGATTCGTGTTTCTGGCAATATTATTGGCGATGAATGTCTCGATGTCAGCGAAACGAAAGTCAACTGAATCCAGTTTGGAGGAGCAAAATGGTGAATGCTCCCATTGTGAGATGATACGAGGAAGACCATTATTGTACCCTTTGAGTTTTTAGTTATTTCAATGACATTATTATTATTTACAGGGACCATTAATCGATTCTCATTGTCTAATTAATTTAAGCAAGACATAATCCTGCCTACATGTTAGCTTATAAATAAATTAGATGCATAAAGAATTAGGAGCCTTGCGTGGCTGCCGACAGTTGAATTCGATTCCTATAATAACGTGTCATCATTTGTTCATACTGCATTTCTGTAGTCATATTACGGTTTGTCAATTTACAAATAAAATTAAAACGATAATTACTAAAAAGATCATTAACTGCAGAGGTTTTCTCATACATTTAGTAAACGCTCGTCGTTTAAAAAGTGAAGCGACAGATATGGGCATCACCAATAGACTCCAACAACTATATGAATTTTTATCATTATTGCTATTGTAACTTGATAATAATTGATTGATTTAAAGCAGACTTGTCTGAATCTTTTGGCTGTTTGATTGGATTTAAAATTAGCCGTTTGGTCAACCGATAAGACAATTAACCTGAAAATCGATTTAATTAGAATTAGCTACTAAAGCCTGTAAAATAATTAGAATTATAATCAGTAACAAAGATCATATGCGTTGCTCTCCTCCATTTTCCTGGCTTGGAACTGGCACTGCAAGAATGAAAGCAGCGTATGTTTGTTTGTGTCAGACGTGGCCGTCGGTACCGGTTAATGCCTGTCCAATGTTATTAGTGAAATTCGACTCTCATCGTGTGTGTATCGTCTCATGTATGCATTATTAAATCGAAGCTGGTTGCTCCTACTTAGTTATATAGCTCAATTAATTTCATATTAAAATGTATAGAAAGCCTCATTTTTCATCAATCAAGCCTCAAATTGAGGCCACAGAAACTAAATTACAGAGAATTGTCTTCCGCAATAATCGTAATTTGCAGTAATTTATTTCGTTTCTCTTATGCAGCATTCAGACAGAAGAACAATGTTAAACGAGAGAAACTCGTCATTCTGAGTGAAAATACCGTAAGCTACATGACATTATTTTTATAGAGATTCCGAAAAATCTGTTTAACTAAACTTTGCAAATTGATTGAAAGGCTAGTTTTATAGTCTTATTGTGGCAAATGTCTTCTCTACAAAAATGACCTAATTAATATTTCTTTCATTGTTACTTTTTAGACTTTAATTTAAGTCAGCAATTTTTTAAATACGTCACATCGTTCGCCGGTGTAAACAGAAAATACTAATTCATCGTCTTAGAGGCCCTATTACTATGAAATCCTTCATTGTACTACTGTAGGCCTATACTTAGGCTGTCGTACAACAGGCTCAGAATCCCACGCGTTCGTCACGTAAATCTTAGATCGAATAAATATGTGGAGCGAAAACTGTGTTAATAGTTCCTCTTGTGCTATGGTAATCTTTTCAATACAATAGATTTCGAGCTATCCAAAAAAACTTGTAAAAACTAATATATTTTAAATGTATCTTATCGAACTACGAGAAAGTTGTAAAATTAGAACATTTTAGCTGCTTTATTATTCGAACAAAGTAAAACTTTTAACGACAGGTTCATTCTTTCTTACAGGTCTAACTATTAAACTTCTGAATTAGCCACCAAATCATAATTATATGCGAAGTAGGAAGCAAGTTCTAGGCTGTATGTTCTTGTTTAACGAAAATACGATACAAAACAAATTACAATACTGAATAGTTCTTATGCAATGTGTCAACACATGTGATAATTTAAGTTTTAACGTTTTACGTGTGTAGATCCAGGATCTTCCGTTCAAGCAACTTCAATGTATCCTCGTTGAGGCGGTAGTTATGGAAGTGAAGGATATGAAGCTAGCCAAAAGAGTTTGGAAAGAAAAAGCCGATCTAGTGATAAACCGACTTAGAACTGTCTGTTCGCAATGGAGCAACATCCTTGCAACCATCTCCTTCCGAAATAAACTTCACAGAATTCTAGACGACTCTGGTTAGTTCTAGAAATAATGAACAATTGATGTAATGTCCAAATAGCCATAATTCAACCTTCGATATTAGAAGGCCGGAAATAGAATTAATAACAATGCACCATAACTCTTTATTAAGGCAAAACCGCGGCGGCAACCACGAACATACTTGTATTGTGAGCTTAACTTTACAGCGGCGCTCAATTAGCTTTTTAGATTATATCACTAGTTGGTTGCGTTCCACTATTCCAATTGAATACGGTCAGCGGGCTCTATGTGGCTCAGTTGACTGAATGGGCATAACAAGACATAAATCTTAAACGAAATATCTCTTGTGGTTGGATTTTAAAGAAAACTCTTGGTTGAGAGTCCAGCACGGTTATTACACAAACCATAACACAAGACAGTCGAACAATATACATGGATCTGTCTAGAGAAGTTTCAGCTTATCCAGATGAACCTTGAGGTAGCATGTATAGAAAGCAACATGGGACAGTCGATCTACTGACTGTTCAAATCATGG
Organism: Bimastos eiseni; assembly: GCA_959347315.1. Lineage (NCBI taxonomy): Eukaryota > Metazoa > Annelida > Clitellata > Crassiclitellata > Lumbricidae > Bimastos > Bimastos eiseni. The sequence goes on along the minus strand of OY365809.1, from coordinate 2,373,351 downwards.
GGTAACTCATGAATGCGCATACTTCCGTTTATTCATTCATTCATTCATTCATTTACATAACGCCCTTTCAAGAACCTACTCACGAACGTTCCCAGCCCAGACACGACTAAAGAAAAAGACATGGACCATAAGCAAGTGTGAGCTCGTTTCATGTTGAAGGTCCCACAACTGAGAAAGCACGGTGTTGCCTAATAACCAGTCGAGCCAGCGGAATGCAATAATAGGCTCACCCCACTTCACACAGCGAAGCACCCGACGCGCAGCATTGTCAGATGTTGGGCGGCAGAGATCACGCAAGTAGGCCTAGGATAGAGCACAATCAGGAACGCAACGCGAAATGTGGTATGAAATCGATTTGGACACAGGCCGCCAATGCAATAAATCGCGCATTAAATTTTATGCAGAAACGGGACGAATTTATGAATGAGCTCAATAACTCGTGCAGAACCCGATTGAAACCGCCCATAAGCCACAAGAGAAAGGGCAGCAATTAAGGAACAATAATGATCAACTCGAGCAGTAAAAAGGCATGAACACGAAACACGATCGCGCCGTGGGTCAGATAGCGAGAGACCACTCGAAGCTGACGAAACTGGTAGTAGCAGCTTCGTGCAGCTAGGTTCACATGTTGATAGAGAGTGAGCTCAGAGCCAAGAGTAACTTCCAGATCAGGGTAAAAATTGTGTTAGGAAAGAGCAGGGTAAGTCGGAGACGTCGATACCCCAAGTTGCCAACGGCCTCCCAACCATATAAGCTGCGTCTTAGAGCTGTTTAGGAGGAACCGATCGGAGGCCATCTAAGCTGAGAGGACGTCCATCATGGTCAGGTACGTACATCTGCACTATAGAGCAGAAAATAATAACAAAGGTCCTAAGACAGAACCTTGAGGTACCCAAAAGGAGCAGGGACCAAAAGAGACCTAGACAAGCCAAGGGCTACACGGTTTGGGCGATCCGATAAGAAAGACCTAAGCCATGCATATGGCTGGTCTACCAGACCAAAGGAGGTGGAGAGGCATTGTAACATAATGGAGTGGTCTACCGTGTCAAAAGCAGAGCTTACGCCAAGGAGAACAAGAAGAACAAGAACTAATTTAATATACACACGCATAAGGTGTTAAGAATATTCGTTTCTGTACGTGTCATTCTTCTTCGATAAATAATGTAGAATGCTATTTTCAGCCTACACAATTCATGAATTTTGTAAATTCGGTTTCACTTGTTAAAAATATTTGTTATAGTGCGTGCCAATTTTGTTTGTAATAATGAAGCAGAGTACTATTTTCAGTCCAGACGAATCGTTTGGAAATTCTGCACCGCTCCACGTTGAACCCAACCATCCTGACCGCGATTACACTGAAGGATGAAATGTTTATGGTATGCGAAGTACTTCATCGAGCCCACGTTATTAATGTATATAACCGCAACGACTTGGAAACTGTGAAGGAATCCATCCCACTACCAAGAACAGATGTAGTTCAGTTGACAGGTTGCAATGCATTAAACTGTGTTTATGTATGTATTGAAGACAGAGACCACGACGGATATAGACACAACCTTTCAATCTTACGCGTCGCTCGAGAATCTGATGTAGAACAACAGTTTAAGATAACGCCATTAAAAAAGGACAAATCAATGGATGTTATGATGCGCGTATCCACCAGTGGTTGCCTAATGATCCTTTCAGTGCAGGAAGGACAAGATCCTTATTTAGTGAGCTTCTATGACGAAAATGGTTCCTTCGAACATGAAATAACTTTTTCCCTAGTTCAAGATGATGAAGATGAGTTTGTGTTCAGGGATTTAGACCTTCTTCTAAAGTCAAATGGGAACTTAGTGGTGGCTTATGTCACTGATCCAACTTATAGAACAGAGCTGTTGGAGATCGATATGAGCGGGAGAGTTGAACGCCACTATGTATCCTTACTCAAGTACACTGAGGAGAGTCGTGTGGATCTTGCAGATAATTGTGGTAGAATTATGATAACTGACCCGTACGAAGGAATCGAGCTTTTAGATTCTGAATTTAATCTTCTAGGTGTTTATAGTTTGCGGCAGGATGTAAGCAAGATCCTTTTTCTCTTTGATCTGCACTACGACAGCGAGAGAAACGAGATTGCGTGTATTGGTTATGATGTGAATACTCAGACCAATATCATGACTACCTTCCGTTTCACAGACCAATAAAGGCCACTAACATGTAATAGCCTATTAATGGCTAGCTTTACATAACTGAACTGTGTTGAAACACTAACTCGATAATCAATCAGAATTCGTTTTCATCGATATTGTTACCTTCAAAAATTGTACTTTAGTATTGCGTTTGCTTTAATAAAATTGTGTTCTTACCTCTATTGACATGTTGTTCACATCATTATTAGGATGATAAGCTACGCTACGCAACGGTAATCGATGTCAAAGGTCATTCCGTCCGACAAATTCATATTCTATGTTTAATTTTACGACTTAATTATTCACAGAAGGTCGCAATGGATTTGGCAGGATCTCTGTCACTCATTCTACTCTCATTACATAGTCTCGTCTCGTCGCTCGCAGAAATTCAAAAACCAATCCAAGCTCAGTTTGCGAATACGAAGCCTCTCAGGTTTAATGTGTCTTCATGCATTATCTACTTATGAATGTATATATATATATATACATATATATATGTATATATATACATATATATATGTATATATATATATTATACGCGTTCTTGTGAGCCAGTGAAAGTTATAAATTATGGCATGTTCATGTATGTCGATGTACATGTAAGTATGCCTGCCTGTATACTGCGACAGCTTTGCTGAAGCCAAGGAATCATCTGCCCACGAAATTCAGCTACTGATTGAAGGTGGCACAGGTTGGAACTCGTGACTGTAATTAACCTTCCGGAGCGCAATGGTAGATATTGATGTTTAAATTTATCCGAGTCATAGAAATCGATGGTACACAATGACACATCAAGGCAACAAGGTTCAAAAATGAGAATGCGAGTGATAATATTAACGTGGACTTAAATGTAAATTTAAATGTAAATGTGAATCTAAATGTGAATGTAAATGTAAATTTAAATGTAAATGTGAAATATATGGATTCATAAGCAATACCGATAAAAGAAATTCTTAAAAGTTTCAGCTTTCACCGAATCATAACTTTTCTAATAATGCTTACAACTGTTATGACTAGGTCTATATTGATTATGAATTTAAGTTGTTCTTACACATGGTTATGGACAACCTCAAAATGTGCTAGAAAGAAGAACGAGTAGGAAGAAAATGTTTTTAATGGAGACCGACTGTAATTCTAATCCTCACAGTTTCACAAATAGTGAGAGAGATGTTAAGTCAAATTCGTGAAAAAATGTTCAATAAAACCAGATCTAGCATCAGTAATTTTGGATTGTCGTAAAAAAGTAACCGAACAGCTGTTTAGGTTGCTGCAACTGAAGCTGTACATGTAGACTAATCTTGGTTTTGTGTAGAAGCTCAATCCTTCACTTACTCTCACCTTTAGCTTCTTCCAAATAATATGATTACCCGGAAAGTAAAATTTGATCATCTGCCAGTTTTGGTCTATGGGTCAGTTGCATGCAATTCCGAACTCAGCAGAAGGGACAGAAGAAATCACAACCGCTGCAGTAGACACAGCCATCGAAAACTGAAATTACAAGTGACACATCAGTGTCATGGCGAGTGACACAACTGCGTTGAACACAAGTCTTAAATCAGGTGAATGCAATATTCTGGAGAAGAGTCTGTGCACTCGTCTAATAGCATTTGCCTGATGGCCTCGTATTGCGGGAATAATTTTGCAGACTAACGCTGGTTTACTGAGTTGGCTTCCTCTTTTGTTATTCCTCTGGCACACACATGATTTAACATAACAGTAACAAGGAATAATTTTAAAAAAGAGAGACCCTGGCATGATCATCGTTATTTTCACTAATTGGTGTAGCTTAGTATAAACCGAACTATTTCGTTTGCAGCGCAGCGTCCTGTGTTGTGTCGAGATATAGCACTAGCGAATTATTATTTGAGCAACGTCTTCCTTTAGATCAGCGTTTCACGATCTGTTTGTTTCCTCGAAATCAGGTTGCACAGTTATTTTATTATTATTTTCGATGTCGGTCACTTTGTGTATAACTTTATATGAATGAGAATTCATATGTAATTATCAACTATAGTTGTGTTTTATTAATCTAGGCCTAGTAGTCCTAGGCCTAAACCTAATAATATATTAAATTTAAATAACTGTGATTTGTTCTATCAAAAGCAGGCTTATGTCGCAGAACACAATTCCGAGAAAACGGTCAAAAATGACATGTAATGTCAATAATGTGTGTTTTGAGTTTGAACCAAATTTTTGTCACACATTTATTAATTCATCCAATAGAAGTGCTTTTGTGAAGAAATCTTGCATTCTATTCCGCTGTAATCACATTATTATAGAAGATTTTTAGGAAAGTAAAAGAAAGCCGACCATTTTAATGAGATTTTCTCAATTTAGGTATTCTCGTCATACAAGACCTCAAATTAGTATAGATCCTATCATTGGTTCTACTGGAGATATCTTTGCACTGCTAGAAAATTGATTTAATATTGACATTGAAAATGTTATAATCTCAATTTCGCCATAATGCGACTTTGGCCTGTTTTTAATAGAGCACCTCACCTCTAAGAGTCTGCATTCTCAAGCGTTTGTACATACAGCAGAAACTGTTTTGTCTTGGATTGTAATTCCGCCAAAAAAGATCAAAAGGGTTCCACGGCCAATAGAGATTGGGAAACATCGTATTATAATCAAGAACAAAGTTACTTATTTACTAATTAATAACTAATAATGAATACAAAGCATAACGCCCATTGTGTGACGTCAGATACCATTATCTGTTTCAGATCGACGATTTCTTTCATTTTATTACCATATTAATAAATAAGTTACTAATTTGGATGTAAAGTATTTGAAAACTTTGCTCGAAAGGGCTTTGCCTTTGCAGTGATCCTGGCGTTTCGACTTGCCCAGCATCTACCTGCAAACAGTTTGTGTTTCAGCTGGTGACAAGAAATGAATTTTATTCATTTAACTGATACTTCTAATAATTTACACCATGTCGAAGAAACGAACATCATCTGAATCTAATAATGATGAGAAAACTATCGAAGACTCAGGAAGTAAGTTAACACAAGAATATTTGTGATAATTATTACGTTTGATAATTGCTTGTAATTTCGGTAAATAAATCCGTTATTTTACGGTGAAGCTCTGGGAATGATGGTCTGAACCTCTTAACCAAATATGAGCTCAGTCTGTCTTTGTTTGCTCATGTGATGCAGTGTAATGTAACGTAATGTAATGGAGCACTTACATACGTAGAGTCATATTCGGTATTGTTGGCTCCAAACGCTCACACGGAGATTAGCTTTTGGAATGCAATATGTATGTGAAAAAATTTCGACAATACTGGTTCTCATGGTTGCTCAAATATAAAATATTTTGGTATTTTTTATTCAAATCGCGGTAATAAATATAATGTTTCAATTTATTCCGAGTAATATCACTGTATAACTGTATATAATTGTGGATGAACTTATCACAGGCCTAATATTTCATCGTTTGGACAGGAACTGTGAAATTAGTAATTTATTTGGGTTTGAAATACTGCAACTAAAATAAAAGTCATTCATAGGATTTACTTTCCTAACATTGTTGTTAGCTATTAGTTATTTGTTAAATTATTATTTCCTATTAGTTATAGATTCAGGACTCGGCCTCGTGCACTATGCATTATTTCATCATGCAATTGTTGTTGTTATGAAGTTCAGGTACTTATCTTGCGTGTATGAAGATTATCTTGCTTTCTTCATCTACTTCTAGCACCCGTCCAAAAAGCAGACAATGTTAAACGAGTGAAACTTGACTCAATATGCGTCACAACAGTAAGCTATAATAATGATCTTATGTTGTATTTCTACATTATTTGTAGGATTTTAACTTAGTGAATTTCTAGAACAGAGAAAACAGCCTGATTTATAGACTGACAGTGAGTGAACATAGGCCTATATTTTCCTAGTCATTTATAGACTGACTCGATAGCCATTTTAACAGGCCATGGTGTTTGGTCTTGCCGTCACGCTGGAAATTTGTGTGAAAATGAGTCACATCCAGTGCTTTGTTTCTGGCGGATCTCGCGGATCTAGCCGGAACGGTGTTCCTGCACCTTTTTTCAATTATCAAAAAAGTATTAGTAGCAGTTGTGCCACATAATTTTGTGCTCAATGTTGCCATAATAAGCTTTAAACTATAGGTTTTTTTTCTCGCTTTTTATGACCGGCTTCTAAAGTATATTTGTTCTAATTTCCAGTGGGTTTTTTCTAGAGTAAAGAGTGCCGGAAGGCATCCGTATTGCTCAAAGGAATGACGCTAAAATTAACTTCCAAATAAAATAGATTGAGCACAATCTATACACTTAGGGGGTCTACCTAAAAATTTTATAAAGTAAAAACTTGAAATTGTATAATGTTATGACAAATTCCAGAGTTTTGCACAACTAGACCCGCTATATATATTGATAAGTAATTGAAAAAGGTACTACTAATTTCAATAGTATTTTGATTTGGGGTTACTTCGGGGAAGACATTAAGCCGTATACACTAAAGGAAAGGAAAGAGTCGAGATGATTTGTCGGACGATTTTTTTAAAAAACTCAGGAATTTGATATATAACTTTACAACTTTGATTTCTTACATTCCAAAGAGCAGCCTATAAGTGAGTGCATAGATTGTGATCATTGTTTGCCATATTTTACTTGACAGCTAATTTCAGCGTCATTTCCTTTGACAATACAGATGCATTTTGGGACATTTTTTCTAGAAAATAAACACTGGTCGACGGAAGCAAAATATATTCTTTGAGTCTATCCAAAGCCTCTTATCGACCCTTTAGTCGCGGAGTCCCACGGCACTATGTAGCCTACTTTAACCGTCAGCTGTTAGGTTGGAGCGCTCAGAATGCTGTGCGATGATCTGGTCGCTGAATTCTGCAATCTACGATCAGCACAAGGAAAGATCAACGTATTTGTTACTCTCCGGTTAAAAATTGTTAAAATGTAAATAATTGAAAAATTCTTCAATGACTACGAGAAGGTGACGCATTTGTATGTTACTTAATAATACCAACAGAGTCAAACCCGCCGAAAGCTGGTTCAATGATCGTGATCATTGTCATCATTTATAAACTTTTTAATTAGTCACCAATTCAGAATCGTCTGTGAATTAAGAAGTAAAGGTCTCGGGTGCGTTCATATCGTCCAGCTTTTACTGCTTCACCTTGACCTCGTAAAAAGCTAAGTTGACAATTAAAGTATAATCTGTAAGTATTCTGTAATGTGTTACACTTGATTGAATTCATGGTCAAGTGTTCTTAAGAAGCATTTTGGCGCATATGATATCTTTCAACCTTTGCGTATGTAGCTCAAAGAGCTTCCGTTCGAGCTGCTTGAATGCATCCTCGTTAAAGTCGTAGTTATGGAGGTGAAGGATTTGAAGCTGGCCAAAGGTATTTGGAAAGAAAAAGCCGATCTGGTGATAAAACGACTTAGAACTGTCTGTTCGCAATGGCGCAACATCCTTACGACCAAATCCTTCCGAATTAAACTTCACAGAATTCTAGACAACACTGGTTAGTTCGACACAAAGGAAGCTTTCTTGCAGTTATCAAAATTTAACGGCCTTATTCAACGTCATGATCATCATCACTTTCCATGGACTGAAATCTATTTAGTGTCCGCTGCACATTTGACTGTTTTCCATGTTTCTCTGTCCTGGGTGAGCATGGAGAGGGAGCCAATGGAGCTATCAAACATAAAGGTGATAGAAACGGGGAAAGCGAGCTACATGTGTCCGTCTAGCACTGTTTAAGGCATTGACGGAAGAGGAGAGAGACGACCTTAGAAGTACCAATGAGAATGGAATCTCAGTGGTCAACTAGTAACATATAAATGCGTGAACTAAATAGTGCAGATGGAGTAGAATGACCCGGAGACGCCTTTAATGAAAATATTTCAGAAGCGCGTATATATTTATATGATAAGAGATCTGTTCGTTTACTTTTCGGTGGGTCGTTCGATACAGCGTATTTAAGAGATTTAAGAGATTCAAGCTCATCAAGTTTCAGATTAATTACGCTTGGTCCTTGACATTAGAAGTAGTGTGTATTGTTAGCCGTAGTCAGACCTGGAGCGCCTCTGAGGGGCGCTTGAAGGGGCTATATCAAATTATCAAAATATCAGATTGATTGAAGACAACCACATGGCAGATTGCAACAGTCGATTTCCTGGCCTGACTATTCTTAATATGTGGGCACGCATTAATGCTTGTAGTTTGCAAATTGTATAACACGTTTCAACAATATTTTGTGCATAAACAAAGCCAAGTATCTTTTCAGCCCAGACGATTCGTGTGGACATTCTCAACGAGATTCCGATCAGCAAATCAATCCTGGCTACGACTACACTGAAGGACGAAATATTTATGCTCTACAAAAGTCTTGATCGATGCTATGTTATTTTTGTTTACAACCGCAACGACATGCAAATCTTGAAGGATGTCATCCCACTGCCAAGCTCGGACTTTGTTCAAATGACAGGTTGCAATGTGTCAAACTGTGTTTATGTATGCGTACAAGACAGAGACTATTTTGACAGATACAAAGACTCAGACCTTTCAGTCTTACGCATCTATAGAGAATCTGATATAGAACCCCGTTTCAAGCTATCGCCTTGGAAAAATGACCACAGACGACCAATTGATATGATGCGCATATCCGCAAATGGTAGCATAATGATCCTTTCAGTGGAGAGAATGTGGAGACCTTCTGCAGTGAGCATATATAATGCGAATGGTTGCTTGCAGTATCATGTAATGTTGGCCCCAGACGGTGTTGTCATGACGTATCAAGATCTCCTTCTAAAGTCTTTAATTATTTTTATGATAAGTTCATCCACAATTATATACAGTTAAATTTTAATTATTTTCTAGTCCTGCCGCTGTCGACTTGTTTTTTTTAATAAGATGGTGAGTTATGCCCGCAATCGATGACAATGGTATTACAGTCATACTAATTCGTACTCTGTATTTAATTATTCGTTTTATTCATTGAAAAAAGGTCGCAAGGAATATGGAAAGACATCTGTCAGACATTCCATTACATTGCACAATTTCGTCTCTTTGCAATTCAATAACCAATTCAGGTGCAATAAACACGATAAACAATTTGAAAGAAAGGTTCATGATTTGAAAAGTTTCTAACCTCACTTTCGAATGAAATCGAATCGAATACTGCAGTACGCTGAGTGGATATTGATCACTAATAATGGTAACAGAGTGTGATTGCTTGGGTGATAAGAGGGATTCGGCAAAATGATAATAAGGTAGTTTGGCAGTAGGGATGGAGATTGGCTTCCGGAAAACGAACAAGAGAGGTAGAGATTTCTGTGGCACCTTTGAGAAGGAGGTCACTGGAGTGAGAAGCACAAGGATGTGAACCATTTATAAACTGTTGCACACAAACTTTCTTGCGCACGCAGCCTCCAAACTATTCTACGGGGCATTGAAAATGACCACGTGAGCCCTAGTTTGGTGTAAGGTATGTGGGAAATTATAAATTGATCCGAAGCAAATTGGAGACGGTTGAAGTTATTTGCTGCGATAAAGTTACGATTTGTAGTGATTTCAGAGGTCTGATTGTTTAGAGCTAAATTTTCTTATCCATTACGGATCTTATCACCTAGCTACTTAACCTCCCTTCTGCTATTTATTTGTATGTGAACCGGGCTTGGAGCTCCGTTTAATATATCTTAACCTCTTTGACAGGACTAGTGAAAATGATGTCATTCTAGGGCTTACCTTTACCATAGCGATGTAAAAATGTTAGGCTTACGATTGCAGTTGCTAGTGTCGAGTCAAAATGCACCACCCACACTTTTTATAAATTTCAGCAGATGTAAAGACACAATTTATTAACATTTGTGCAAGAATCAAATTATAGAGATATTGTACTAAGTGACATACATATGAAAAGTGTAGATGAATTATCAATGTCGATCTAAGAGATTCTCAACAAAGCTTTCGTTCACCATAATCCGATCTAGGATTTACATGACGGACAAATAGGTTAGGCCTACTGAGTCAGTCTACGTCGTCTTAAGTACATCGAAGGACCATTACATGTATTAACAGTATAATCTGCTTAAACAGGCGGGCGAAGTGACTCATTTAGACACAAATTGCAGCCTTGATTTTGAGGATTTATAACATCGAGTGCTGAAATGGTTTTTGGCCTATAAACATGGCTACAATCAGTCTATACTTCAAGCAAGGATTTCGAAGGATTGAACAAAGCAACGTTTTATCTCATAGGGCACCGTGGTTTATGCAATTATGCGATTTCGCATAAATTTGCATGAATTGGCGGTTTTCGCATAAATTGTTTAATGTAAAGCTTTCGCAAGTCATTGCATAAAGTTAGGAAATTTCGGTTAGTGTCAACTATAATTGGCTTGTCCAGGTTATTATTAGATATAGGGGCTATAGTTTACCGACCAGACGACGTAATTGTTGATGACTACACAGGATCTGTGGGTTATGCGATTATGCGATTTCGCATATTTTCGCATAATTTACGAGCCTCTCTTGTTTATAGCCTCGTTTTCTCCTTGGAAGAGTGTTATAAAAGCAGAATAACAGATGAAGGTCATTATAACAACAAACGAAGGCGCTCCTGGATAAGCTGAGGCTCTGCGCGTGGCTATCGAGTGACGCTTTAGAAGTTTGGGGACTGCGATTACGAAACATAGGGGAAACATTTCACAGCATCTATAAAATGATGTATTATCATCCGCTTAATAATCATTCATATAAAATAATCTAAATATCGCCCTTCGAGAAAACTACTTAGAGACGCTATCAGCTCCAGAAAAGAACAACTATAAAGGTGAGGCAAGAATATAATAGATCAGGTTCTGGGGAAGAGATGAAGCTCAAAATGGAGGTGATTCCAGCCTTCCAGGTAAAATACACAACCGAGAAATCGTGCTTCTGCCTAGCATGAAGAAGGCCAGCGATATCGTCCCGGATGTTTTAGACCTTGACCGTAAAGAATTCATATTACTCGGGATTGACTGAACAAACATAATTATTTGGTATTTCAATAATTAGAAAAAACTAGTGTCATCACAATTTCCAAATGTATACTACAAAGGGCTACGCAAAAAGATGGTGATCGTTTGAACCTTAGAGGACCCTACAACACCACAACACTAAATATGCGCAAAGAAAATCTGAGCGAATAATTGGCTAGGATGTTCTGACCGGCTTTGCGAAGTGTTTATCGTAAAAGACTGATTTAGTCACTGACGTCATGAGCAATGATCCCGCGAATACCATAACAAAACTTTCTTGCGTTAACTTACTTTCTGAGTCTTTGTTCCTTCTCTCGTCATTTTTATTCTAATGCTTATTACCGAAATTTAATACCGCCGTTCTTCCGGCATTTTTTGCTCAAAAGTGCATATACACCTTGACGGCGCAATTGCAGTTGCACTACAGAGCAATGGTGCGCGAAGGACTTGCTCAAGGTCCCTACCCTATACAGTGACGCCCCAGACGAGGCTCGAACCCGCGCGCTCAGTACATACTGAACGTTATGGGTTGACCGCTGTAACCGATCGGCCACTGTGCCACACCAATCATAATAATTATGAAGAAACGATATCTGCTGAATTCAAATATTCGTTTCTTCGACATAGCATAGGGCCAGTGGTGGCAATTCCAAGACTAAATTTGCTCATAGTACCATGTATATAGGTTTATAGATGGTCCGCACGTCATAAATCGATAACAAGCGGGTAGGGTCTAAACATCCAGTGTCTCTAATAATCTAAACGAACCTACAAATATCAAAGAAATTGATCTGATACGGCAAATGACCAAGAACGCTAAATTAAGACGGAGACCATTCCCAAGACCGTTCCTGTAAGACCAAGCCCAAGACCGACGCAGTCGAGACCAAGACCAAGATCGATGGTCCGAGACCAAGACCGATGCATTCGAGACCAAGACCAATACCGCAGTTTTCGGGTCTCGAGACCAAGACCGTCGTCTCGAGACCACATCCCTGGATTAGATATTATGATTGTGTTAGACGACGTTACAGCGCTCATGAATAAGCTAGGCATTTAGCGCAATAGAAAGTTCGGGCTTTACTATTGCGCTCACCAGGTTCTACATGTAGCTTTACAATTGAATTTCTCTCTAGTTTCTCAGGCGACCGGCGTTACTGGCCCCACGAAACAATTGGATAATTTTGGTCATAATCTTGCCGTAAAACCGATTAATCGAGTATTTTATTTATCGTTGACTTATCGATTAAACGTTTAGTAATATTCGAGAATCCCTTTAGTCTGTCGAAGCCTAGCAATAATATCACCATGCTATAATCGATCAATTGTACCAATTTCAAGTCAATTGAGGTGAGAGCAGAATTTTATTAAAATAAGCAGAAACATCACAAAATAACGAACCAGATTGATACAAACAAATGTCAAATGTGTATCGCAATAAGTCTTCTAATAAAGTAATCGTTCAAAACTAGCTGAATTTTATTAAAATAAGCAGCAACATCACAAAATAACGAACCAGATTGATACAAACAAATGTCAAATGTGTATCGCAATAAGTCTTCTAATAAAGTAATCGTTCAAAACTAGCTGAATTTTATTAAAATAAGCAGCAACATCACAAAATAACGAACCAGATTGATACAAACAAATGTCAAATGTATATCGCATTAAGTCTTCTAATAAAGTAATCGTTCAAAACTAGCTATGGCACCACCAGTCAACGAGATATCGAAATCATAATAATGAAAAGTGATTTAATAAAACTTGTCACCTTTTCAGAGAAACTTCATGTGTTTCATTCTTCTGTGAAACGGAAGGAAGTCATGACATTGCTCTGTCTATTCTCATCCTCACCAAAACAAGCAATCTCATTTCTCTCACTGTCGTAGCGGAAGTCAAAGTAATGAATGAATTTGCTCACATCCTGCTGCAGACTATACAGACCAAGGAGATTAAGCTCAGAATCTAAAAGCTGAATTCCGTTGGAAGGGTCAGATATAATGATTCTATCACAATTATCTGCCAAAACCACAATAGTTCCTAAACCAAACTCGTGTAATAATGCACGTTGGCGTCCACTCATATCGATCACCAGCAGACGTGTTCTGTAATTGACGGCATAGGACAATACCAAGTTTCCAGTTGATTCTTGAAGTAGGTACGTTTGCACAATAAAAAAGCCATCCAGTGAAAACATTATTTCACGCTGCAAGGAACCATTCGCATTATATATGCTGACCCCAGCAGGATTCATACCATTCCCTGATAGGATCATAATGCTACCATTGGCGGAGATGCGTAGCTTATCAATTGATCCTTTGTGGTCATTTTCCCATGGGGATATGTCAAACTTGCCTTCTGCGTCAGAATCTCTAGAGATGCGGAAGACTGAAAGGTCATAATATATTGTGTCTTCGAAGATTGCATACAGACAGTTTGACACATTGCAGCCTGTCATGTAAAGTGGACATGATGTTGGTAGTGGGATGACATCTTTCACAGTTACCAAGTCGTTGTGGTCGTAGACATTAATAACATTGTCTCCATCAGCCGTCTTGTGGAGCATGAAAGTTTCATTCTTCAGTGTAGTCAGCAGCACTTTTGTTGAACTGATCGGAGACTTGTGCAATATTTCCAAACGAATCGTCTGGGCTGAAAATTGCATTCATTTTTATTTATCACACAAAACGACACGTATTTAAACGAATTTATCTTTTCATCTGATATGTTATTAGCGCAATACACGCATTCGAGAGATCTCACATGTTATAAATAGTAAGGAAATTGACTGCTACAACCTGCCACTGGGCTGTGCTACATGCAACTTCAAGGTTCGTGCGGGAAAGTAAACTAAGTGTATCCAAGTAAAATATTTTTCGTATGGGGACGAGTGACTCATGCCATGGTTTTAATATTACAGACCGCATTGTGAATTGAGAGGAAGGAGTTGAGATCCCGCCTTAGGAGATATTAAGTTTCTCATTGATGCTCATTTCTGCTGCATAGCTAGCCAAAGTTAATGAGCAATAGATAGAATGCTCATCACAAACGGCCAATTTGAAAATTAGGCAAAGGAATAGAGGACTGGCCACGCAAACAATCCTATAGATATAATCTTAACATTTGATAAACGCTGTTGTTAAGCTATGCGCGTTGTGCCAGCTAATTCATGTTTCTGCTCCAGTTCACTTCACTAGAGTCCAGGCACGTGGACATTCGTTGCATTTCAGGTTTCTAACATCTTAAGCATGAATACAGCTTGATATCTGCAAAAAGGCTAATTTATTTCTCAGACCAACCAGTGTTGTCTAGAATTCTGTGAAGTTTCGTTCGGAAGGATTTGGTGGTAAGGATGTTGGTCCACTGCGAACAGACAGTTCTAAGTCGGTTTATCACCAGATCGGCTTTTTCTTTCCAAACACTTTTGGCCAGCTTCAAACCACTCACTTCCAAAACAACGGCTTCAACGAGGATACATTGAAGTGACTCGAACGGAAGATCTTGGAGCTGAACGTAAAAGCAAAAAGACACCACAAATGCCAACAGCATAATATCAACAATATGGAACAACTTTTAAACAATCGCCCAAACTACAACATCAATTACAGTCCACATTTTCATTGTACAATGTAAATTTATATGTAAGGAAATTGAACTTAACAAACTCAACATGATCAACAACTTGCTATATCCTTCAAAGTTCATTCGCACTATGTGGCTTATTCATATCTTAGAAGTGATGAGAGTCAAGATCGAACCTATCGTCGATGGTTTTATTTGTTCGTGATATTAAGCAGATATTCTAATTTGAACAAACCCCTCGTCGTTTATTTTGGTATTTTGCAATAATCTACATTTAGCCAGATTTCTTCTCTCCAAAGGTATTCATGCATCCGTGTGATGATGTGAATTTGCACTAACAAGCGACTTAATCTCAAAACAGCCTACGCTTCACCAATGCGATCGAAGGTTCACATGGAACGCAAAGGCAACGACACCTAAAGCATGCAACGATGTAATAAATAATTACTTGATCGCAGCGACGCTTGTCCTGACTAAAACACCAAACACCCGCCTTGATCTTTAGGCTCAAATACCATGGAGAACTAAAAGCTATAATTATGACTGGAGAATAATACATGCACACGGAGACAGTCGGAATTTTAATCACCCTGCTCAACCTGTTCTAGCAATTCCATAAATTAAAATCCTAAAAATCCGGAAATGCAGATTAATGTCGCAATGACAGCTCACCATTGTCTCGCTCAGTGAATCGAATTTCTCTCGTTTAGAATTACCTTCTCCTTGGAAGCATGCTAGAAGCGCAATAACATTAGTACAAGACAAAGATCAGAACTTTCTAACAACTACTACTGCAATTACGAAAAGTGCACAGTTAATAGTCCGGTCTATAAAGTTGCTTACCCACTGTTTTTTATGAAAAAGGTTTTAACGCGAAAAGTTTGCAGGGATTATACCCTAGAGATGCGAAGAATTTGCGAATTGCGGAAATAGTGAATATTTTGATTTAATTATTGTGCGGGTGCTAACAGGTTGTAGTCCGACACATAAATAATAAAAATGTTTCGTAGGTTGAGCAAAATTCTGCTAGTTTTATTATTCCGGTATAAAATGTTCGAGTTAGTGTTTATTTAGCTTTAGTAGAATTATGCTGGTGTTTGAGACCTCTGTGTTGGTGTTTTTAAAGGGTTTTCGTAGATGAGCGATAATATAGGATTTTGTATTGGTCAAGTATTTACTATAGGGTTGCCAACAGTCCCGGAAAGGTCGCGACAGTGCCGTAATCGACCCAGGCCTTCCCTTGTCCCTTACAATGTTTATTTTGTCTCGGAATCTAGGGATAGGTATGCAATTACCAAAAATTATGCGATTTAATCAGATTGACCAAATCCAAACAACATGAGCAATACTGTAAAATAAACATCTTAATTCTGAATGTTCATAATCATTCAAGCATAGGTGTTTTGACTTTTGATTTAAACGAAGGTCTCAAAGTCTTGAACATCATTCTAAATCCATAAGCCTAGAATGGGACGTGGGGGCGTAACGGCTTGTTATCTGCATTGCAACCGAGGGGTCACAGGTTTGAGTATCTGCGTATCGACCTTGGACAAGTTATTTACCCATAATTGTCTGTGAAGAAGGCAACGGGAAACCACCTCACTCACTGTGCACTGAGTGAGCAGGTTTGACCCTCATTTGAGGCATCACTGTGTAGGGACCTTGAGCAAGTCCTTTGTGCACAATTGCTCTGCAGTACAACTACAATTACGAGGCATGGGCATTTCTGAGCCAAACATTTTGGAAGGGCAATATCAAAATTAAGAATAAATAAAATAAGCCTAGTGGAATGTGGAGAACTGTTTGGGGTTTGATGTTTTGTTGCAGAGTGGGGTTATTCAGCATTGGCAACCCTAATTTGTAACAACTGTCATGTACCATAGTGTGGAAGTTTTGAGTGTGTATGTCCGAAACTAGGGCCCCTACTTCATTTTTGCATTCTTTGCATCAACACATTACACCAAGGGTGTTGCCAGACGAGTATTATTTTATGGACAATTTTGTGTCTTGGCTGTTGAGTTCATTTTCAGTGAATGATACTGGCTCATTCTCACAAATGCTTCAGTCAGACTTCCATGTGATGTATGAGCAAGCTATGACAAACAAAGTGTGTACTATGGACGGAACATTTAAATTAACAGAAAACACGGTGATGTTACTGTTAGTTAACTCTTCATTCTACTTATTAAAGGCATCAAAGCGGATGTGTAAACTGCCTTTGGAGACTGTGTTCGTTAATGTTGTAATATATTTCAATTATGCAAGTAATATGGTTAAAATTAAGATAATAGGATGACTTTTTTGCATTTCTCTTTGAAATGGATACTCGAACTTACATGTACTCGTAATGATTGCCTTGCTATGCTGCCGACACTTAAATTCAACTCCTGTGATAAGATATCATCATATATTCATACTATGTTTGTAATCATACTGTGGTTTGTCATTTTTTTATTTAAAAAATTATTGCTTTTAGATGCCTTTGAATTATACCCCAAATAAATTGTGTAATGCATATGCCATTATCATTATCACCATGTACTGGTCAACTGTTGATTATAAACAAAAGGGGTGTTAACATTATCTTTATTGAGTTTTATTTTTGTTTCAGTTGACTTGGAAACAACTACAAATGATCAACATTTATTATTGTCATCACATTTTTAAATAAAAGACTCCAACCATCACTTGTTAAAGACGAAGTTCGTCCGAACTATTTACCAAAGTGATTGCATAATGTATGGAAAACTGTTTAATTATGAGGAGATGACACGTCATCAAGATCGAGCATCAGCAACTTCAAAGTTGAACTTGGTTATGGGGAAAGAGTGTCTTAAATAGAAACTCTGATGAAAGCTTGTAATCTTCACACCGACAATCTCGCATTGGCGGTTAAAGGTAGAACTATGATGACTCAAGATCTGCAATACACGTTTCCTGAACTTCACAGGCAAATGCAGAAGGAATGGAACCAAATAGCATACATCTAAAGTGTAGACATAAGGAAATGTTTGGCCAATAATTTGTATGTTCAGAACTGGAAGGACAAATTAATGTCATAGCTTTCAAAAGAAAAGGCAACAACACTTTTATACGATTCCTACACCACGACTTTTGAAGATGGAAGTTCAATGACAAGAATTTAAGAAATATTCAGGATGTTGATTGTTGGAAACAATATGTTCAAGATTTTTCAGTGTAGAGATTTCAGTCATGACTATCCAATAAAGATCTCTAAAATAGGATTTCAGTTGCTTGATAACTTGTGGCTTATTTCTTCTCAATTGCTAAATGTGAAAACATTGAACTGGCAAGATTTCATGGCACAGGCTTCAAATCGATCTTAGTACTTTTCAATCTAATGATAGCACATTTGTTCAGAAACAATCTAACAAACTTGAACAACATTGCACTGTCATCACATTTGATCAGGCATCAAAGAGGATATTGGTTAAATTCGAGAATCATATATTCACTGTTGGTACAAATTCGTCAGTTAAAAGTCTAGATGAACTGAGTTTTAAACATGTTGTTCTCGCAATAAGACCACTTGAGAGACTACCACCAACTTCATATTTAGCCTATTTTCAGTCTTCAACCACCAACAGTCAAAAAATACTTGCCTTGCAGTATACATTGTGAATGTGGTGGACAATGTAAGAATGCTTGCACGTTATCCTTTAATTTTCAGTAGACAGATTGATCATTCTTTACTTGCATTTTAGTACCTAGTAATTGTAAAGTCTGAAATTGTAAGTAGTATTGAACAATAATCTTAGATATGGTCTTGATATGCATCATAATCCTCATGATTTAAAGATGTTTCTCAATGTTAGAATTCTTTACTTGCATTTTAGTAATTGGCAAAATATTTTGAAGTCTGAGATTGTAAATTGTATTGAACAATAAGCTTAAAAAGTAATGTTTATATGTAAAGAACCTGTTTCTTTAATTAACAGTGTATTGTTTTCAGACACTCCGAGTTCCTTTAGGTGACCTGGGCCTGTCTGAACTGCAACCACGTTTGATTTACAGGTCAATATGCAAGATCGTGGTTCTTGTTCATGTCTTCATTACTGCTCGAATTGACCATTGCTGCTCCTTACATGCAGAACTTCCTCTTGTGTTTCTGGGGAGGTTCGATCGGGTTCTGCACTAAGCTGCTCTGCTTATTCAGTGGTTTTCTAAATTCTTCAATGTTTCTGCATACATGTACGATGTTTTGTATTGGCTGCAAGTGTTCCAGCAAATTTCATACTGCATTGCTGCTCATGTTTCGCGTTGCTTTCAACAGTTCTTGGTTGTGCTCCATCTTACTTGTGTTATCTTTTCCTCCCAGTGTCCAACGTCGCAGCGCGTCAGGTGCTTCACTCTGTGACAAGGGATGAGCTTCTAGTTCCACTTACCCACTCGGCTATTAGGCAGCACGGTGCTTTCTCGGCTGTGGGCCCTTCAAGTCGGAATGATATCTCTTTTTAGCTTCAATCATTGCTTTTTTACAAATCCCTCCAATCTTATTTTTTTAATTGTGGCTTAGCTGGGAGCGCTGCTGAGTAGGTTCTTGAAGGGGCATTATACAAATGCTCAGAATGAATAAATGAACAAGTCGTGTGTCGAATGATCTTGAACATTTTGTGTGATGATTGGATTAATGACTGCAATTCTCGCAATATAAATCTACATACATGTACATACTCGTATATACAATTTGTTTAATTTTTAAAATAAAAACCTGCTGACACAGTCACAACTATATTTATATAGGTAATAATAGACCACAATGTTGGAATAGGGAGAGAACACTCCTGGGCCAATTCTTTTATAACAGGCCAGGCAAAAGTTATTATCATCCCTTTGTGGCAATGTATATGCATGGGCTAGTACAGTGATCCTCACTTTTCTAGTGGTGGACTGTGCCGCACAAGGTGTGAGGTCTAGGGTTTACAGTGATAACATCAAACAGTCCGGTATCTGCAACAGCTTCTCAGACCCAGGAGAACTACACTTAATAACTACATTAAGTTTCATTTTCGTCGAAACAATCCATACAAACATTGGAGATAATAAGAACTATTCAAATTTAACCCAATTGATTATTTTCATTTTTATTATTTTTCAAACAGGAAATTCGTATCTCCAATATGTATCGCAGAATGTAAACAAACCTGTCGTCGGGCTCAATAATAAATTAAAAAATGTCATTAATTCCCCATTTAGCAAATTCGTCGCATTTCTAGTGCATATTGTCCAGTATATTTAAAAGCTTTTCGTGCAAAAAAACCTTTTTCATAAAAAAACCATCATGTTCATATCTAATTTCTGGATTTTTGACAGGTCTATAATGTAAAACTCAATATGAAATTACTCTCATGCAAGTGCAATCCTCTGTAGTAGGACTATAAGGTTCAGAATAAATTGAATGCATGTTTAGATCCGCCATATGTAGAAGCTAACCAAGTTGATCCAAATTTATTATGACTAATCATGAGAACCAGCAATATAACAATTATTATATTTTTTACAGTGCATGTAAACATTTATCGTCCCTTGAGATTTATACTAAATAAGTATAAATAAAGAAATTTAAAAAAGCTGAGCTTACGGATGCCTCAAAAGTTCTGACTAGCAATGATTCAGCGAATACCGCAAAAGATCTTTGTAGTGTTTACTTACTTTCTGAGTCTTCGTTCGTTTTCTCATCGTTATTGGATTCAGATGATGTCCGTTTCTTCGATATAGTATCCATGGTTTGCGGAACAAGTTTTATGGATAAAATTCACTTCTTGTCACTAAGAGCGACAATGCTTCAAGAAACACCAAATAGTTGTAGTTAGATGGCTGGGCAAGTCAAAAACATAACTGCCAAGCCCAAACGACAAAATTTAACAAATTTTCTTCCAAACCGAATAATGAATTATCATTTCACATGATAATATAATTATAGAAGCTTAGATACGAAACAGAAAATGGCGTCTGTTAAATAATATATACCGTGAGGTCACACAAAGGACGTGATGTCATACATGCACTTCGTATCAATTAAAATTATTATTATTAAGATCAATAGGGGGCTCTCTGGGCAGCTCCTTAATTAAGTAGAAACACGTGGCGACAGTATGCACATAGGTCTAAGAATTTTTGTTTATATTGGCCATGCATTGTTTATTTTTGTTGTTCCGATCGATGGCTGGCGTCAGAGTTAAAATGTAATTCCATTATGGATAAATACATAAATTTGAACGCTAGAAATGGAGAGAGGAGAGGGCAATCTATGTCTCATTTTTTACGTCCAATCACAGCGGACTTTCCATTTGCCGCTGCGCGAACAATAAAATTTTAAATATTGCATGCAGGTTAAAACCTTCAGATCTAATAGGTTGCCGCCTTCTTCTCCTTTGAATTTTGACACGCAGCAATACGTAGGCATTTTATAATTTGACTAACTTGTAAATTACTTTTGCGTGAAGAAACATATATCACACACAATTTTACCTCGGGTAGCTTACCCACATTTGATACTGGCGCCATCTATTTCACAGAGTCCCCTATTGGATAAACTTAATATTTCATAAATTAGAACTTGTAGATCGACGTCTACTAGGACGCTTTCATTCACTTTCAACCTTCGCGACTGGCACTGCTTGCACTGTATGGCAAGGAGAGTCCCATGCCTGGATAAAAGAAAAAGGCGACATTAATGATTTTTTCGCACAATGTCTTGAAACTGCAAATAACATTACTGTGCTCTTCACTAAACCGCTTTACTTATAGACTGTTTGTGCGCATATATAAATAGTATTATATTAAATTGTTGTTACATATACCGTATACGAAGAGAAGCTTACGCCACTCCTAGTGTCAGCTCTAAGATATGCCGTTAAATATTGATACGAATGGTGTTGCGATATTCTTTGCCATCAAAGTTCTTAAGGCCAAGTCTACAGACATTGGCTCCACGACTAGTTACATGTAAATACAGTCAATCTACTCAATGTAATGTAACAGGCTTACATCTTCATTTTACACATCTCTGAAAACTGTCCTTTCCTACCACGATTATTCTGGGAGCGGCTCTGAGTAGATATCATGAAGGGGCACTACATTAGGAATACATCTGATTGATTGATTGATTGATTGACTGACTGACTGACTGACTGACTGACTGGCTGACTGACTGACTGACTGACTGACTGACTGACTGACTGACTGACTGACTGACTGACTGACTGACTGACTGACTGACTGACTGACTGACTGACTGACTGACTGACTGACTGACTGACTGACTGACTGACTGACTGACTAATGGGTTTCGTGCTGAGCGTTATATGATTACACATAGTGAAACTAAATGTTTCGATGTTTTTGATTAAATATTATTTATAACGTTCACTAAAGACGTTTTGCAGGTGTTAAAGCAGCCGTCGATGCGTCGTAAACGTGAACTGCAATATTCTAAATTGCTCCCTAAAGCCAAACGCAGGACACTACATGTAGCTTACTGTAATTGCAAGTTAACTATAGTTTACTTCCTTTATTCACTATCTGGTTCTACAATACAAGCTACATGTACTTTTATTATCTACTATGACCCATGTGAACATAATTATCTGCGCTTTTATCAGATTTTTTTGATTCACACAAAACTGAATGTTGAACTATTATCTAAACGGTGACGTGGTATCACTTTCATAACAGAAGAATGAAGAAAATCGAAGCATTAACGACGGTTTTAACGCGGTTCTCTTTCGCTGATATCTTCAAATAATTGACCAATAATAATTTTATGTTATTTATTGATTCTAGGCGAATACTAACAATTGAATGATACTTAGTAAAATTACTGCGTAAGGCAAATCTATCTAGTGAATAACAGTGCCTTCAACTAACCATGAGGCAGCCATGAACAATTATGACAATTTACATGTATGGTAGCAACTGCATTATCTTACGATAGCTGTTGGCCAGTCCTCAACTTCGCCGCATCATCTTCCCACCAACAGAATTGACCAGGGTTTGACATAAGTGGCTCAGAATTCGAATCATTCGCAGGAATCAACGCAATGCATGGATCGAGAGTTCAACAATGAAGACCGATACAGCTTGATCGCTGCCTGTCCCAAGCGGAGGGCGACGCTAATTATCTTTGTTATTACACAGCGGTTTACTTCCTATCAAAGCAATGTACTGTAACACGCCATGATCTTCAGCAAATAGTTTCTATGTGGACTGCTCAACGAAATTAGTCTTCAATGAGCACGCCTACCGGCGCACCATTGACGTGACATCTGGAGCAACGCCCTCACTGCTCGGCAATGGTTTCACAATTATACACAGGTACGGATAAGGACATACGTACCCAATAGGCCTACGCACTTTTTGCATGTGTACGAGACCATACCACTACGGACCTGCGAAGCTGCGATGGCTACCGGTATTAATCGGTCGGTAGGATTCGATTCGAATTTAAAGTCGAGATTCGTAGCCTTTTTGAATCATAATCCACGTGATACGGTTTGCTGTTAAGTAAGTGTTTCGCGTGTTTAAGCTTACTGTGCTCCAATTGGCTGTTGAATTGCTGTGGCTAACCTAATGAGACGGTGCAATGGAATTGAAAAGCGTGACAGAGATCTTGCTAATTTCGTTACGAACTTTTATGAATAACGCGTCATTAGGTGCAGATGTGAATTGACTAGACTGAAATACCGTGGTTATTCAGGGGCTCCAGATAGGGGGTCCGACGGCAAATGCCTCCACTTTCAGGGATTGGATATTGTTTGAATCTTAGGGAATATCTTGCTTTCCTGACACTTTAGACCGGGGATTTGCCTCCATTTCTCATAGGCGCATTGACGACCACGTTGTCATCGATTGCGGGCGTAACTCATCATAACGCCTATTGTAACAACATGTCAATAGAGGTAGGAGCATAGTTTAATTAAAATAAAATAAATACATCAATGTATAAAGTACGATTTCTGAAAGTAGCCAGATCGTCGTAAAGGCATTCTCAATGTAGATCGCATAAATCTTAAGACAGATTTCAATTAATTCTAAACTAGATATCAGTAGCCATGTCAAAATCGCTCTAAGATATATCAAAAACATATTACATTAAAATGTTGTTAGGTTATTTTATACAACTTGTTCTCCTCAAAATACCCTATCGGGTTGTTCTGTGAAACGGAAGGTAGTTAAAACACTGGTATCAGTATTCATATCGTAACCAATACACGCAGCCACGTTACTCTCGCTGTCATATTGCAAGTCATAGACAAAAACGACCTTGCTTGCATCCTCCAGACTATAGATGCCAAGAAGATTAAACTCAGAATCTAAAAGCTCGATTCCTTTGAATGGATCAGCTATCATAATTCTACCACAATTGTCACCAAAATTCACATAGCCGTCTTCATAATACATTCTAGATGATACATATTGGCGTATAACGCTCCCACTCATATCGATCTCCAAAAGTTGTATTTTGTAATTGGGGCGTATGACAAAAGCCAATACCAAGTTTCCATCTGACTTTAAGAGTATGTCATGATACTTAACACAAAATCATTGAAAGGCAACGGTATTTCACGCTGTAAGGAACCATTCGCATCATATATGCTCACCATAGTATGAGTCAATCCTGCTTGCCTTGAAAGGATCATTATGCTACCATTGGTGGAGATACGTACTATATCAATTGATCGTCTGTGGTCATTTTCCCATGGCAATATCTTCAACTTGTCTTCTACATCTTTAGAAATGCGTGACACTGATAAGGTTGAATCTGAACTTCTTGTGGTTACATAAACACAGTTTGACACATTGCAACCTGTCATATAAACCAGTTCTGATCTTGGTAGTGGGATGACATCCTTCACAGTTTCCAAATCGTTGCGGTTGTATACGTTAATAACAAGATCTCCATTATGAAATTCGTAGAGAACAAATATGCCATCCTTCAGTGTAGTCGTACCCTGGATGGTTAGGCTGACCGAAGACTGGTGCAAAATTTCCAGACGAATTGACTGGGCTAAAAAATATTACTCTTTCTTTATTTATTACACGAAATAACGACATGCATAAAAATTCTTTAAGCCTTATTTTATTTTTCCTATTATTAAGACCTCATATTTAATTCTTCCTATTTCTAGGACAAAGAAATTCTTCCTATATGAGAATAGGAGCTACATCATCCAGTGTGATCAATCTAAGCACAACCATAATCATGCAGACTCAAGCTTCTAAAGAGCGTATAAGTAAGTAGAACGCCTGCATGTAGAGCTTTTAAAAAATGTATGAAGCGCTGCCTTAAATCTAAACAGGGTTAAATGTTCTGACGCAATTACCTTAATTCCAATTTGGGGTTTTCAAATATCTTAAGCGGAACACCGGCCTTTGATAACAGCAAGAAAGCATCTTCATTTCTTGAACTTACGAGTGTCATCTAGAATTCTGTGAAGTTTAGTTCGGAAGGATTTGGTCGCAAGGATGTTGCTCCTTTGCGAACAGACAGTTCTTAGTCGGTTTATCACCAGATCGGCTTTTTCTTTCCAAACACTTTTAGCCAACTTCAAACTCTCCACTTCCATAACTACGACTTTAAGGAGGATGCATTCAAGTAGCTCGAACGGAAGATCTTGCAGCTAAACATAAAAGTTCCAATAGTTATTCATAATTATGTATTCAAATAATTTACATTTTAACCTACTCCAAATGTATTTATTCATTCCTCTGCTGATATGAAACTGTAATAATTAGCGGGTAAACCGCCATTCAATTTTCGCTATGCTTTTTGGACCGAAAATTCTCATGGAATTCAATGGTATTGAGCTTAGTATACGATGGTTATAGAACACAGCGAGGGATTCTGTAGTAACATGGTCGCTGACACACCTGGATTTACACAAAACATGATTTTATAATATTTAATTACTCGAACAATTTCATGCGTTTAGATATAAATTGCGGCATTGATTTCGAAGTTATGTGCCAGTGAAACTAATGCCAGCAGGCTACTATCAGTTATTGTGTAGTGTAGATAGCGTCTTTAAGCTTCTAAGCGTTATTTTTCTAGCAATTCACAAAGTTTAAATCCTACGACAAATCTGCGGTTGCGGCTAAATGTCTTCTCTCACCATTGTGTCGATCATTGAGTCGAGTTTCACTCGTTTAGCATTGCCTTCTCTTTGGAAGGGTGCTGGAAACAGAATAAGAAACCCAGAAGTCTTCATACGTGCACGATCTCAAACATCTCAACTTCATATCAACGACGATTGCAGTGATGAAATATTTCACAGTGCATGTTAAAACAATGCTGATGAAAAATGAAACTTAATGAACTGTTTACTTGATTAAATATACTCTATTTAAGCATGCGATTTGAGAATGAAATTAACATAAATTATTTGATATTTGAACAATCGTGAGCAATAGCATTATCGCAATTTTGGTGTGTTCAATTTGGTTGTCGCTTGAGCTTTCACGGAACCTATAATAGTGAATATGCGTAAATCAAGAATATTTGAGCTCGTGTCTGGCTAGGTAGATCTGACCGGCATTTCGAAGTGTTCATGTTGAAACGACTGATCTAGTCAATGAAATTATAAGCAATAATCAAGAGTAATATAATACATGTTCTTGTCTTAACTTACTTTCTGAGTCGTCGTTCGTATTCTCATCTTTATTGGATTCATCTGCTGTTCGTTTCTTTGACATAGTATAAATTATTAGCAGAAACAGCTCTAAGAATAAAAATCGCTCCTTGTCACCGAGAGCTACAACCTTTAAAGAAACATCAAATGGTTGTGGGTAGCATAATGCTGAATAAATCGACAGCGCATTGCGGCCACCTCAAAAGGAAAGGCCCTTACTGCCAAAGCTTTAGAATACTTTTAAAACAAAGCAATTAGTTAATATTATAATAAAATGTTATAAATTGCCGGCATGTTAAAGAAATTAACGTCTGCAAAAATGCTTAGCATGACGTCACACAAAAGACTTGATTTCATACTTGAAAAATATTAAGAGCATTATTATAGGCTAATTGTAATAATAAATAATGAACATTTTCTGTATTTGTCAAACATTATTGCTTTCATCATTAAAGGAAATATATACCAATTATTCCGTTTTTTATCATTCTCACATTATCATAAGTTTTTGTTACGGATAGGCCTACTAATACGGCAATTTATAACCTCCGCTACAACGACGTTTGAATTCTACTCCTGCAACAATAAAATTATAGGCCTACCCAACAGATGCTAAACGAATAAAGCACCCCCAGAAAAATTAAAGCTATTTATGAACAGAAATCCGTTGAAAATGAGATGAACTTCTTATATATCATCAAATCATTCCTCATAATTATGACGTCTCTTGTCTGCTCTCGTCTCCAACGCAGATTCCCACACCATCCGTACCTTACTCCTCCTGCCTCTCATTCTTCATTCCAGATTATCTTTACCTCACAGAAACATAAGTTTCATTCCTCCTAAACGTTCTCTTCCCAACAGTAAATACGAACAAGATCCTATCCCATCCTCAATCCTGAAAGACTATGCTTTGTCCTCATTCCTGTACTTCTCTTTTGACTCACCCTTCAATTGCCATCAATCTGCCTTCCATAGAAACGACTTCACAGAAATCTTGCTGCCTTCTTTGTACAATTAACTGATGGTATGGTGGTATTCTGACGACAGCCATCAGCAAGTCTCCTCGAGACCTACGTCTCATATGACATCGACTATATTCATCCTCTTGGCTTTGCTCTTCTCGCACTGTTCAACGTTGGTTCTTGTCCTAATGATCCTTGCTGCCACCACCATTAAGTTGCTAATCTGAAATTTGAATTGCTTCTGAACAATATGACTCTTCTGATAAGTTCGGAACAACGACCTTGACGGCCACAAGATAGGCCCCTATCGCAAAACAAGAGATTAAAATCTCTGCCAATTTATAAGTAATAGGCCTACATATTGAAATATTAGCTAAAATTAGTAAAAGTAACATTTTAGATCATTTTTCGACGTTAACTTGGCCACTGATAAAGCAGTCATACGTAACACGTTTTATCAAACGGCGTCAACAGAATTATGCATTCTATTTTCCTAAGTAAATGGTGACACCTGCAGAAACTAATTTTTTGTCATAAGATCTCGTCAAACTCTTGATTCACATAACTATGATAAGTAAACGAAGAGTATGCCAAGGTCGACGTCAACGGCCGTGGGAGCCATAGGTTACTAAACACTTATCCATCACCATTCACGTGGTCCAATGGTAGGTTCCAATGCAACATTGATTCCAGTTTCCAGAGAGTTCGGTAGTCTTCCTGCGATCTTCTTTCTTGCATTGGATTTCTGACGTCCGTCTCGGTTTCAATGGCACCCGTCAGTTTGACCATTGCAATTCTGGTATCATATCAGTAGACGTTTGTACAAACTCTTCTCCAGAGTATTGCTTGACTTTGACTATGAGTGGAAGCTCTAAGAATAGAACTGTAGTGACAAGCAGATCCATGTCACCCTCAGCTTCACTATTACATCATTCATTCATTCGTTCATTCAGAGTACTCATGCATAGCGCGTCTTCAATGTAACTACTCAGAGGCAGTCCCAGCCGCAACATGGCCAAATAAAGTCGTCTTAAGATGAGAGGAATGGCTGTGAAAGGGACCAGAGTGTCAAAGGGAGACCATTCCAAATTGAGGGCACACGTAGAGCAGGCGCGGCTCTGACTGGCGGAGGTGCGAGCATGAGGAAGCAATAGAAAACTGTTCATAATTTTAAAATTATTTGGGACATAATGAATGGGTCAGAATTGCTTTTGTCATTATTGTTCACGAATGAATCTAATTCACATCTACTATTAAATTTACTTTCACAATCACATTATGCATTCACGTTTACATTCATTAGAGGCAAGAGAAAATTTATTAAAATGTAAAGCACATTTAGAATGAATTATTTTTGAAGGTAACAAGTTCGATGTAAACAAATTCTCAATGCATATCGTGCAAGTTTTTTTTAATACAGTATACTTATTTTAATCTTGATTATTAGTCGCCATGGCACCATCATTCCAATAGATTTCGAAATCATTTAATAAATAATTATTTATTCATTCAATGGAACTTTGTATCCATCGCTAACATCGCTTCTAGTGGTTCATTCTTCTGTGAGGAGGATGGTAGTTAAAACGTCCGTATTCGTAATCATAATTAATATAGAAGATGTATGAAATCTCATTTCACTCGCTGTCGTATTGCAAGTCAGAGACAGAAACGCACGTATATGCATCCCGTTGAAGGCAATATCTTCCAAGAAGATTAAATTCGGAATCTAAGAGTTCGATTCCCTCGTATTCGTTGGTAATCATGATTCTACCACAATCATCAGCAAAATTCACCTTGCTCAAATTTAACACAACACACTCGAATGATGATACATATTTTCGTACAACGCTCCCACTCATATCGATCTCCATCAGTTATGTTCTATGTATTTTCTTCTTGACATAATCCACCCCAAAGTTTCACCTTGACACAGGTTCTTGCATGGGCCCTACAGACTGTTATCCGTGTTATCTGAGCTTGGATTGGTTGTTGTAATACTGCGAGCAACGAGACAAGAATGTGCGATGGGATGTAAAGCGTGACAGAGGTATTTCCAAATGAATTGCGACCCTTTGTTGATAAATGAGACGCGCATTAACATGCAGCGTATGACTTAATTAAACTGAAGCACCATTGTCCTCGATTGCCGGGGTAGCTGATCATTCTATTTTAGCAACAAGTCAAGAGTTGCTAAATGCATGCATGCATGCATATATACATACATACATACATACATACATACATACATATATATACATACATACATACATACATACATACATACATACATACATACATACATACATACATACATACATATATATACATACATACATGCATACATACATACATACATATACATACATACATACATACATACATACATACATACATACATACATGCATACATACATACATACATATATATACATACATACATACATACATACATACATACATACATACATACATACATGCATACATACATACATGCATACATACATACATACATATATATACATACATACATACATACATACATATATATACATACATACATACATACATACATACATACATACATACATACATACATACATATATATACATACATACATACATACATACATACATACATACATACATACATACATACATACATACATACATACATACATACATGCATACATACATACATACATACATACATACATACATACATACATACATACATACATACATACATACATACATACATATATATACATACATACATACATACATACATACATACATACATACATACATACATACATACATATATATACATACATACATACATACATACATACATATACATACATACATACATACATACATACATACATACATACATACATGCATACATACATACATACATATATATACATACATACATACATACATACATACATACATACATACATACATGCATACATACATACATGCATACATACATACATACATATATATACATACATACATACATACATACATACATACATACATACATACATACATACATACATACATACATACATACATACATACATACATACATACATACATACATACATACATACATACATACATACATACATACATACATACATACATACATACATACATACATACATACATACATACATACATACATACATACATACATACATACATACTTACATACATACATACATACATACATACTTACATACTTACATACATACATACATACATACATACTTACATACATACATACATACATACATACATACTTACATACATACATACATGCATGCATGGTGCTACATTTACTCACCAAAGACTGCAGCTGGTTAACTCGTTATCTAAAGACACCTCTTAAACGGTGTCATATAACGCTATATATATGACTCCAATAACTACTGTAGCTGAATTGCATTTATTGTGTTAAAAAAAGTAATGAATGACAGCGTAGAATGCTGCTGTCGGGCAGAAGTCATCTGCTGTACTTGTTAGATAAGGTACGGCGCGATTATCATCAGAACGCTTTCTAGAGTTTTACTTTAGTCAAAATGCCTAGAGTTTCATGACGTGTTTGAAAGAACGCGAGTTGCGGTAATAATTATTTTCCCTAACCTATCGGCCATAAATATAAATACCTACTATCGAATGTGACCCACTACTTTAATAACTCTGGTAAACACCAATCGCATCCAATACCTATCGACTACAGAAGAAAAGTATGTTTGTTTGTTGCACAAAAGACCTTTCAAACGTGTCAAACAACGCTATATGAGCGTCATAAAAAACGAAAATATTATATTTGGTTTCTGTGGCAAGTTAAGCAATCATTCGAAAATTGCCACTGTCTGCACTCTGACAGTGCAGTCCAAAATTTGGATATAGGAGGTGTGCGACGCTAACAATTTATGTTGTCACACAGTGTCGTTGAACTGAAACTACCACTACGATAAAACGTGACGACAATAATATTTAATTTCGTTTAAAAGTAAGCATGCTTGGAATATGCGATACGACGTCCCAAAACAGGCGGAAATCGGCATAAACTATAATGAGTAATCACTCAAAGACTGTTTTGATTATATCCCGTTATTGTATCGTATCATAATTCTTTAAAATAAAAGACTGAATTTTTAATAATTTATTTTAAGATTTTCATTAAGTTTAGACAGTAGTTAAATTCCGCTGGATCTGGCTGAATCTCTGAGATCCGGAACACGGATTTGAGATCCACCTCCTCAACCATGAGATATGCCACTCCATAAATGAGATGCACCACCTAAAATTTCCTAAATGCAAAAAATGCATGTTTACTTCAAACTCAACCATAAACACCTTGTTTCACACATGTCACGCTTATTCGAATGACAAATAGTGACTATCTTTGCAACAGATTCGCCACTTAGCCTGACTTAGGCTTAAGTTTTTAAGTTTGAAATATTTAGAGATCCGAAACTCTTGGATGAGAAATTTCAAAGTCGCAAAATATGTTTTGATTGAGCGTGTCGTTTTCAGGTTGTAACGGGGTCAACGGTTATAAATAGCGAGAGTGAGATATAACCGACTTTAATCAATTTCTAATAATAACGATATTCATAATAACAACATTGTTTGGTCAAATTGCTGGTCAAATATATAATATATATAACCCTAACCCTAACCCTAACCTAACCTAGCCGATCTGTTAATTATTAACTTGATCCAGTTTTACACCTCCAAAAGCTGTCAGACGATTGCTTATATAATAACATAACGATTGCTGATTGGCAAAGTGCAATTATTAAACACCTCTGAAACGTAGTTTACGGACGCTATATATATTTGTAACACTTATATTTCTCTAAACACTTCTCCGTCACAGCAGTACCTATAACGACCTTTAACCAGAAGCACAATAACGATAATAAACATAAATATATATATACATATATAAATAAATATATATATATATATGGATTGATCTACATCTCTTAGAGTGGTATATATATATAGCACAATAACGACAATGCTATATATATATATAAATTTTTATATATATATACATATATATATTTATGGATTGATCTACATCTCTTAGAGTGATCTACGACGGCCATCTGTCAAATATCGCCATTTCGCCTTCTCAGCAATTTTAAGAAAGGGTATCAAGGTCGAGAAAATGAATGAACATGGATGAAAAACCACAACATACAAAATGAACTAAAATACGATTCTGAAGTATAGTCAAGATCGAAAGAAATAATCCATTGAGGTATTGCGGACACACTGGGGTAGACTGTTCCTATGTGCACTTTGGGGAAGAAACATTGAGTTGAGTCAAACTATCTCGTCCATTTAAGATTGTCAAAATCCACTCATACAATCTACTTGTTTTTGACATTTATTGAGCGCTACCATCTAATGATCAGACATTAATCTATAGTAATAATGCTGAGTACTTGTGAGCGTAGGATATTCTAATGGATTTGGTCAAATTTTGGTCAGTACAGCCTCTCATTAGGCTGTACTGCGCTTTATAAATCCATAAATAGAATACAATAGAACGGTAGTTATTTAGTAACCGCATCACTTAATGATTAGTATCACAACGCAAGAAAAGAAACCAATTGGCTATCCATGGAAGATATCATCAATACGAATGTCATCTCGGCCATCGTGTCCAATTTGTCGAAAAATCCATAACAAAAACACATCTCGCAGCAACAAAGGCATTTCGCTTAATGGATAGAAATAAGTGTTAACAGTTGTCGCGGTTAATGTGGCATAATAATTATGACATAATAATTATTATAATAATGCTTGAATTGGTCGATTTATAGTTCAGCACGGTTGATTTAATATGAAAATTATAGAGCTCAGAGATACCAGATTGACTCAGGTGTTAAGTAGAGAGTTTTTGATTGTATTAATACGTTTATGATCTATAGCCACACAGTGTCGTCATACTAAAACTGCTACAAACGACTATCGGCTCTGATACAACATTAGAATGCTGTTAATATTTAAGAGTGAATTATCATTAGTACCTAAGGTTGTCTATGAACGTTTCGTTCCATCCTCACTCTCTTCCAGATGTACAAAATCATCTGCTCAATACCATCACTCAGATATCAGCCTGGATGAGCACCACACTGTTCTGAAATAACCGTCAAAGAACTGAATTCTATATTATTGGATAAATCGTGCAATGTAGCAAACATTGTCTTGGCCTCGAGTCTCATCGTGGCTGAAACTATATTATTCGCTCCTTTTTCTATGCTGCATCATCATCTGTGTGGAATGAACTTCCAAAAGATCTCCATCAGTCTCTTCATTATATCTAGCTTGTTAATTTACTCCGTCCTCCTCCTCCTCCTGTACTCTCCTCTGCTAATTACAACCGACGACTGAAAACTCCTGTCTCCGAAAAGCTGTCTTATTCTGATTCTACTCCAATCTCCTCCTCAAATGTCTTTCCAATAATCAATGAGTGATCTATTCTTCACAAAAATCATAAAACGGGAAGTTGTCGATAAAGCGAGAGAGATTGCCGGTGATTACAGAAACGAGGATAGAGCACACAATCTATGAGAACACTTGTGGATATGATTTAGTTCGCATTGATTGTTGGTAAGTTATTGCAGGAGGAGTAACACTTCTGTTTCAGAAGCTGCAGAGAGATTTAGGAGCGACGATTTAGAAGCAGGAGAAGTAGAGTTAGAAGGGGTAGACAAGGAAACAGTCCTCATGTGAAGCATTGCTCCGATGAGATAGGAAGTTCATCCCGTTTTCAACGTCTTTAATTCATAAGCCAGCCTCAATCGTATTGAAATTAATTTACTGATTTTGCCCCAATAGGCATCTTTTTGGGAAACAGTGGCGACCGTTGGTGGAATGGCGGAAATAGTTACATGAGTAGGCCTAGTAGAATTAAAAAAGCTCATGATACAAATGTGAAGGTGCTTAAAAGCAGTTACAACATAAACGAACTCTCAATGTATCACGCGTAAGATTTGTTTAATTAACACAGTTCAATTATTTAAGATAAGTTATTAATAGACATTCCAAGAGATATCGAAATCATTTTAATAAAATATTATTTTAATACAACTTGTCGCCTTGGCTAAGAACCCTTACAGGGTTTATTCATATGTGAAACGGAAGGTAGTCACGATATTGGTCTGAGTATTTACATCGTGAATTTATTGTTCATAATTCGTTTTCTTTTATAAATTAGATTATTTATAGAATAATAAGATGCTATTAATAAGGTGTCTTAATTTCCCGTAATAGTGATTTTTGACGACGACACCAATCATTGTTATTCTAAGCATTTTTTACCACTATTTCCACATGTAACCCTATGTCAAGTTCAGAATTAAGTTAATGATTCTATTCTAAACAATGACTTAATTGTTGCTTGTCAACCATAACTATAGTCATGTTTCTGTCATGCATAAACTTAAATACCCTTATAATTATCGGCGTATTTTCTACATATTTAATTGTGATACTACAGAGACTGCGAATCAGAAATGTACGATTTCTTTTAAAAGATGGCTAGATCGATCTAAAAAGAATTCTCAGTGTATGTCGAGCAAAACTGTCAACACAGTTCAGCCATTGAAAACTAGACAATAGTTGAAACGGAACTACAATTTAAACAAATATCTAATTAATTCGATAAGGAAATTATTTAACTAATACAGATTGTCGTCCCTTTCGCTAACACCCATTCGAGTGGTTCATTCTTCTGTGAAACGAAAGGTAGTAAGAACACTGGCCTCAGGATGTGTATCAAAACAAATACATGCAACCTCATTCCTCTCGCTGTCATAGTGCACGCCAAATACGTTTAGGTCCTTGCTCACATCCTGCTGCAGACTATATATACTAACGAGATTAAACTCAGAATCTAAGAGCTCGATTCCTTCCAACGGATTAGCCAGCATAATGCTGTCATAATCGACTACAATGCCAACATAACCGTCTGCACTATATTCGAATGATGATAAATATTGGAGTCCAACAATCCCGCTCATATTGATTTCCGACAGTTGTGTTTTGTCAGTTGAGACGGTGTCATAGGCAACCACCAAGTTTCCATTAGCCTTCAGAAGTAGATCTTGGTGCACACACACAAAACCATCGAGAGGCAAAAAAATGTCATGTTGTAAGGAATCATTCGCATCATATATGCTCACCACAGTTGGATCCAAACCTTTCTTCACTGATAGGATCATAAGGCTGCCATTGGTGGAAATGCTTACCATGTCAACTGATCGCCTGTGGTCATTTTCCCATGGCGTGATCATGAATTTGCCTTCTACGTCTTTAGAGATACGTGAAACTGAGCGAGTGGAATACATGCGTTCTGTGGTTAAATAAACACAGCTTGACACATTGCAACCTGCCATGTGAACTACACGTAGACGTCGATTTGGTAGTTGGATGACATCTTTCACAGTTTCCAAGTCGTTGCGGTTGTAGATTTCAATAGCATCAGTTTCTTCTTCGTCGAACATAAACAAGTCATCCTTCAGTGTGGTCACAGCCTGGACTGTTGGACTGATCGGAGACTCGTGCCATATTTCCAAGCGAATCGTCTGGGCTGAAAATAGTACTCTGCATTATTTATTGGACAAAAAACCTGCACGTATTAAAGCAAAAATTCTTCCTATATGGGAACAAAAGCTTAATGTTTGTAAGGTCGTCAAGGTCAATTGACATCATCAAAAAGAGCACAACTACAACTATTGTCAGTAAATCAAACGTCTTAAGTGAGTATATGAAAGTAAGACGCTTGAATACATAACTTCTCGAAATAAATATATAAAGTGCCGTCATAAAGCTAAGTGCATAGCTGCTGCTAAAGTACCTTCGTTAAGAGTCCTGGCACATTGACATTAGGGGCCTAATTACACTTCAAGTTCGTTCTCCAATATCGTAAGCAGAATTAAGGCAATTGGATAATAGCAAGAATGCATAGGCGACATGTACAACAGCAGTTTTTACCCATTTCAAAATAACTAAATGCCTGGGAAAGAGCTTGAAAGAATTCCATCCGCAAAATATGTTCTCTGCTGTGCCATCGAATTATGTTATTTGAAAATCACACTTCGTGGTGTAAATGCAGCTGCTGAAATATACCAAACTAATAATGTGCACTCACATCTTATCTTCCTACGAGGCTGAGCAGAGGTAGAACACCGATGCCTAATTATAGCTACAGTTGTGGTACAATATTATGACGTAAGTGTCGATAATATGGAATGACATTTCAACTTGCCTACGAGGCTTTATACAAACCAGTTGATACGAATTATTTCACGAACTATCCAGTGTCGTCTAGAATTCTGTGAAGTTTAGTGCGGAAGGAATTGGTGGTAAGGATGTTGCTCCATTGCGAACAGAGAGTTCTATGTCGGTTTATCACCAGATCGGCTTTTTCTTTCCAAATACCTTTGGTCAGCTTCAAATCTTTCACTTCCATTACTACGACTTTAACGAGGATACACTAAGTAGCTCGAACGGAAAATCTTGGAGCTAAATGTTAGAATAGATCATAATATACGCCAACACTTATTAAGAACTCTCAGCTTAATACAAACCAGCTGCTATAATATTATAGTTTATTCGTAGGCCTAGACATTACAGCAAGTAATCATAGAGTACACTTTCATTGTCAAATTAAATTTCAAGACTAAACTAAAGAGGAAACACGTGGACGAAATGAACCTCTTTGGTTCATATAATTATAATTCTTATTAGACAGCTTATTCGCAAGTTTAAAAGTGAAGGCAGTAATCAATATCGAACCAGTCTTTGGCGGTTTATTTCTGCAGTACAAGTATTATAAGTATAGGCCTACTCATTCCATTCAAACGACCTTGTTATTGACCTATTGTTCGATTATTTATATTTCAAAACATTTATTATAAGAGAGTGTCAAATATTTCTATTCATCCTTTAGCCTATATGAGATTGCAGAATTTGTTTCGATCATACAACTGACACTGAGCGTCACCGACCCCTTTTCAAATGTTGCTGTCCAGCCACATGGCAACGTCAGCAACAGAGTTGTGCCAGACTACCAGGGCGGAAAAGGCAACCCTCTTCAATTTAAAGGAATAATATACCTGTTGCTGGTTTAAGATAGAATGTCGAGAATTTACATGGACAGCAACGTTTTGTGTAGATTAGAGCACTATATTCTGTTCATACCGGCGTTAGATATGACACATTTATACAATAATCGCCGTCTTGATATCCAAGCTAAATTCAATTGAGTACTATAAAGGCCATAAATATCATTAGAGAAAATACATGGCTACTGTCAGGCGATAAATCACAACGTTCAACATGCTCTATAAACTCACAAAGCTTAAATCCTTCAAAGAATTTTTGACTATATCTTAAATGTCACGTAGCTTACAGTTTGAAATTCATAGCGTCTGAAAGACGCCATTCAAAACTGTCTGAATTTTAAACTGTCATTAGTGTTCATTGTTTTACAACATAAATAATAATGGTATTAATAACATCAATAATACATATATTATGGTATCTCATGCAAATGTAACAATATTTGCATTAATATTTGCATCAAGAAATGTTCAAAATAAAACAAATTGTGTCTGACCATTATGTAATCATCAAACGTTTTAAGAATCTTTTTAACATGAAATGTTTTCATAATGTTCTTATTCTATCAAACATTGTTACAGAAATATTTTCATATAATGTATGTTTATAATATTCGTTTATCATATTATACCAAGGTGTAATTCAGTGAATTATAGCTTTGCATAAATCTCAAATTACTCACTTTGACTTTCTAATACAACTCCATTAACATTTGTCATATATGCATGTATATGTATGAAATGACTCAAATGAGGTCAATATTAATTATCACATGTTCGTATATGCACCTAATTAACACAATCATTGCAAGGCAATTGAATTATATAAAATACTCTTGAAAGTCAAAAAGCATTAGCCAATCAACATCAACTATAACCCATTCCTAAGACAACTTATCATCATAACTGCAACATGACAATAGAAGCTTAATGCAAGAAGACAAACATTTTTAGCACACAAATAACTGAGTACGTGTTGAATCACATTTAGCAAACATCACTCAGAATAAAGAATTCTTAATCGAGTGCAAAATATTTTCCAGAGGTTTACAGATTATGGATATTCATAATCTTTACACCAAGATCATCTTATTCTATTCTTTTATTTGACAATTATAATTGTCAATAAAATCAATCTATAAAAAATAACACTTGACTTTCTTAACTATCACACATTTCTATGACTAATTTTGCACACGCTAATAAAACCAACTCAGTTTATGTAAAATAACAGTTACACAACTTTTCCATTATAACTTAGGTTTGTAATTATAATTCAGTGAAATTAAATGTGGCTAATTCTTATAAGGTTGCTGACTAAGTTTAAAAGGTATCTAAGTAGATTTCAGTCTAAGATTGCCATTTTACGCCATTTTCAAGTGGCTATTAGTTAATGTGTAGTGTAGTGGCTGTCAGAAAATTTTTACTTCTAAACTCATTCTTGTTTATGATATGTTTGCAGTATAGAATAAACTAAAACACTTGAGTTTAAATAACATATAATATTTCTGTAAAACTGGTTATTTATAATTACACCCTGTCTCAAAATAAACTGTGCAAATTGTTTTTCTGTCAGAACTTCGTAAAATTTCCACCCATTTTATTAAAGTTTGGTAAATAGATTGAAAAATGGCTGAAATCTTATGCTACATGTATGTATAAATTTTCCACCACACCTGACTCATATCACCGCACTACCTTGTTAAAAACAGATGTATCAATTTTTGGTATAACGCTTAAATTTTTCTACTTGCAATGGCTGCACTTAACTCCATTTCATCGAACCGGGTGTCAAAGTGAAAGGGGCATACTATCGTGACAACATTCTTGCCCAGAAGCTACTGCCAGACATGCGACGGATATCTCATTTATCCGGGCTTGTGAGTGGCACTGCCATAGTGCGAACAGTGACTTGTAAAGTTAATTTGATGTCGCATCCATATCTATGATGACATGCGTCAACGTTTTCAAGGCTTGGAACCAAGACTGCCTGAGGGCGAGCAGAGTCGGAATGGCATTCGTTGGTGGGAGGGGTTCAGTGGTGGCAAAATGATCGAGTTCAGGACATATTGTTCCGAACTTGCGAAAAAAAGAGAACCATGAATTATACCGTGACATTGTAAAGTGTTGAATCACTTTAAATATTGCTTTTAGCGGCTACATAAATTTCTAATTTCGCTATTTTATAATTATTTACTTAGGAAATGTAGTCACCAGCCGATGACGTCACAGTCAGACACAATAAAAAATACAACATGTATTCGACGTCTATGCTTGGACACCTTTAGAACGATGCACTCCAAAATTATAATACTACTTGAATCAAACAAAAAAGTTCAACGCTTAATCAAAGTATTATCGAACTGTTCTGTTATCACAATCGTCGCAAGATGTTGCTCAATATCCGCAAATATTTGGCACATTGACAGAGTTGATCCAAATCTGCATGTAGATAAATATGAAGACATGATTTCGACGTGTGCTTGGACACCAACATTATAATAGTCCATCGAATCACTAATTGCCATCTCGTACCCATATTTAAACGCATATCAAAAACGCGCCACTTTTCGCACTCTGACAGTTCCAAGCATGAATAGATTATGAGGGCGATGCTGATGATCTTTGTTATCGCACAGTATCGTTAAAGTGCAACTGATACTACTATTTATGTTTGGGTCAACTCAATGGCCAAAAGAGGAGACAGATAACTGATATGTGAGGTAGTGTAAAAATGAGTTCGCTCGTAAATAAATTGGTGCCCTTCAATACAAGCACCAATGGCAATCAGCGAATTCGCGAATTGGCGGTGGTGGTTGTTGCAGTTTAAAAAAGACCATTAGCGTCGTCCTCCTCCTTTATCCAGGCTTGGGACTAGCACTGCCTGAGTTCTTACAGTGGCGGAGTTTAAATCGCCGCTATTTCTTATTCTACTCCTAATTTCTATCAGCGACAAATGCCCTCGTTGCAACAAAGACGCCGTTGCAGCCTGGATCTATCAAGATTGGTTAGGTGCAATCCCGCCATTTCCCGTAACGTGGTAGAGCCGTGCAACGCATCCAGAACCTTCGAGCGCCACGCTTACAATATTGCATTAGTGTTTGTATTAGGATTATCTCATTGAACCTAGAAATACCGGATACGTACACAAGATAAACACGTAACACCGTTTATTGAAACGCTCTCGTTAGACACATTCG
Organism: Bimastos eiseni; assembly: GCA_959347315.1. Classification (NCBI taxonomy): domain Eukaryota; kingdom Metazoa; phylum Annelida; class Clitellata; order Crassiclitellata; family Lumbricidae; genus Bimastos; species Bimastos eiseni. The sequence goes on along the minus strand of OY365809.1, from coordinate 2,332,609 downwards.
AGAGGCTGTTAAACGAAGCAATATACTGTATGGCAGTGGTACTATATCAAAACAGAAGTCAGAATAGCAATAAATTGCTACCAGCAACATAAACACACTAATTATAAATATAAGGGTTACACTTGATTTTGACGTTCTATATTAGTGGTGAAGACACTTTGACGCAGAGGTAAATTAGGCCTACACATTAATTTTGCGAAACGGTCGACGAGCTGTGCGTCACCTACGCTGCAAGTTCGCAGCGGTCAATATTAAAATACGCAAAAAATACACATTACCCATTAAGTTTCCGTTTAGTTTTAATAATTGCAAATATACTTACATTACACAATGAATTTAACTTTAATAACTACATGTATACTTATTTAGACGCGAATTTTTTTGAAACGCTAATTGCACGTTTTTTACAGTGAGTTTTGAGCTACATATTGGTCAACTTAAGCTTGCAAATATTTAGGCCAACTTCCGTCCAATCACGCGTCTTAGATTCAACTTCTGCCCAATCACGCGCCTAAGATACGACGGACAAACCACGTGACTTAGGTAATTTTATAGATGGATTCCAAAAACTAAATTACTTTAGCTGCAACAATTACTTTATTACCAAAATACACAGTTACTGCTGTCCGCCAGAAGACTGGCCCTGCATCGACCTCAGTTTTAATGTATCATTAAAGCAGCATAGCGTAGATTCCATTCTAATTTAAATTTATGCAACGATGTAACCTGTGTAGTTTTTTCTTCATTTATTTCGTCAGGAACAATGATGAACAAATTAGAAACAATAATAATTTTAAATCTAAATAAAAGACTTTCCTAACACACCGTTTAACTATGATACCTTACCTCTAATGTATTAATTAATAATTCAATTGTGGCGAAGAACTAATTCGCCTCTTTGACATGTCAGTGATTTCATCAGACAATAAAATAATGTCGTTAAACACAGATTACTATTATGCATCGTGGTTCTCCACAGATGTGTTAAATTTTAAGTGATATTTCACAGCACAATGTGAGTAGGGTCATTAACCACATCTTTATAATAGTACATGTGGCAACCTCCATAAATATGTATGTAAATAATGAATCGTCATAATTAAGACTCCAATTCAGATAAGCAAACGGTTATAGATGTACATAAAGGGGGAGAGAGACGCTAGTGATGATTTTAACCTATAAGAATGAAAATATAACTGTACTTAACAATAATTGCTAAAAATGGTTATATTCACCTTATTTTGCGCTATGCAGGATGTACACTTCCAAGTAACTCAAGGCCCCTTGGCAGATCAGTAACGAGCGACTGTTCCATCTATAGGGACTTGAGATAATTCTTCATAGGGCCCTCTGCCCATGGCCCGGTATTATTGTCGGTTTCAAATCACATTATCAATGATAAGAATAATTATTATTACATATTTTGGGTTTCTGTTGACTCTATTATATATATATATATATATATATTATATTATATTACAAAAGCCAGAGAGTCAATTACATTCAGAATTATCCAAACACGGATTATTAAAATATAATACACCCATTAGTGCTGTTAAACAAAGGATTTACAAATTATCGTGTTTTCCACAGACGTGTTAGATTAATTATACAGTAGATGTTTTTTAACATGTCAGGCGTGGAAGGTCAACACTGACACCTTTTTAAAGGCGTACAACTGTCAATATATATTTTTCCAATTGCATAATTGTAAAAGCCAATACAATTCAATAGCAGATAAAATCCGAACTGATCACACCCTGACGGTGCTAGTCCCAAGACTTAATGAATGAGGAGGGCGACGCTAATGATCTATGCTCTTACACTGTATCGTTAAACTGCATCTTACCGTCCACATCCTTGGACAACTTAAAAAATTATCCGATGCATGGAATGGATAGAACTGCTATAATAGGACAAATGAACGTAACTTTATTAAACGATGATAATCATAGAAATATTGAAATATAAAGGTTTCACTTTTTTATAACGACCAACATAACATGACCTCGACCCTGCTCAACCGATTGAATGAACGCCACGTCATTTACGATCCCCGAGCAAGAACCTTAACTAGACAAAAATTTAGATCTATGAAAAAACCAGCATCGTTAAATGAACCTCGGTCCGCACGCTCTCTTTCGCTGACTGTGTTGCTACCAATGTTTCCTAACAATGTAGCAGCGGAGATAATGTGGACAGTATGTCCTAAAGCATTTTGAATAGGAAACGAGTTGTAATAGGAAGTTGGCAGCTGCGATTTGAACAAATGCCAGAGATTCAATTTATATTAAGAAGAATCCAAACACGGATTAATAAAATATTCCACATTGTGAAATTAGGCTGTCGTAGGGTTTTAGGGTTGAACCCAGAATTTTGAGATCTGTAATATGCCAAGAAAATTTATGTCGACGGCATCGACCTCTGTTGTAATAAGCTGTCGTTAAACTCTGGATCCAATTCATTTGATGCAAAGAATATATCTTCATACTCGAGTTGAAACTAAATACACTTGAATGTCATTAATTAAACTTGAACAAGTACCCACAAAGGTACTTAGCAATGATCTCCTTAAAATAGTATCTCTGATTTATTACTTAAACTTGATTGACCTTCTAATAAATATAAACATAACGACCAATACTTGCCACCTTATAAGCCGAGAACGAGATAATCAAGTCGCTTGCAGAGAGAATGCTTTGCTCCTCGTGACAGCAAAATTCACATCAAAACCGGTGAGAATGCGCTTTGATAAGGGATGGCAAGCTACGAGGCAATGTTCTTCCCATTTCAGACCTAAGATCGTACTTTCCAAAGTCCAACCCCCTCACAACCCCAGCAAACCCCCTCACTCCTACCTCATCCCTGTCATTCTCAACGCAAGAGGTTCCGAACCCCATACCTACACCATTGTCACCCCAATGCCTCCCCCTCGCCTGGCTGTGGTTATCAAGAGACCTTGGGATGATAACCATGGCAACGTAGATGGATATTAGACGGATGTTGATGACGATGAAGAAGTAAACGACGATGGTGAGGAGGAGGTGATCAGCGTAGACTATATGAATGGTCTGAGTCAACTGCTGCGTAGCGAAATAAGAACCTGTAAACGGGTTGATGATACGGGTGTCGAACTCGGTTCCTCTACTCTGCCCCTAGTGTACTATTCATTACTCTACTATCCTCTGAGTCCCTTACAGTGTATATATCCGAAAATAAACGATTTTTACGCAGCGTTTTCTAGCAAAATTCATTGAATTTATTCATTTACAAATTTAATTTTAGTTGGCTAGTATACGTCAACGTTGAATACACGTCTACTCATAAATGGATTAACTTAGACTCGTATCATAAACTACCCATCATTCGTTCATACTGTACTTGCAATCTTAATAATTTCTTTTAATCTTAAACTGACAATAGCGCAGTACTGCGTTATTGTCAGTTATTGTTATTGAACTTAGGTCAAGTTTTTTTTATTTTTGTTTTATATTATTCTAAAGGTGTCTAAAAAGAGCTCGTTCGCGCGAATCGTTAAGTTTCTCTTTAATAAATCAACAAACGAAGTTGTAAAGAGGTTCCCGTGCTCCTTTCTACATAATCCAACGTTTAATTTGTGTGTATCATCGATTCAAACAGTTACCATATCGACGAATCCTGAAAAGTTATTTGCTATTGCGAGTCGTAAACTGCACTTTTGATTTCTATCTTGAGGTTGCGCTTTATTGAAGTTAAATAACAATCGCATAACAAATTTTCTCAAACATTCAGTTATAGACAAAAGATGGAAGACGACAGCCTATGGTTAGAGCGCTCCCTTACAACACCTTTAAAACAGATTCAAATAATGCTATATGAATCCGTTAGACATAAAATCTTTGTAGTTGGTTTGCTAATTGTTTGTTGTTAGGGCGTTTTTTCCAGAAGGTAATAGAGAGAGAGAGAGAGAGAGAGAGAGAGAGAAAGAGACACAGACAGACACAGAGACAGAGACAAAGACAAAGACAAAGAGTGATATAGCTTCATAAATGTGTCTTTATTATTAATCCACAATTCAACGTCGTCATATGACATCTATGGCCGTTGACAATTTGAAACATATACAGTACAGTGCAAAGAAATTCATAGCGTCCGAAAGACACCATTCAAAACTGTCTGAATTTTAAACTGTCATTAGTGTTCATTGTTTTACAACATAAATAATAATGGTATTAATAACATCAATAATACAAGTAATACAGTATTTCATGCAAATGTAACAATATTTGCATTAATATTTGCATCAAGAAATGTTCAAAATAAAACAAATTGTGTATGACCAGTCTCTATGTACATTTTGTAATCATTAAAGCATTGAAGAATCTTTTTAGCATAAATTGTTTCATAATGTTCTTATTCTATCAAACATTCTTACAGGAATATTTTCATATAATGTATGTTTATAACATTAATTTATCATATTATACCAAGGTATAATTCAGTGAATTACAGCTTTGCATAAATCTCATAAATATGGGAGTTATAGGAAAAACATATAAATGGATTGTAAACTTCCTATCCAACAGAACATTTGAAGTCAAAATTGGAGATTCCTTTTCTGACAAATACATTTTAGAAAATGGCACACCTCAGGGGTCCATTATTTCATCTTTATTATTTCTTATTATGATTAATGACATTACTAATGGAATAGAATGGGTAGATATGACCTTGTTTGCTGATGACAGTTCAATTTATGTGGGTCATCGAAATAAAAATAAATTACAATACAAAATCCAGCTGTCATTAAATGCAATTGATGAATGGTGTAATAAAAATGGTTTTAAAATATCTATAAATAGAACTGTGGGGGTTTTGTTTACTAAGAAACGCAGGATCTCAAATATTAATATAACAGTAGGGAGTTCATCTATAAAAATTGAAAAAAAGCTAAGTTACTTGGATTCATTTTTGACTATAAATTTTCATGGAAACCACATATAGAATATGTGTTAATCAAGTGTAAAAACCGCATGAATTTGATGAGAGCAGTATCAGGTAATAGTTGGAGAGCTTCGAAAAAGCCTTATTAAATATTTATGGGGCCCTTATTTGATCAGTCATTGATTACGGTGATGTAGCTTACTATTCAGCCACTAAGTCACAATTGGATAGATTGTCATCTGCTCAAACTGAGGCGCTAAGGTTATGTTGTGGTGCTGTTAAAGGTACTTCGGCCTCTGCACTTGAAAATAAATGCGGAGAAATGCCCTTGCAAATTAGAAGATTACAAAATTCCCTGAAATTGGGTGCAGAAATATTGGGAAGTCCAGATCATCCCATCAGGTCTGCATATGAACCTCATTGGACAAATGATTACAGAACATCTGGACATATGGATGAATCCACATACACACGAACAAACAGTTTCTTCTCTTCTTTAACCCAATCTTTTCAAGCTCCAAAATTCCCTATTAATCCTCCTTGGTTAAATAGTGATACAAAAGTTGATCTTAGCTTTCACAAATCAGTAAATAAGAAATTAGACAATTCGGAATTTATTCGTCTTTATTCATTGGAACATATTGACAAATATGAAAATCAAATCAAAATCAAAAGTGATTTATTGAACCATCAATAATACCATTTTAACAAAAGAAATAGATCATTCAAGTATTTTCTAAGTCCGGCATATTAAATAAAATAACTGAGTAATTAGGACAGATGTTCAACAGGAGTTCCCAAGGGGATTATTCCCCGCTATGTAGGAACCCCTTAAGTCGACAAATATATGAAAATAATATTAGCGAATGGTAGCGTATGATACATAGAAAGCACCAAAATTATCTATCAACAAAACCGGTTGACAGGATATTCCTGATACAATGACTCCAATAACTAACATTGTATATGGAACAATGCAACAAAGTAACATAACATAACCTTATATTAATTCTTAACTAAAAATATTTACAAGGAACAGTAGGCCTAGCTAGCACCAGGCAGCAACATAGACTACAAACTGAGGAATTATAAGATCATGTAAGGGGGAAGCAGATGTTATATCAGAATTTACTATTAAACCAATGTGTTAAACAATGCTCCTTGTTAATGAGACTAGGAGACAGCGTTTGAGATAGAATATTTGAGATCGCTTTTAAATCGACTATAATTAGGTGCATTTCTGATTCCTAAAGGTATTGCGTTCCAAACTAGTGGTCCAGTGGCTTTAATGGGAAATCTTCGTGTATTAGTTCTAGCAGATAGGACACGGTATCCAGCGGATCCTCTGGTATCATAGGAATGGACATCCGAGCCTAGAGAGAAGTAGTTATGGAATGTTCTAGGGTGAAGGTGATTAGTAAACCGATAGACAAAGAGTCCAATTTGTAATTTTATGATCTGAGCAATGGTTAAAAGTTTATGGTCGCGAAATAAAGGAGCAGTATGAGTGTAATTGGGTAATTCGCTGACCGCCTTTATTTGTAATTTTATTAGTTTATCAAGCCTTGATTCATAGTTTGAGGCCCACACTAAGTTACAATAGGAAAGGTAGGGATACACCATAGTGTAGTACAATTGCTTTCTGATATTTAGTGGCAGCTTATTGGCTAACTTGTAGAGGATCCATATATTCTTTGATATTTTGGCAATGATGCGACTATCGTGACACTATTAAGCAGGCTTAGAGTAAATAGATTTTCTGCAGCGCAGTGTGTTGCAAAGCCTATATAACCATCCAATCTCAGAAGTAACAAATCAGAGATGAAAGCTAACCGTTGCAGAATGTCTGAGACATTTAATAATTATAATGGCTTCTCATGGACAGTAAATCGAGGTTTTGGAAGGTTACGGAAGAGGGATAACATTTGATTCTTTCCTTATTGAGTCTATTTACAGTTCATTGCTTATGCTAAATAAATTTGCTTTGCATGTTATATATTATTAATGTACAATTCAATGACATTCCCCATCGAAATTTTACTTTACATGTCTATAAATTAAGCAATCCCCAGGAGTTGAAGGCCCCTAGAGGTGAAAGCCCCTAAAGGTGAAAGCCTCTAAAGGTGAATCGTCCCTAAAGATGAATCGTCGTCCGGTGGTGAAACGTCCGGAGGTGAAACGTCCGGAGGTGAAAGCCCCTGGAACCAATATATACTCCCAAGAAACGGGCATTAACAACTTGGTTAATCGAGGTACCCTTAATATGTATATTTTGACAAATTGGTTTAGCTTTCATTTGCGACTGGAAGAGTATATAATTGGTCTTGTAAACATTTATTGTGAGTCTGTTAGCTGCAAACCAATCAGCGACTTTGTCTAGTTCTTGGTTAATGGTATCGACAAGTGTCTGATAAGAGGGGTGAGAGAAAAAAACATTTGTGTCATCTGCAAATAATATCATGTAAATGATAGATGAAATCGATGCAAGGTCGTTAATGTAGATTAGAAATAATAGGGGTTCCAAATTTGATCCTTGAGATACACCAAACTTGGCTAATAAGACGTCTGAGGTATGGCCATTGAAGAAAACTCTTTGAGTTCTATTACTAAAATAGCTTTTGAACCAGCTCAGTACTATACCCCTAATGCCGTAATGCTTTAGTTTATGTAGTAAAATGGTTTGATTTACCGTATCGAAAGCTTTTGCTAAATCCAATAAAACTCCTACTATATAATCCTTATCATCTAGAGCCTTCGACAATAAATCCTCGATTCCCAAGAGTTCCATGAAAGGGGAGTGACCAGCCATAAAACCATATTGTGTTTGATGAATTATCTGCAAATGGTTTATATATGAATTTAGTCTTGTATGGTCTAGGTGTATGCAGACTCTGTGCATATAATAACGAGCAGAGAACAAGCAGCAGTGATATCGTAGACGCATAATGGTAAAATAGAAACTAATAACTAATCTGAGTAATATATAAAGGGTACACAGAATAAATCCACTCGCATCCAAGTTCACAAAAGAAGATTCTAGTGGAGTTAAGGCAAAATGGAACTGTCTCGGTGTCAACGATTAGTGTAGAGGCAAGATTTACATTAAACAAACAGGCCTACAGACCTTTAATAGATAGTTAAATACAACATGTAAGCAATCTAAGGCGAGCAACCTACTTAGAGATGATAGGTCAGAGAAAAACAGAAACTTGCTGTAGACAGGACCAACATGGTGAATCCCGGTGAATCGTCTTCGGGGTGTAAACAGAGACCATGAAGGCGAGATCTTGATCAGCAGTTGCTCATGGGATGCCTCAATGGGGAGATTGAGTGCGTCGCCAAAGATCGTCACTTTCCCGGCTTCTCGTGGCCGATAGGTTGAACTGGTGAAAAATGAGAGACAGTCAGTTTTTCCAGATCATCTGACGACGTTATTTTGATTGACTTGCCAATCTTTGAATCGGCTAAGCGGACAAGCACAGAGCCACCATAGGTCCAGGATGAGTGAATTTTGCGTTCTTTCACAAGACTCCTTGCTTTGGCAAAGGTCAGCGCTGTTTTGGGAGACAAGCGTTCATTGATATAGATCCGCTTGGTGGGCCTCAGATTGAGTTGCTTCAGTTGAGAACGAGATCTGTATACAGTATTCCTCACAGCTAGACTGACGAACTTGACCACTACCGGTCTGCTAGATTCCTTGCCTCTTCGTGGCATTCGGTATGCCGCGGCAAGATCTGAGATTGACACATTCAGCCCCAGAGTGGTATTGCAGATGTCAAGAATTGCATTTTAAGCAGCCAGGTCTTGGTTGGGGTTGGCTTTTTTGCGTACTATTTGGGTAGGCGTCCGCAGGCACATCTGCATCTTCCTCTACTCCGTGAAATAGCAATGTGGATATTCTTTGAGCCGATATCAGTGCGTCGACTTGAGACTTTAGGTTATCATTCAAGTCCTCAAGGGCTTTGATTCTCTGCGATAGCTCGGCGGTTTGTTCAGTGGCTCTAGTTGAGCGATCAATTATGGTCTCCAATTTGTCATTGATGGCTGTCGCAAACGAGTTCAATTTTTGATCCAGTTGTTTTAATGGTGGGGGAGAAAAGTTTGACCAGCCTCTCCATCAGCGAATCCGTAACTCTCCTGTCCTTAAGCGCTTCTATCAGTTCATCCGACTTATACGCCTTTTTCGCCATAGTAATATAGATGTATCCAAGGCACTATAGTCGATGAATCACTATTTGTCGCCCGAGTATGGTGTTGACACCGAGCAGATTCGCGTAGAGTGGTATCTAAGCTGGACCATTGAGACCGACGTCCTAATTAGTCCGAGAGAGGATTGTCAAACGGTATGAGGCCGATTGGTGACCGCTTTTGGATGTACTGGTATTGGGCGTACAATTGCCTGTACGCATCCACTCATCAGATAGTCTCCGTTCGATTTTGAATTAAAATTATTACAAATCGGATGTATAATTTTATGAAATCTTCAATCCAGCCTCCATCACGACGATGTTGCCGCAAGTCATTATCCAAAAGAGATCCGAGAATGCGCCGAATATAGTCTAGAAATCGTTAAATCACACGAGCCCACAACACCTCTGACTTACTCGATGGCCACCATCCTTCCTACTCATGACTATACACACATATACACTGATGGATCTAAAGCTAATAACTTATTTGCTGCTGCATACACAATCCCATCCTTAAAGATAGATAAACAAGTCCGTCTTGGCAATGATTCTTGCATATATGCCGCTGAATTAACTGCAATTAAACAAGTTTTATTATGGATATCAGAGAATGAAAATCAAGATAATAAGAAATTTGCTGCTTTTTCTGACTGATTGAGTGCTATTACTTCTATTAACGTAACTATTCACACTCTAGACCAATCCTTTTACAGGAAACAATTATAGTAATGAATCAAATTAAGATGAGTAACATATGTTTAATTTGGATTGCTAGTCATGTTAATATACTAGGTAATGAAAAAGCAGATGCTTTAGCAAAAGAACCTCTTAATTAGCCTATTATAAATTCAACAAATTATTTAGAATTACAAGAAATCTTTTCCATTATAAAATCTCATGTACTTAATGAATGGCAGGTTGAATATGACAATGATTCTAAGGGTCAGCATTATAAATATATTTGTCCTGTGGTGGACACATGATTACAATTTAATGACCCAAATAGAAGGAAAGAGGTTCAAATATCAAGATTAAGATTAGGAAAAGTAAATCAAAACGAAAGACTTCTTCTTATGAAGAAACGTGAAACTGGACTTTGTAGTTTGTGTCACAGAAAATATTAACCATTTATTGTTAGATTGTAGAAAAGAGAACATCTCTAGCACATTACAAGATTCATGTGTTTTATATAAAATGGATTTTAATAAACAAAATTTCTTAGTGATGGTTGTATGCAAAGTAAAGTTTTTATGCTTGTAAAACCTTATTTATAATGGAAAAGTTATGTAACTGTTGTCTTACATAAATTGAGTTGGGTTTTTTGTTATTTGTAAAATTAGTCATAAAAGTGTGTGATAGTTAAGAAAGTCAAATATTATTTTTTATAGATTGATTTTATTGACAATTATATGTGTCAAATAAAATAATGGATTAAGATGATCTTGGTGTAAAGATTATGAATATCTATAATCTGTAAACCTCTGGAAAACATTTGCACTAGATTAAGAATTCTTTATTCTGAGTGAAGTTTGCTAAATGTGATTCAACACGTACTCAGTTATTGGTGTGCTAAAAAATGTTGTTTTCTTGCCTTAAGTTTCTATTGTCATGTTGCAGTTATGATGATAAGATGTCTTTTAAATTGGTTTTAGTTGATGTCGATTGTCTAATGCTTTGACTTTCAAGGTTTTTTTATATTTCAATTGCTTTGCATTGATTGTGTTATTTAGGAGCTTATTCTAATGAATGATTTTTCAGCGCATGCATTTATTTATAACAACATTAGCTTCAGTTAGGAAGGTGTTCTAAATCCCATTTAAAGTTGAACGTTTGATAGCAAGAGCAGCAGAGGTGTAACAGGCGGGGGGCAGAGGGGCACCTGCCCACCCCCCTCCCACCCAGTTTCAAAACTGGAGGGGCAAAGCCCCCAGTTTTAGTGCTCAGTGCCCCCCATGTGCCCCCCAAATCGGTTCTTTTTAATGTTTAAATGGCTTTTAAAGATTACCTTTGTTAAAATAATTTGTGCCCCCCATGATTCAAATTTCCGGGGGGGGGGGCAAAATTCAAAAAGTGGGGGCAAACAAAAATTTTTTCGCTTCGCGCAATATTTTTTAAATTATGCCTCCCCACCTTTCAAAACCTTGTTACATCTCTGAAGAGCAGTCATTGTTATTTTAATGACTTTTTGCGGATGTACCTGTGATTATTTCCATGAGTGGCGCCATATCAAGTTTCATTTAAAATAAATAACTTAATGACTTCGTGTTTACAACAAACATAGTTATAATATAGCTGTCGTGAACGTATTTGTCATGCATGGGCTAAAACACCCTTATAGTAGAATTTTTAACACATATTTAAAATTGAGACTTTGATAGAAATTTCAATGACGTACTTCTAACCGCAAAAAACTCACACAATGCCAGTCCCAAGCCTCGATGAAGCAGGAGGGCGACTCCAATGATCTTTGTTATCACACAGTGTCGCTAAGCTCCAACAGCCACCAGAAATTTCAATAACTAACAAATAACTGTACAAGACAAAGGGACACTTTTATGACAAATAAACATAAATTCTTGATAAAAAGCTTCCAAAATTTATGTTGATAACTGAATAACGGCACAATGATAATTGTGCAGAACTGACTTACCTATTATGTCAGAAAACTTACTTCAATTAAGAAAGTGTTCTAAATATCCATTAAAAATTGAATGTTTGGTGGCGATCGCAGTCTTTGTTATTTTAAAGACATCTTGCGGATTCACCCTTAATTATTTCCGCAAGAAAGAATCCGACGATCCAACGAGTTAACGAGCCGTCCATGAGAAATTTCACGCAAGCCAAGTTAAATAAAAGAGGGCAAATATACGCGACGATGATACCAAGGAATTTCCTATTCGAATCGAAATGTCGGACATTAAGAGCGTAAGATACAAGAAACGAATTTTTATGGCAGAAATGAGTTGACTGCGGAATATCGGAGGGATTTCAAGATTGGACAAAATCAGAAGCGACGACACGAGATGACCACTAGGTATTTAAACAACTCGTAGGCTCTTTTTATGAACATTTCAGTATATTAAGACGCTAAGACGAATAACATGCTTCATACATTAATTCGATTGCTGAAGAACACATAGCTTAATATTATTGCCCTGAAATCGTGGGACTCTGAACTCTTGAAGGTTCAGCTCTTGGCTTAGTTATGAGAATATCACGCTATAAATTACCTACAGCATACGATAGGTAAGTAGGCCTAATTTAGGACATCTGAACAAGTAGATTAACGTTTCATTTGAATGGTGTACTTGTACAACGACGCTCAGTGTCTACCCGTGGCAGACGACAATATTAGATTGTTCCAAAACCTTGAAATTTGTGAAGGCAAATTTTGAATTGGCTGGCTCCGTGGCAAATGCATTTTTGTTCTCTGTCCATAGTTACATAAAATAAAGACCCAGAAGTTTGGTCAGCACGTCATAAATCAATAACATTCGCGTAGGACCTAGTGCCTAAACATGCGGTGTTTCCAGTGGTCGAAAATAGCCGACAAATATCGACAAAGTTGCTCTATTAATCCAAATGACAAAGACCGCTAACTCTAACGGAGACCAATCCTTTACTTACTTTACTTACTTTACTTTATTTAATCCATTCCTTTATGACCAAGACCAAGACCGGACGTATTCGAGACCAAGACCGATGCATTTGAGGCAAGTCCAAGACCAAGACCGAATGGTCCGAGACCAAGACCAAGACCGCAGTTTTCCGGTCTCCAGACCAAGACCGCGGTCTCGAGACCACGTCCCTGTCCATTAACGTTCGGTTGGTAGATATTCACATTGCGTTGCTTCAATTTTCTTCAAAGATTAAGTTAGCGATGTTAATGATTCTATAATTATGTTCATGGATTGGAACAGGCTCTGTTTGCACCATGACAGTGCCAGTCCCAAGCCTGGATAAAGGAGGACGGTGACGCTAATGATCTTTGCTTTTACACAGTGTCGTTAAGATGCAAGTGGTACTAAATAACGAATGGTAATTGCCTGCTTTCTTTTTACTTTATACAGGATAAGTTGAAACGTTTTAAAGGTGTCTAAAAACAACTCCATAACTAGGTGGATATCCTGTTATTTAGATACTTACAATTCAGTAAATAGATAAATAAGTTTGTATTATCTTTATATAACCAACTGCACATCTGCACTCTATTGTACAATACATTTGAAAGTATAGCATTCCCATTAAAAGAATTTCGCGTTTGATCGTCTGCCTGTTAAATATACAGCAATATGGTGTAAGATGCGTGTTAAATGTCATTTTCAACCTTACTTAATACTAAATCACTTTGCCCTATCGACATAAATACCTAACATCACACATATCCACAACTTGGTATCTCTGTACACCACCCATCGTAACATTCGGTAAACTTGGATAAACAATTCGATTGGCTGAACGCTATCTTTAGAAACCTTTAAGTTTGGCAAGGGATTCAATATAGGCAAATAAGAAGACGATAGGAACAAATGCGGCATTGGGCCAAAATAGCTTACGCCGCCTTCGACGGTCTTCAGTATTATGTAAGACGTAGCTAGCGATTGGCTAAATCTGTCATTGAAACGCTGTTAAATTGGTGTCATATACTCAAGGAAGACGAAAGCCTCTTGTTAGAACGCTTTCCTAAGACACCTGTATAATGGTGTAAGTCAGCGCTATAATAAATATGAGACCAGCTGAATCTTAGGTTAGTACGAGTAAAAACGACCAAATGTGACGTGAAATGTTTTAGTTGTTTGAAAGGTAGGCATGATCAAAGTATCGTATCGTTTACGTAACGTCTCTCACTGAAGAACTTTTCAGCGGCGCTTTCAGCGTGGAAACACTGGAACACTGGAACGATGATCTTGTAGTGGATACGTGCAGTGACAGGAAGCCAGTGCAAGTTTTCGAACACATATTTAGAAATATACGTAAAGAGAGGGAGTCGGGATACAGCCAAGCTGAAACCCTTAAAGCAGATTGAAGGGGGAGGACTCAGTTTTCTGATCCCATAAGAAGTGAGTTGCGGTAGTCCAAGAGGGAACAGAAAAACGCATTAATCATGGTGGCAAAGACAGAGGGAGAGGCCGGACGCGTGATGACTCTGACGGTGATCATGACGATGACGGCGACGACAATGATGATGATGATGACGTAAATCTCATTTTGGTTTAATATGAAACAGTAAAAGTCATTCTTACACTGTTACTCATCGCAATAAATCAATGAAACCCGATTTAGGGCGGATTTTCCAGAGATCTATTGAGTGTCTCTCACTGCCCTAGCCCAGATGATGTTAATTGTAATTTAAACGACTGTAGGAACAATTAGCAAAACAGTGCACATTAAGCTAAAAGAGTCACGAGTAATAATTCATCATGTTAATTCCTTATTTCCTAAAACAATTAATCTTATTTTCTTTAGCTTCGTAGACGTTAGCTGAAGATTAGTTTGAAAGAAGGTGAATTACGCTGAAGTGCCCCTTACATGTACCTGTGTTTT
>OY365809.1:2200452-2315452 GCA_959347315.1 Bimastos eiseni | reverse complement strand
CTTGAACTTGATTAAGCTGCTAATGATCTGCAGTTGAGTGGTTGTAAATATAGACATAACGAGGACAATTTCTTCGGCATCGTCAGCTGAAGGCTACTTAGACAGATTGGAAATTAGACAGAACTTGTTCATATCTAAGACGTCGACAAATCATGGGTACTTTAGAATAATTTCAGATTGTCTGCATTAATAAAATTCTTTTTAATTGATTCTAATCGGATGATGATCAAGCGAGCTCAAGAACTTCAATATATGGCCCGTTCACAGGTTAAGTATTATTCCTACAAAGAAAACTCAAAGTTTGGTTACCCTAGAGACGACATTGAAAATGATATCAACTGTCGCGCCATCTGATGCCATTTAGTAGTATCTTTACTTAAAAGACAGGTAGGCTCAGACTACACAAACGAACATTGAAACGCACTTCAAAATCGTTTTGGAATAATGAATTAGATGTTTAGAAGTACAGAAATAACAAATGAAACAGTATTAAAAAATACATGTTTACCAGACAATATAGTATTTTCCATATATAATTTGTTATGTAGATAAGTAAATAAGTAAGTATATTCTTTATTTTGACAACTGCATGTTCGTATTCTGGCGTGCAATCCATTTAAAAGTGCGGCATTCCCAAATAACCGATTAAATATATACAGAACCATGAAGCGTCACGTTATAAATATGCGGAATAATAACTTCATTACTTATAACTTTGTTTGATGCCATTTTAAAGGTGTCTAATGAGAGCGATCTAAACCAGAGGCAGTCGTATTCCATCATCTGCCTATATTCTAAGGGTTTGAGAAAACGACAACGACAAGGTTACTTGAAGCCATAAATGGCGTTTATGATTATATGTCGGAACATCAAATCGTCTTCTTTTTTTCCATAGACTTTTAATATATCATGCAATTTGCGATTCAGAATAGTCGATTTTCAAACCTTTTTTAAAGAAATAAATCCGTTGATAAATACTTCTCTCATCAAATATAATAGTACTTTTTAATGCTAGCAACTGGCAAAAAGTGAACGTCTACTTGTTCATCTGACGTCGCCACTCCTCTTGCTGTTGTACCTCTTCTTTAAGCTTTCCATATCCATCTGTCATTAGCCAGTCGAGTATCGTCTGTCTTGGTCTTCCTTTAATGCGGCTCCCTTCATTTTTCCTTCTGTGATTGTTCGTGGCAGTGAGTCTCCTCTCAGCGTGTGTCCAATTCAATTTATATGTCTCGTTCTTATTGCATGGATCAAGGTTCTTTCCTCCCAATCATTTCTTCATTTGTTTCGTATCTCCATTTCTATCCATGTCCACATTTCAAAGGCTGGGATTCTTCTTATGTCTTCTATTATGTTCATGGTACATGTCTCTGATCCCAGTGTTGGGCACGAAGCCAAAAACTCAAGACCGAAGAGTCCAAGACCGAGACCAAGAACTAGTGATTCGAGACCAAGACCTAGACCAAAACCGATGGTCCGAGACCAAGACTAAGACCGATATTCTTTTTTATAAGCAATTCAATTTATTAAGAAGCTAAAACGGAACAACACGCATTATACATTATTTTTTGCGGAAGAATACTAACCTTAATAATGGCCGAGATACAGTTTTACGGCCATGGCACTCTGAACTTTTGCGGGTTCAGCCCTTGGCTTCGGGGTAAGAATATCACACTAGAAATTACTTATAGTATACTATAGGAAATGTTTTAAGAAATCTGAACAAGTACATTAGCGTTCCGTTTGAATTGTGTACTTTTACCAAGGACCTCGGAATTGTAGGTTAACAGTGTCTACACTTGGCGTACCACACAAATATTAGATTATTCCAAAAACCTTGAAATTTGTTAAAACAATTTTTAAATGGCCGGCTACGTTGCAAATATATTTACTTTTCTATCCATAGTAACTTGCATATAAAGATCCATTAGTTTGGTCAGCAAGCCATAAATCGCTAACAATCGCGTAAAGCCTAAACATCCGGCGTCTTTAATGATCTAAAAATACCCGACAAATATCGAAAAAATATCTCTGGTATGGCAAATAACCAAGAACGCTAGTTTAAGATGGAGACCAAACCCAAAACCGTTCCTTTAAGACCAAGACCAAGACCGACGCATTCGAGACAGAGACCGAGACCAAGACTGATGGTCCTAGGCCAAGACCTAGATGGCGGTCTCGAGACCATATCTCTGTCTGATCCGTACAGCACCACACTCCATATCAGAGTCTTTATCATTCTCTTCTTCAGATTTCTATCTAGTGTCTGTGACGATCGTCAGGAAGAGTATACTAAAAATTATTTATTTAATTAGAACAAGTACATTCAAAAGTACTTACACAATAATCGGCTTGACATACTTCACGGGACACAACCACCTCTGGTAAGAGCGCTCTCTAGAGACACCTTTAAAAATGAGATAAACAACGTTATAATAATTATGTATGTATGTAACCGATATCTAATTGCTGCTTCATCCGTAATTAACAGAACTGTAAGTGCTGTAATATGCTTTCTGGCGACTGCAACGGCCATTGTTGTCAAAAGGGGTCGTTAAACTCCCGGATCCACTCCACCTGATATCATTCTGCGTCATTACAAGCGAAATTTCACAAATGGGTTGAGTTCAATATTGAGGTATGACGAAAAATGTCTTCTTTTTTTAAAGTAGGCCTAAGCATGCTTGGAAAATCGTATCGTAACTTTATATATATATGTAACTTTATATATATATATATATATATAAATATATATAACTTTATATATATATACATATGTATGTGTGTGTTTGTGCGTGAGTGTAGATGGTGTACACTTGAGAACAAATGTGACACCGTTTGGCTATAGAGCCAAAAACCGTTAATATATAGCTAATATATATATAGCTAATATATATATATATATATAGTATTAAAATACTCAGAGCGCATGACTGCCTTGCCAGTTAGATAAGACAAAGGGAAGTTCGTGTACGTGTAGACATCCTTTATATCCACACACTGAGCTTAAAGTCAAACACCCGACAAACGACCCTCAGCTATTAAAAAACTATATATCAATCCATACAATAATTTAATTGACGTTCAGAAAAATTAAAATTGTAGTTGTGCAAAGTCTCGGAAATTTGATAAAAAACTTTATAACTTCTTTCTAAAATTTATAGGTAGGTGCATGGATTCCTGTTATTTTGTCCTCTAATATTTATCTTAGTTGGTACATAATTTTAGCGTCATTCCTTTCGACAAAAAATAAGCGCTCCCACCATTTTTTTTTAGAAATAGGCACCGATTGTTAAAATAGTTGAAGAAAAGAATGGTTGAATGATGGATAACATATAATAATGTTTGAACTATGGAACTGTAGTTGAGTACGGAAGATTAAATCAAGAGAACAGAGAGTCTTAGTAGAATTGAATCATGAGTTAAACAGTATTTGTCGTAAAGATGAGGCCTTTGCGTTTTTGAATCCCGTATTTAACAACTCTTCGATGGCGTCTAAAGAAAGCGCTGTAACTAATTGATATTTCTAGGTTCTATGAGGTTATTCCCATCTCATGAGCAAAACATAGCTTTAAAATGTTTTCAAAATATGTTGCAAATGTCAAACGACCGCAATAGTTCGAACACTCCTTTTAGACACCTTTCAAAACCTTTTCCAACCAATCCAGCGTTAGCACAAAACGAATCAATGTCCCACTGCTTACCAATCAATGGCAAGCAGTGGTGCATGGCTTGCCGGCAGTGCCATTCCCAAGCCTGGATAAAGGAGGAGAATGACATTAATGATCTATGTTGTCACACAAAGTCATTAAGCTGAAACTCCTGCTATTATACATTATTGATCAAACTGGACTCTAAGAAATAATTCAACTTATAAAACTTCCTTCAATATGTAGAAGTATTGCGCTCTGAGTATTGTAATACTATTCTGCGATTCAGAAAAGTCGATTAAGACAGCTTTTTTTAAAGAAATATAGCCGTCTATAAATATTACTCACATCAATGGAACGGGTCACATAACACTAGCAACTTGTAAAAAGTGAACGTCTTCTAGTACTCTGCCTCTAACTGGTTCAAATGTCCGACGTCTCCACTTCCATGACATACAATGTATATTTAGCGAAGAAATAACTTACCTCTTGGGTAACGTAAGAGGTAAGGTAATACGACAGCGGTTCTCGCAATCACAAAAGTCGGTTTAACGTAAAATCGTGTAACATTTCAGGCAGTCGTTCACCTATTCATGTGACCATATAGCTTCTGTTTTTATTCACGAAGGCTCTTTTTTGGCCTTATCGGTTCTTTTCTTATTTCAGTTTTTTCCCACGAAGGTTTTTTCCATCTTATTTACAGAGTATCAAAACAATTTCATAACATCAATATCAAAGAATTTCATAACATCAATGTCAAAATATCTCTATAATGTTAACAAGTAATATTCAATATTAAAAGTACATCATTTATAGTTTAGGATTTTAGACAATATTCAATAATCCAAATCAACATAACAACCAAAGGAATAATAATAAATCCAGACATTCAGGATTACAAAATAAACGAATGAATATCAACTTAACAACTAAAATATCAATGATAAGGCAATACATTCGTCATTACAAAGCAATCCAATTAATATGTTGTGTCCAATTAATGGTGTTTAAAGGTAGTTTAAGACGATGATATGCATTTATACATTTTTTATAGAAACAGCAGTATCTATATAGAAGGCGACATCAGCCTTTGTTATTTTAGCTACATCTTGCGGATTTACCTGTAACTATTTCCGCGCCACATCAAGTTTCACTTAAAATATGTAAGGCAGAAATTTCTTGATTACAATTACATACCTAGTGAGCGTATTACCATTCACAGACTTAAACACCCTTATATTAGTTTGTACAAAGCATATTTGATGAGGCTCATATTGTAACTTAATTGTCTGCCACGTGTATTGGGGCAAATGCACCACGTGTTTGTCAACTATGAGCATATTAATTAACTCATGTGATCTATGACTATAGCGATGTATAGGCTAATAATGAAGCATCGCATTGAGGAATTATACATAGATATACTTGTTGATAGACTTGTTTGTAAATAATTATAAATAATTGTGAATATCCTTGAGAATCTGCACATACAAATATATAATGTTCTTTAATATTTAATAATTAAGCATGTATGTTAGATAAATAATTGCGAATAATTGTAACTAATGTTTTAAAGATACAGGGACAAAAAGAGCCCATGAAGCCACAAAAGAGCCCAAGCGGCCAAAAAAGATCCAATATATCAAAAAATATATAAAAGAAAAAGGGGGAAAAGAGAGCAAGGAAATAGAGCCAAAAGAGACCGAAAAGAGTCCAAGTGACCAAAAAATGCGAAATATCAAAAAAATATACAAAAAGAAAAAGAGAAAAAAAGAAAGAGAAAAAAGAAAACAAAAAAAACAGGAAAAGGAGCGAAAAACTAAAGAGAAAAATGTACAAAAACAATCAGAAGAGCCGATTGGCCAATATTAATTACATAAATATTGTAAAGACGTCAACTGCCATTGTTGCCATACGACGTCGTTAAACCTCTGTGAATTGAATTACATGAAGTCACTGAATTGTTGCATTAAATTAGTAGAACTTAATGAGTTAACTAAAGAAAGGGAAGAGTAGGTTTCCGGATGCCGAGGGCTTTGTACATGTACATTGGCTTACATAGCGCTTGTATAAAGTGATAGGCCCTACTTAGATTGTATCTGGCAGCTCTAATCCAAACTTTATCTACCAAGTAATACTTAACTAGAAATTGCAATAACTCTGCTACGGCAGTCGAGGAGTGCAAGTCCCAAGCTTGGGTAAAGAAGGAGGCCGACGCTAATGATCCTTTTGATCACACAGTGTCATTAAACTGCAACTGACCAACCTACTAATGAATTGAGGCGTGCTTTATTTCTCTGTATATTTGGTTGGTTAGTTAGTTGAAGTAATGAATTGCTCAGTTCTGTGGATCCGAGTTCGACTCCCGTATGCCCCGTAAGTTTGATTAGTCCTTCTAGGCGGTTGCGTTTGTTAAATTAGATGCAAAATGCAATGAGGGCCTTGCTTGGCTGCCTTTTGTTTAATTCCAGTCCTGTAATAACTTGTCATTACGCGTGCATAATGGAGTTGTAATCTTATTGCGTCAATTTCAGCTTGAAATAAAAGAAATATTTTATCGTAATTAACAATACAATGACACATTGGAAAACAGTAGGATACTAACCGCCACTTACTTACTAATTCATCCCTGCAAAAGTTATTTGTTCTTTCGTTCTTATTGTCCTTCTGCTATCTAAGTGAGCCTGTCGATCTTCTTTTGCCCTTTTGACCTCCTAGCCAAGTTCGTAATTCAATGTCGCCATTGAATTGTCGCCATTGAAACCCATCTCTCCCTCAACCTGCTGTAACACACTTTCATCATTCAGTATAATGATCTCATTTCTACAACCCACAGTCACTGTTCAATATACGACGCTGTACGATATGTAGTTCCAGTGACGAAAGGATTCATTTGTTATTATGTTGAGCAAATGCGTTTAAAAGGTGTCTAAGTAGATATCAGCCAAACTCGTCATTGCGCGCCATTTTGTTGTGGCAACTCAGCTAGGATGTATTCCTATGTGGCCTATTGTCAAACTGGTATTTTGGCTGTCATAATCATTGACATCATACCTCAAGCATGCTTTCTGCTATTTTCTCAATAGGGGACTTGATCATCTATGATTGTGGAAGATATTTAAAAGATATTTAGAAGTTGTTAAATGTTGAGAAAATTTGTAACGTTGTTCTTCTTCGTTCGAAAAATGACAAAGTAGAAAACTACTATAAAAATACTGATCACTTCCGATTAAAGACGTTCAGGAATATTGGATATATACAGCGGTTAATTCGGATTCTAAGGACATATCTGCTTAGACACCTTCGAAAACGTTTCTACGACGCTTTATTTGCTTGAAAATATCCACTGTTACTTGGATAGATAGTAGCTTTAATACCATGAGCAACATGTTAAATACATTTCCATTTGACAAATACGTCCCAGTAAATTAATCCATAAGCGGCAACAAATACGAGTCAAACACATTATAACTGTATTGTATATAAGCATTTAAGCGTCTACACAGGCTCAAATTCAATTCATTACCACCATAGACACAGTAACAACTACATCCTAGACGTATGTGACATCATCGAATTCCGTCTCATATTGCGGACACTATTTTATGTAGCGCCGTTAGTAGCGCTGGTCTCCTAGTAAGTTAGTTAGATAGTCAGTTAGTGAGTCAATTTCAGTTTAACGACACCGTGCGATAATATAGATCATTAGTGTCTACCTCCTGCTTCGTCCAAGCTTAGGAATGGCACTGTCAAAGTACAAATATCGGCGGAGTTTCGCGGGTCTTTCTGATGCGGCCTTTGTGTGATCGTGAGTATTGAGACAATTTATTGCGGTTTAACGACGCTGTGTGATATCAATGATCATTAGTGTCGCCCTCCTCTTTTATCAAGACTTGGGACTGGCACCGCCTGAGTTCTTGCAGCGGAGGAGTTTCACGTAATTTATTGCGGTGGCAGTTGAAGTTTAACGACACTGTGTGGTAACAAAGACCATTAGCCTCGCCCTCCTCCTTTACGCAGGCATTGGACTGGCACTGGCAGAGTGCAACAGGCGTAGGAGTTTAAGCGGTTGGTTGCATATAGACACTCGCGCGCGCTCACGCTCGCACGCACGCACACACACATATATACACACATACATACATACATATATATGTATATATATATATGTATTAAGAATTAAGAATATATTTATTGACAAAATAGTAAATAACCTGAACATAGCGTGAATAGAACGGAGAAGCGAACGGAACCAGCGATAATAGCAACTCGGTTGACCTAATTTGGATTGAAACAAAGAGCTAAGTTTGACTTTAAGTACAGCATTAGCTAAACGTCTTAATTGTACAACTGAGACTTTGACAGTTCTTACTTGACTAAAATAAGACGACGCAGCAACGAGCTAAAACTCAGCCGTCTACCTCACACGACGATTCTGTGCAAAGCTCGAGACGTTCCTATCACCAGTTTCTTATATAGCCAAGCGAACACAGGCGCCTACATCTACGTACAAGTGACCATACCAATAGCAAGGCCAACGTCCAACGGCTCTTACGACTGACTCTAATATATACAAGCGTTCTTTACGATCTTTAGCCAATACTACACGGGCTATAAACATAGGTATCTTAGTCCAATCTACACGACGACTGTACGAAGGATGCCTGCACAGTTTCCTATCAATCGCTTATTCCAGCGTTATAAGGGTGTCTAATTAGATCTAGTTCTTAAAAGTGATGACAAAAAGTTTCGAAGAGATGCTGACAGCTTAACAACATCCTGTGAGGTCAAAACTTGATGCCCTTGGTAAGGAAAGTATTTTCTTCGTTTTAACCGTAGCTTGCTTCTCATGTAATAGCATCGTATTGATTTTCTAAAAATGTTCAGCTTTCGACGACATCTATTAACTGCAAAGAGTGCATGTGGCGACCACAACTAACCGAGTGGCATAATTTTATTGTCATTTTAACGTCATACAAAATAAATAATATTAGCTTCAAGGACATCGATCGCGAGCGATGATAATGCATATTGTGAAGTATATGTTACAAACTCCCATTATATTCATGGGCCAGCACTGCTGCTGCATTTAGTGCGTCAGTGATAATAATTAATGTGTCGTAGGTGTAAGCGTTTCTTTGCTTGAGGACATTTTGTGGCTTCAAATCCCGTTTACGTGGATGGAGGCTCATTTCTAAGTTTTTAATTTTGGAAGCACTGCATCACGTACGCACAGAAAATACTTTATATTGTTGGTTAATACTGTTTAAAAGGTGTCCAATGACATCATTATATTATACATTGCTTGACGACATCTGGCACAACTATGGCTTAATGTTACACCAGCGCTTCCCAATCTTTTTTGGCGGAACCTCCGTCAATAACTAAACCGTTGTAGTTACAAACGCTTTAAAATGCAGGCAATCATAGGTTTAGGCCTAGATTAGATCAATAATGACACAAAATATCGATGACAAAGACACATGAATTCTATACCATATAAAGTTATACACATGCAGATTTTAATCCGAAAGTCTCCCATTTTATTTTAAATTGTTTGAAGCCTGACGTTCACACTTAAATGTTTCCGCGGTTCCTTGTCATCACTTCACGGAACCATATGGTTCCGCGGAACACAGTTTGGGAAACGCTGTCTTACACCATGTCTTAACAAAATGCATCAAAGCAAACTGGAACCTGGCTTTGAGTTTGACTACTTTGCTAAGCCAGGAAGTTTCTTACGGCGAAGAATATTCAATCAAAGGTTGTTTACGTATTGCATAAGTTTGGCAACATCTCCGACCAAATGCTGGATTTCTCCGCTGGCTCCCACTTCAGCATAAAATCGCTTTGGGCTAGCTTGCTTGATCTCTCCTCTGCCTATCCTTAAGACCTCTGATACTCTAGTTCGCCCCTCTCCCAGCTCTACTGAGCGAGGCCTACTCATCGTCCAATTTCCCAGCACAACCACTAAATAAAATCGTACCTTCTCAGTGGTTAGCCCTCGCTTTGGAGCACGCTCCCATTGGCGCTTTAAACTATTAAGTTTGCTCTTCATTGCATCGTCAAAAACAATAATTGGCAAATAAAAAACAAGTATAATACAAATCATAAACAAGTATAATTAAACTAAACATCAAAATAGTCTCTAAGACACCTTTTGATCTTTTGATTCAAATAGATTTTTAAAAATTAATTTAAAAAATTAATGAAGTTATTAATTCTACTCAATTAAGTCAAGTACCTTCAAATGTAGCGCAGAAATGATATAACTCCTACGACAACTGTTCTCCGGGCCATTTAAATCAGTCAAACGGTGAGACTGAAATAGTGCAACATTTCAGGCAGTCGTTCATCTATAAATTCTATTCAAAAGTCGACAAAAACACCGTTATAAAGCAATTAAATCATCAATATATATTTTGCCGCGGTGATAAACAATTAAGAGATCCCTTAAAATTAATTCAACTTGAACAGGCACCCTCGAAAGTAGTTAGGTAATCATCTGTCTAAACTACTTCGTCAGACTTAGTACTTAAACTTGATTCAATTACTAATTATCTGCAGATGAGTGGCTGTAAATTTTGGTGTAATAAGGGCAATTTCTGAGCAATGAGAGCTGCTTCTACGATGCTTTAATAAGGAGACCGAAAGTAAGTTAAAACTAATTCACTTCTAACAAACTGAAATATAGTTCAGAATAATTTCAAATTGCATGTATTGATAAAGTTCGCTCTAATTTATTTTAATCAGATTGCGAGCTTGATTACAGATTTTCACACGAATAACTACACAGAATGTTCAATTATCTTGGATACCATAGAGAACGAATTAAAAGAGCATTCAACTGTCTCTACCCTCTTACTTTCTTTACGATTGCCTCTTCTACAACCTCCTTGTACCTCGAAGAATATCCTGGACGTGCGTCATCTTCCAAGAGTGAGGGACTACTCGTCGACACCGACCCCGTGTTTGCGACTCGATCTCGGCAAATCGGTGTGGATTGGTACAGAATTTACAATGAAAACAAGATAAAACGTACAATATTCCTGGTAGTTTGCAATCTTATACAGTATCGAGAAGGACACCTTTGTAAATGAACATAGCCTTGTATATACACTTCTCTTTAAGTGAAGTAGCTGTACGTGCTGTAATATGCCAAGCAAGTTTCTGTCGACGGCAACGGCCTCTGTTGTCATAAGCTCTCGTTAAACTCTGGATCCATCCTTAGTAAACATGCATATTTGGCACGTTGCGTAATGCAGTGTCTTGGGCTAATCCACGTCCTCCAAGGCCCAAGAGGCGCCCTTGCCCTGGCTCTTATCGTAATCGTTATCTTCAAACTTCTAAAGCACACCTTTTAACTCGTGCGACCATTTGAATCATAATTGGTTTGACGAAACGTATCAAAGACCCCAACACGTTGCGCACGACTGCATTAACAAAAAAGTGATCGAAATGATAAACTATGGATCTTGCACAGTACAAATAATTTGCTGATTTGTTCTATAATTTGATATCGCCCTTCTGTCAACTTTTTTGCTCAGAAGTGCTCACGCCTCGACGGCGCAATTGCAGTTGTTCTGAAGAGCAATTGTGCGTGAAGGATTTGCTCAGGGTCCCTACACAGTGACGACTCTGATGACAGTCGAACCCCATCACTCAGCGCACACTGAGTGTTACCGGCCGACCGCAAAAATGCACCGCGAAACATATCAAGTTATAAGACACAAGGTAGAGTCAAACAAGCGACCGTCTGAACAATAAATTGGAACTAAAGACAAAAATACAGAAATTTTCAATGTGCAGTGTCAATTCTTAAGCGTCACGTATTAAGGTAAAAAATTGCGACTGCAGCTTGAGACTGTATTTTTGTATTTTTATATTTATTTTTACATAGCGCTGCTCCAAGCTGCTGTCAGTGCAGAGAGCCTAGAGTATAGAAACATGTTTTGAGCAGGGAGATAGATATAGGAAGAGAACCCAAAAGAAACGTAATGTTTAGAGACAAGGGAGAGGTATTCAATAGGGTGTTCATTGGCGTCAACTTTAGATTATGTCATTTGAATCTCCAAACATTTTACAGCCCCTTCGTCTCTTCCGACTCCATTCTGCCACTTCCAGTCCATCACATTACTCCTGTTCCGAGAATCTGTAGATGATAAGTCTTCATCTCTCTCACGACTTGTGAAGCCTTCCCGCTCTGTATAGTGATCGACCGTTCCACGTGCCTGCCTTAGTTAATGTTTGGAGATATCGTGGGAGGAGGCTGAGACACTGACTTTGGATAGAGACGAATGGAGGAAGTGCGTTGCCCGATGTGTAGACCCACACAGGAAGGACTAAGTACTAAATAAG
The DNA here is from genome assembly GCA_959347315.1 of Bimastos eiseni. Lineage (NCBI taxonomy): Eukaryota > Metazoa > Annelida > Clitellata > Crassiclitellata > Lumbricidae > Bimastos > Bimastos eiseni. The sequence goes on along the minus strand of OY365809.1, from coordinate 2,303,444 downwards.
TCATTTGAATACTAAATTGCCTCCATAATTTCATTGCCATCATGCTTCGAAAACTTTTTCTCTACTGTGCTCCAACTTAACCCCTATGGCATTCGCAACGCTGATAACTTCAGACCATGCCACTATCGAACTAATACCCGTATGTTCTCGTTAAGTGTTTCTGGACCTCAGGCGTGGAATAAACTGCCATCGAGTCTACGCCAGTCAACCACCATCCTTCAGTTTAAAAAAAAACTTAAAGAATACCTGCTAAAATTATAATTTATTGAGTTACTTGTCTAGATTAAAGTTATGCTTCCTAGTTTTATGCCGTAACAGTCTTAATACCTCGTGTTTTATAATGTTACATGTTACTTAAGTAACTAATCTTCGTGTTCATTGTGTTGAATTTACTTGCATAACCGCGTTATTACCAATTTTTTAATGGATGTCCCTGCTAGCGGGACCTCGGTCCCTTTAGAATTCTTCCATTTGTGCTCTGTCAACCTTTCTGTGCTGTTTGACCTTAATATTATGTTTGCATAATTGGTTGGTTGTTCAGTAGCCAATAAAATTGTTGGTTCTGGTTATGGTTATGGTTATGGTTATTGTATTTTATATACATATAAATTGTCGTTACGGTATTTGATAAAATTGCCCTAACGTATCTGACTAAATACATTAAGAACACAGTCATATATGCGTATTTCTTTGACACCTTTATAATAAGTTAGACCAAAATTATAACAATTATTATTGGCTCAGTTGGCCAACCCAGCAGAAAGAGATGCCAAAATGTCTGTCATAGAGGGATTTAGCAATTGGTGCAGTGACAATTATAAATTCAAGCGCTGATCTTATTCTGACATTGCCAGTCGCAAGTCTGGACAGAGGAGGAGGGCGACGCCTTTGATCGGTGTTATTACACAGTGTCGTTAAACTGAAACTACTACTACTACTACTACTACTACTACTCTACCACCTACTACTACTACTACTACTACTACTACTACTCCACCTACTACTACTACTACTACTACTACTACTACTACTCCACCACCTACTTCTACTACTACTACTACTACTACTACTACTGCTACTACTACTACTCCACAAATTGCCTGGGATTTTATCAATTGGTGCAGCAATAACGAATAAAAATTTCACTGTATATGCTTCCTTTTTCAGCTTCGTTCCAGCTGCATCGCTTTATAATAAACATTTTCTCTCTAGCCTAGTCTATATAAATTATTAATCCAAAGTTTGACGTAGTCATGTAACATTTATTGGTTTTGATTGCAGATAACTGTATAGAAGCGAGTTTACTCTTTAACATAGAGTAGAGAATTCATTTGAAGGTGTCCAACCATCGACGTCAATTATGTTCATTGATTATTTTCGGTTGCAAATTGACTAAGCGGATAATCTGCGTAGAATTTGACCCGTCGTTAAGCTACTAGATCCAATTCTTTTTGAGTTTTTACCTAAACACCTTTAAGTATATATATATATGTACATATATATATACTAAAACGCACATCGTCTCAATCACTTAATCATCATTCAAATGGAACCTAAGAGCTACGAGTATAACATGCAAACCAGATTTCTGACGACAGCCTCTGTTGTCATAAGCTGTCGTTAAACCCTGGATCCATCCATCTCCAATCACATTCCCTTCGCTCCAGAAAAAGTAAACATGCACATGATTTGAATTTATTTGAATTTGAATTTATGTGAACTTAATTTAGCGCCCCTTCAAGACGACTACTCATAGGCGTTCCCTATCCAGGCCCGAGCAAAGAGAAGTTTCTGATGCCTGGATATTAACTAAGAAATAAAGCGAAGGTTAGTATAAGCCATTTGGCTATTTTTATCTGTTTACATTGTACGTGAGGAGTCATTGTTGTTGCTACTGCGATTATTGTTTTGTGCAATTAGCAACTTTAAACTTAAAACTTCCAATTGTCAATTATTACGGATTCGCTGGTTTTTGAGGATATTTATGTTCTTCACAGGCTTCACTAAGAACGCGCATTCGCACTGAGCGGTGGGCGTTACTGTTAATGTTCACACATCTGCCATATTTCAGATATCAGCAGCTTTGGAGACCATTGTGGAGCAATGCTTTTCGCTTCTCATTGGGATTTCGTACAGTCTCTCAAGGCACCGGTGTTCTTAAATCTTATTCTTACTCGTTTGCTCCAGTTTAAGCTATCTGGTTATGATCGGGAGTTAGGTAAAGGAACTCGAGAGCTGTCATTAATAAGCACCCCCCTCTAATTGAGAATATTATTGCAGCGTTTCCCCAATGGGATGATTGGGGTTGCCCTTGTGTGGGAGTGGGTTAGCGCTGGGGGCGGATGGTCCATGACTAATAGCACTTGTGAGCGTTGTCTGTGGGATAATTCTACTCCTTCATTTATATTACTTCATTTGTCTATTTGCTGTCTGTTATTGTTAATTTTAGATCATTTCCTGCTTGTGACAATGTTAACCCTTAATGTTATACCGTACTCCAAACACTTCAGAGAATTTACTTCTTTATCCAATGTTTGTAATTGTCAATTAACAAAGTTATGTTATGTGCTGATTAAAGCAAAATAAATTATAGGCAACACGGTTCAAATAAAATGCAGTTCCACCTGCAACAAAATTAAATTGAAAGTAGTTAACTAAAACGACATATATGTAGAATATATGTCGTTTCCTAAAACGTTATAAAGGTGTATTGATGGTGCATGAAGAATGATCATGGCGTTGTGAAACATCTGTCCAACCAAGCAATAGTTGCAAGTATTGGAATTACAATTAGTGGTAGCACATGTAGATACCATGGATCATTAGCGTCGCCCTCTTCCTTTAATCAGTCTTGGGACTGGCACTGTCAGAGTGCAACCCGTGAGGTGCTTGGGTCTGCAATCTTTTGCGATTGAGGAATATATTGTCAAGTGGTCAATGAACTGGAGGTGTTTAATAAAAGGGTAAAGAAAAGGGGCGATGAATTTTACGGAATATATCAGTTATTCTAATATTCATCGTTGATCTATACAGATTGATGCTTTATTAGCCTCATGAATAATAGTCACTGATTGCATGCATAATACCATATTTGATTCATCCAGAAATCTTATCCTGGTTTAACTTGCTCGAATCTCTGGATCCTGACTTCCACTCATCGATTTTACTGTGATTAAGCGCCTCTCAATAAGCTGGTTCCAATGACTTAGCTCATACTTGCGCTATGAAAATGTCGAGTTTGTGATTATGATTATATTTAGAGCTGCGAAAATTAACGATTAATAAATCGATTAATCGTTCATTTATTTTAACGACTGCATTTTTAACGATTAATCGTTTCGATTATTTCGCCCATCACTAACATTTACCGGAATTAGAAAGAAACAACATAGACCGTATGCATTGCAATATGGCGGCGGATAGTAATCGAGATATTAAATATAAACACATATCAGGTCGATTACATGAACTATTTCAAATCATTGGCTAACGGAAATGTCGAAAATGCTGATAACGTTTATTGCATTCATTGTGACAAATCGTTTGCATCTAACACTTCAGTATGAACAAGAAGACCGCCTGTGCTAATTATTTTCTGTATGTAACTAAATTCAGTAGGCCTAGCTGACAATTTTAATTGAAATGCCATTAATTTGTTTGACAAAACTAATTATACGCATTTTTGTGATTTAATCGAAAAAAATAACTATTAATTAATCGTTAATTTTTCAAAAGTTAATTCTGGAAATTAAATTAATTGTTAACAGCCATAATAATATTATGTGATATTTTATGAATTCACTAAAACCTAAGCATCCACTGTATTGTGACTGTCTATTACAAGAATACTTCAGTTTATTGAGCGTAATTACAGTGTTCATTGACAGATATGAACGGCACTGGAAACAAGTAACCAGTTCTCGGTTAAATATTACCTAAACTAGTCTTAATATAGTGAAAACTAAATATAAAATATTTTCCTATCTACGACTTTTGTTGCAATGAGATGTCGTCGATGCATCTTTCCTTAATGAACTGTAGGGAAAATTAATTCAATGCGCAACATATCTCAAAATCGCCAAGCGTACGACTCAGATTGTAAACACCTTTAAATAGTTTCTTTCAAGTATTATATATATATAGAGGCTACTTGCGAGTTATTATTGTGTACACTCAATCAAAGCGTGCTTGGTTCAACCTGGGTCCAGTGTTATCCTATCCCTGTTTATCATGTATTCATATAAATCGATTCCAATTCAATTCAATGTAAATTTTAGACTGCATGAATACAATCAACCTCGTTACATTAGATTGCACGAGAGTCACCAGACAATCAAGATTCTTCTATTTTGGATTAGATCCAACAAGATTTCCTAATGGACGAAAGCGTCTCCAATAATTAACGACATCTAGCGGCTGCCTTGACATAATTTATTCTGCTTGTAATCACGGTGTTTAATGTAAGAACAACTCCACCATCGTAACGTTTTAACGAAACTGGACCTACATGTAATTATGTACACTCTAGGTATGTAAATTTGCCTGGTGGTGTTGTAGACAATGGGATGTAAAGACAGACGGAAGCTAGAAGAAACCGCCATGAGGTGTGACAGGAAAAAAACTAGGCCTGAAGGTAAACACAAAGGTTAACGATGTCCACAACTGAGCTAAAAATACGGTAAGACGTCAAATCCCATTGATGTCACTAGACGTTCTAAACTCAATCTTTCAGTGTTAACCCAGTCGCATGGACAAGGTTTGTTTAGTCAGCCTCCAGAAAATCCAAAAGACAATGCACATTAAGAAACAATTAACTGGAAAATACAGATAAATCAATTTCAACTGTCTGGACATATTTTGAGGAAGAAGATGAAAACAAAAGAAGGAAATTAGAGACAACAATGACGAAATAATGGAAGGAAAATACTGCAGAGCAATTGTACGCGAAGGACTTGCTCAAGGTCCCTACACAGTGACTCTCCGGATGAGGGTCTAACCCGCTCGCTCAGCTCACACTGAACGTTACGGGCTGACCGCTGTAACCGATCGGCCACTGTGCCACACAATTGCATTGTTAGACGAATTTTTCTCTAAATTCCACATATTATTCACCCATTCACCCACTATCACCTACCTGATGGCAGCCTATTGACCTTTGATCTCAACCTACTGTCCGCAATTTTGGTTGGAGTCCTGATAATTTTATGGTAGTGTGACGTCATCTGTTGATGCAAGTCGTGTGGTAGAGACCAGAGGGGCAGTTTGACCGACCAATAGGTTTTGACGAAGCTTGGGAGGAAACCCATTCCAGGTCTGAGGACTAGCCTCATATTATCTGTGTAATGATTTCATCTACATTGAGTTGTGAGCAATTTTAGGAGGGCAATACGACTTCGATAATTTTCAATTTAAGCGCAATGAGTGAAATAGACCTGAAATTTCTCAACCGGATAACTATTCCCATTCAATGAACCTTTAAAGTAAACTCATCCGCTGGTCACACTCTGCAAGTGCCAATCCCGAGCCTGGATAGAGGAGGAGGGCGAGGCTAATGGTCTATGTTATCACACAATGTCGTAAACTTCTACTACCTACCTGCCTACCTTTAAAATGCTTCTCTGTGGCTATACATAGACTTTAACACAATTCGTGTTATTTGGTGGTAGTGCGTTCCTGTGCAAAATTCCCACTGTATGCACGTTCTGCACTCTAGTAGTGCCAGTCCCATAACAGAATAAAGTAGGAGGTCTACGTCAATGGTGACTGGTATCACATAGTGTTGTTAAACTCAAAATATTACTACTACTCTCATCCTGCGTTTTCACCACGCTGCCTATCGCTTACAAATGTTCCGAATTGACTACCGCAATAATATGATCTTATTGGTATTCCCAAAGTTCGTCTTTCACCTTTACTATCTGTCCTAAATGCGATTGCCAGATGGATAGCACGCCTACACTCACATTTCAATCTACATGTTTGAATGACCACTCACTTTCTCTCTTGGCAAACTTTATTCGAAATGCTCATCCTAGCACAATCCAAGGCACACTGGGTCCTGCAAATATCTAGCAAATATATTACTGTATTATCTTCCTAAGGACAACCATACCTTCGGGTAATTATGTAGACAGGCAAAAAGGAACCTCTTTGCAGCTGAATATACTTAATATTACGGTTATTTTAACATTGCAGCGAAGACGGAGTAGAGAATTCTGCTACGAAACGACACTACAGAGGTTGGTTGGTAAAACTAATAACCATTATGAATACGATTACCATTAATATACGAACGCCTTATTATGAAGAAAGACTGCGTGTTCCTTCTTTGTGCTTTGGCTAATGCCAAAAGATGTCGCTAGCCATTGACGCTTAAAGTCGTTCTATTATCCTTATATCGAATAACGCGAGCGGATGTATATATCGAATGAATAGAGGACAAACGTAGTATGTCCAACATTTTCCCAAATTAATGTTAATGGCTATTCTAATAATCAATGGCATAAGGCTTCAGGGCAAAATTGTAATAATTTCCAGTGTATTATACATTAATTTTTTATTATTTATTACCGAAATTTGATACCGCCCTTCTTCCAACAGTTTTGCTCAGAAGTGCATGTATACACACGCCTTGAAGGCGCAGTTGCAGTTGGTCTGCAGAGCAATTGTGTGCGAAGGACTTACTCAAGGTCCCTACTCAGTGACTGATGCCTCGGACGAAGGTCGAACTCACTCACTCACTCACTCAGCCACTGTCGCACGTTGCATTGACCTCTCTAATGGTTGAACACCTCTGAAACAAGAGCCTTCAATGCTTTATATACAAGTTAAATCGACCAATTATGTAAACAAACTACAAAGTTCGGTCAGTAAGACTCAATCAGATGATGCCCCCGATTATGAATGTTCAATTCAGCGAGAGATCAGACTCACGACGTGATTTTATAATTATCGAATGCAGTTGTATTCTATATATGACGCAAATGCGAATAAACAACGTTATTTATGAACAACGTTGTGAACAGTCGGAAGTTTAAGCAATTCACATCGTAGTCTCTAAACGTCTAAAGCGCCAATCGAAAGGCAAGCTCAGGGCCGGTGCTTATTCACGAGCGTTGTGTCGAATCACAGAGGACAGTTCGAGAGAGGTCGGACTTCAGATATCGGAATCTAATGTTAGTTGAAAATAGTCTATTTTATGGCGTTCTGCCGCCCGAGCGCCAGCCTAGCACTCGGACGGTGTCGACTCCAGCTCGCGAACACGTTTGAAGTAGCCCGAGTCACTTCGCCGTCAAATCTTAATGCCAAATGGTTGCTCTCGATATCTACCAGGATGATCGCTCTCACCAGTATAGATTAAGGATGGGCCTCTTCTACAAGAAAGGTAACACTGTTCAAATTAGTCACGAGGTATGACTCTGCCTATTCCGTTTGAACTGTGCTGTAATATGCCAACCAAATGTCTGTCGACTGCAACGGCCTTTGTTGTCAAAAGCGGTCGTTAAACACCCGGATCCATGTAAATTGCAATAACATTATCAAAACCAATCCCATAAAAATTTCAAAAAACTTGAGAAAAAAACAGCTGTGCATTCTCTATGCATCCACTGATCTGTTACGGAAAGGCTGCGGGCGTTAATCTGAAGCCTATTGTTATTGTAATTTACTAATCGTAGTCGATATTCTCTGTGACCTTCTATGTCACCAAGATTTTGCACACGAAATAAGTCTAAATCTAAAATACAGAAATCGCATTTATCATCCTTCAACGTGTTTTGTTTTCTGTTTGAAAACGCTGTATGTAAACAGTTTATATTTATGCACAGAGGACAGAATAGTTGGGGATGACACACTGGGGCGCAGAGCTGAGGAACCGTGTTCGATTCCCGTATTCCCCTACTGTTGTCCACTGTCCAGTCCTTCTTTCGCTAGGCGGCGGCGTTGGTAAAATAACGTGTATAATGTGATGACCGCCTTGTATGACTGCTGACGGCTGAATTCGACTTCTGTAACAACTTCTCATCATTCGTTTATATTGTACTTTCGACCATACTGCATTATTGTTTGATAATAAACGAAAATTATTATTACTACTATTGATACTAATTCATCCCTTCAACTGTTATTCATTCTTTCATTCGTATAGTTCTTCTGCTAAGTGCAGCATTTTTTGCTACTCTGAATTTCTAGACAGGTTCGTTATTCAATGTCGCCATACACCACCTTCTTCGACTTTTACTTACTACTCGCTGTAACCCATCCAATCCAACTCCAATGACATCATTCTCTGTCTTCCTCTCGTCCTTCTTTCTTCCCTCAATCATTGTACATTATGTAACCCAACCATTTTCTCTTCGCCATAATACATCCAAACTGTTGACGTCTTCCCTTCTATAGAAAACCATGTGCTGCGCTATTAGCAGAGTTTGGAACAAATTATCGTCGTGGTGATAGGTAAACGATAGGTAAACTTGCATAAGGCTTCGAGCGATGAACAAAAAGCTCGCTTGACAGTTACCTGGTGATGCATTGTCCATAGTTGCAGCTTAACGACACTGTGGGATAACAAAGAGCATTAGCGTCGCCCTCTTCTTTTATCTAGGCTTGGGACTGGTATTGCTGGACTGCAAGCAGTGTAGGAGTTCACCTCTGAGTGAAAGTGGCACCATAGGAGTAATATTTGAATATATTTATGATTGAAAGGTTGCTATCTGACTAATTTTGAGGATCTTAGTTTGTTTTATGGCGTTCTGCCGCCCGAGCGCCAGCCTAGCATTATTTTTCTATTCTATTCTTTTATTATAATTATGCATTAAATAATTAACAAGGTCAATGGTTAGAACACACACTTTAAACACCTTTGAAACGTTGCCAACCAATGCTACATTAAAGCGAAACGTGCCACATTTGTACAATACCCTCAATACTTTTCTAGAGACATAAATGGTCGAGGAATTTGGAGTCAATTAAATATGTCCATGTTCATTTCATTCCTTAATCGTACCACTTCAGATGCACTCAAATTTAATTTTAGATGATTTAATCATCTACGTAAAACAATTACACAGATCACAGATATCAATCTCAATGACCACAAAATGCACTGCACAAGAAGTCAAAAGAACAGAATTCGTCATTAATGACAACGCGAGCAATGTAGCAAAAGGCCAATGCTTTTTACGTCTCGGCCTTTAGTCTAATCCTCTCTGAAGTTCTACTTAACCATTGCTGCATCTTCTGTTTGGAATGTACTCCCAAAAGATCTCTGTCAGTTTGTTCATCCCAATATCTCGTGTGTTGATTTAGCCTCTCCAGCGCTTGGTCACCCTGTGTTACTTTCCATTCACGACTAGAAACTTCAGCTTAAAAGCTAGCCTAACCTGATTCTACTCATGCGCCAAAAAACGACCACAATCATTATCCTTGTTGATACCGCCACACCATTCTGTCTCCTTGGTTTGACCTACTCAGATCCTGGTGGTTATTGTAGACTTGATTTTATGTAGCGTAGGTGATTGAGCTGATCTTCTGACGCGACTTCTGCATGATGTTGATAACCCTGTACATTATATTGCATTGATATATATAATATTATATATATATAATATTTACATTATATTGCATTAAAGCTCTAACAATGTTTTCATCGTTTGCAACTCTAAGAAATTTTATTTTGTAGCAGCGAGAAATGAGTATTTGAAGCGCTTCCAAAGACGATTGTTTTGTACATGGCTACATATTCTAGGGATAAGACACTTTTTGTAACATCTACATAACTTATTATTACCATTATTTTCTGAGTTAAAAATCATCTTATCACACATTATGTGATCCTTGGATTTGATCCACGGTTTAACGGCAGCTTACAACAACAGACAAGACATTTGCTTTGCATTTTACTTCACTTGCAGCTATTTTCTTGTACTGAAGAAATATTTTTTATCGAGTTTAATATATCACTTTTCACAACGTTATAAAGGTTTCCACGATGATTTAGTAATTGAAGTGGTAAGAATAGATTGCTAGCATCTTAACGACATCTTGTGACATCAAATATAGCTGCAATTGATAAGAAATAATAATTTGTTTTCTATTTTTTTTACCTCAGTTAACGTTTAGTGAAATTAGATTATGTAGACTTTGCAGCAGTTTTCAGCTTTTAGCGACACACATGCTATACAAAGAACTCCAATAGAGACATATTAATCGAACCTAGTGACATACTGTCTGCTAATTGTCTGACATCGTCAACTTTATTTCAGTATCCAGTTCATCGATAGCTATAGTAGAGAAATTTCTTCACAGTTTCTTGGTAGAAATTCCCATCCTGTGTATGGTTTTAACGCGGCCGATGTATTAAAATCGTCAGTGAATAGCCAGCCTACTTGCTGCAATGTGTTGAAAAGGTTTACTTTATTTGGTCCACTGTTTAATGACATCTTGCGGCATCGTATGCCATTTGAGTCAATCACTGCGCAATTCTCAGACAATCCAGCATCTATTATAAACTAGCAGTTGCAGTTTAGCCACACTGTGTATCGTTAAAAATTATTCGCGTCGCCCTCCCTCTTAATCCAGTCTTGGGACTGACGCAGCCTGAGTGCTGGCAGTGGCCGAGTAAGGGAGTTTACCTAGACATTGAAAGGCTATTTATGGCATCTACTGAGACAATTATGTTACGCATGAGCTGTGCCTCAATAAGTCGCTCATGATTTTACTGGTTAGAATGCGCAATTTAGACACCATTGAAACTGTATAGACCAAGGCTACATATGCGCAGGACAGGCCCCTTCTGTACTAAGCGGTGCATTGTCAAACACTATGAATTTCTTTGCGCTGTGCTGTGTATGTTTCAAATTGTCGTCAGCCGCCATAGGTGGCGTACGACGACGGTAAACTGTGGATTAATATTTATTTCTGCGCTCAACAGACGGTCTTGCAGTGATGTCAACGATCCCTCGTTCATTCTAAGCATTTATATCGCCCATCTTCAAGAAACAAAACTTTATCGCGGCGCAATTTTAACGTATTTCCCTATTCATTTATCGCTTCCCTTGGGCGAGGAAGATTTGCGTGAGTCAATGGTCTTACACAGACAAAAACAATTTACGGCGTAATGCAATTTAACTTAATAATACAAAGACTAACTAGCAAAAACCAACTGCTGCACTTCAATACATCAATGACTAAGGAAGTTCCATTACTAAAGTTAAGCGGATAAGATTATTCACAGAGCTGCGTCGAGTCAGAGAGGCTGCTCAGTACTACCAATTGGAAATGAAGCCACCCTCGATGGCAGAAATGAACAAAAACAAGTGAAGAAATAAATTCACGAGAAATTTTCAAACATTTTTATGTTTTAGTCATACATATAACATTAAGACTGTTCGAGTAAATGATAAAACGCTCTTGCACAAAATACGACACAGTGGCATTTGATAGAACCGTTATTACATTGGACATATTATATTGCAATATATTGTAAAAGAATACAATACACTTGAAATATCTTGAATACGGCTGTACCGAATATTCGCTTCGTATTCGCTTCGGAGCCGAATAGTGGGCCAAATAGCTATTCGGTATTCGGCCGATTACTAGCGGTCTGACTGAATACCAATATTGTTCACGTGACATCTGTTTCTGACCAAGTGGTCTGAAGTAACTCTCAACTACCTGGACCACGGTATCGCATTGTCAGCAGTCTAGATTCTAAGTTTAGTTAAACTAGTTCCATTCTTAGTTTACACAGACTGGCACAACCATAAAAAAATTACATGTAGTTAACTGTCTACATTAGGTTTACGTTTTAAATTTACTGAACTGGAACATTTTCTCATATACTAAACTTTGAAATTTGTCGGTAGACCTAATTTTAACCCTGTTTGTATTCGTGTTCGGTCGAATAGTTGGTCCAATTAATGGTATTCGACCGCATAGTAAAATCACCTATTCGGTACAGCGTTTATTTTTAAAGTGACGTCCTTACGAAGTTCTAGGATTAATTATTATTCCACAGGTGAACGTAGTCATATGACATCTATGGCCGTTGACGACAATTTGAAACATTTACAGTACAGTGCAAAGAAATTTATAGCGTCTGAAAGACACCATTCAAAACTGTCTAAATTTTAAACTGTCATTAGTGTTCATTGTTTTACAACATAAATAATAATGGTAATAATAACATCAATAATACATGTCATGTGGTATCTCATGCAAATGTAACAATATTTGCATTGAAATTTGCATCAAGAAATGTTCAAAATAAAACAAATTGTGTATGACCAGTCTCTATGTACATTATGTAATCATCAAACTTTTAAAGAATATTTTTAGTATGAAATTTGTTCATAATGTTCTTATTCAATTAAACATTACTACAGAAATATTTTCATATAATGAATGTTTATAATATTCGTTTATCATATTATACCAAGGTGTAATTCAGTGAATTACAGCTTTGTATAAATCTCAAATTACTCACTTTGACTTTCTAATTCAACTCCATTAACATGTGTCATATATATATATATATATATATATATATATATATATATATATATATATATATATATATATATATATAATACTTATACAAACATGTGATAATTAACATTGACCTCATTTGTGTCATTTCATATATATATATATATATCATATATATCATATATATATATATACATATGAATAATGTGTTATATATATGAATTATGTGTTATATATATGAATTTTGTGTTATATATATATATGAAATGACAAAAATGAGGTCAATATTAATTATCACATGTTTGTGTAAGTGTTTAATTAACACAATCAATGCAAGACAATTGAAACAGAGAAAGAATTTGTTTAAGCCAAAGCGTTAACCAATCTACATCACCCGGATTATATTACTTCGTCAATAAACATTTCAAAGATGTCTAAAAATGAACGTTCAAATCAAACCATTTTTATTTCGTGTGTATCCGGCGTTTCTAGGTTCCATGAGGCTACACTGATGCATAATTGGTGCATGCAGCGCTAATAATTTTCAATTAATGTATTACACTATTAAAAGCTCAATGGTTAGAACGTTCACTCCAAACACCTTTAAAACGTTATCAGGCAATGCTACATGAGAGCGAAAGAAGCAAACCTCCATCGTTTTATAAAGACGTCTTGCTTTGGAGACAAGAAATCTCTCCGTTTTATTAATTTCTCACTTTCCTATGGTTGTACAAAATCAATTACGTTTTACCATCGCAGTTTAACGACACTGTGTGATAACAAAGATCATTAGCGTCTCCCTCCTCCTTTATCCACGCTTGGGACTGGCACTGGCCGAATGCTACCAGTGGCGGAGTCTATATATTCCTCGGATGGATGAACAGTTTAACGACAGCTTTTGACAACAAGGCCGTTATCGTCGATAGAAATTCGCTTGGCACTTGTTATTTGTTATTATTCCACAGTTTAACCTCGTCGTATGACATATGGTCGTTGACGACAATTTGAAACATATACAGTACAGTGATAATAAATTCATAGCGTCCAAAAGACATAATTCATATCTGTCTGAACTTTAAACTAATGTTAATTGCTTTACACATAAATAATAACGGATTAACATCATCTATAGTACATGTCATATGGTATCTCATGCAAATGTAACAATATTTGCGTCAATATTGGATCAAGAAATATCCAAAGTAATACAAACTGTGTGTGACCAATCCCACCGCAATTGTCTTTTGTAGGATCGGTTGATGCTGTTTAAAAGGCATTCAATGAAAACATTATAATATTACCCATTGCTGAACGACGTCTTGTTCCAACGAAACAACGAACCAATGATCCCCCGTCAGTTGATTCTCTGCCACTGAACCGAGCCCAATGGATACAACATTCATGTTCCACTTGCGTCCTTCTCCATTTATTAAAAGAACGACGTAACAAGGCACGAAATTTTCAAATGATAAGAAATTACAAAAGCGTAACTGAGAGTCATAATATGAATATTTTATGAGAATAGAGTCCTAATGTAGACTTATGTAGAATGGCTGAAGGCAGCCTCTTTGCAGCTTTGTTCACTCAGATCGGATAAAACTTTCCGATTTCAATAGCAAGGACATTATGGACACCTTCAAAACATTGCAACCGATGCTATATGTGTCGATCGTTGTAAGAAAACTGAATATAAAGAATGAGCCATAAGTGCTGCAATATGGCAAGTAAATTTCAGTCGACTGCAACGGCCTCTGTTATCAAAAGCGATCATTAAACTCCCGGATCCATCCATCAAAACTGAATATCTGACATACTTTGTTGAAGAAACGACCGATCACTGCAAGAACTCAGTCCCGAACCTGGAGAAAGGTGGAGGAGGGCGAGACTAATGATATGCGTTATCACAGAGTCTCATTAAACTGCCACTACCACAAAAAATATGGTTTTACACTTTTACTGTCTCTGCTTTGGTATTTAGCAAAAGTACTAACCAGCTCATTGATCCTGATACAGCAGCTATATCTGTTCCATGCATCTGTTAAAGATATTTTGAAATTGTCTAAAGATATAAATCGCGTTGAAATCAGATATAGCATCGGTTGCAACGTTTGAATTTAAAGTCACATTACCGTTGGCAAAAGTATTTATTTTCGAATCGTATAATCAGAAGAAACTCCGCCGCTACTTACACATTGACAGTGCCAGTACCAAGCCTAAATTAAGGCGGGATCCATACTATTATTATTTAACACAGTGTCGTTACATCAAACCAGCCAACAGTAGAAAATCAAAATGATATTCCAATAATCCGCGTGCCTACTACATATTTTTCAACTGGAGCGCAGAAATCACTTACCTTTCAGATAAGGTACGAGGTAAGGTCTCCCCATCAGCGGTTCACGCAGCCATTAAAATCGGTCAAACGGTGGAACTACATGTTGTATAATGGTTTAGGTAGGCGTATTATATTTTGTGCATTTGTTATCGTATGATAGTCGACATAGACACCTTTTTAAAGGAATTACTTCGTCGATTTATAATACCATAACCACGACATAATGATGGATCAGGGCAATTTGAGTGCTTGTTAATGTTATTAATAAACTGTAAGTGCTGTAATATGCCAAGCAAATTTCTGTCGACTGCAACGGCCTTTGTTGTCAAAAGCGGTCGCTAAACTCCCGGATCCATCCATCCTCATAATGCGTGATGAAAGGCATTAAAGTAAGTAAGTATGTACTTTATTGAACCGCTTGCAAACGCACTGCAGGCACATCTTAATATGAACGTTCAAAACAATGTCCACTCTCAAAATAAACATATTAAGCAATTACACAGCAATTAGAAATCCTCAAAGTAGTTAGAGTAAAATAATGTACACTCATAAAATAATCATAACAAGCAATTACACAACAGACATCCCATGAGTAACTAGAGTAAATGGAAATCAAACGATACTAGGCCTAGTTACACTCGCAATAGAAATAGATTCAATTGTATAGCATTCGGCTGATAAAACCACATCAAGTTAGTGCGGGATCTCTCGATTATGCGATCGAGGATGGAGTGAATAGGTAGCAATCTTTAAAGGTGGCAAAAGACAACTTAGAACATGGCAAGGATTGTGTAGCACAAAAGAGAAAAGAGAGGAATCTGCACGACCACAGAGGTCATCAAAAGTCTTCTTCTGGTCAAAAGGCAGAAACTTAAGCCGTATCAGTCTCCTTACAATTGCGTTAAGACGCATTCTCTGGCCAGCATTAGCAAAGCCTGACCATGCAGGGGAAACATAGAAGAGGCGGGAAAGTGAGGTGGCTCGAACTACATCAAATAAGCGCGTCCCCGACAGACCATGAGCAACAAAGATGCGTAGTGTATAGAGTGATTGGCTGGCCTTTATGCAGATCCGGTCCATATGTGGGTCAAAACTTAGTCTATCAGCAATGGCTACCCCTAATATAACGAATGATACCACCCTTTCCACACCTGGTATAGGGGGTGGGAGATTTGTCAACTTAGATCGCGGGCGCCTAAATATCATCTCTTTGGACTTATTTCCATTGAGCTTGAGATTCCAAGTAAGTACCCATGTAGCTACATTTTCAAGTTCAGAGCCTGTAGTCTGAGGTTGACTTGAAAGCGATTGAGCCGACTTGAAAAAGTACCTTCAAAAGTACAATAATCTATAGTTCCTTAAGAACTAATTACTGGCTATTGTGCTATAAAGTACATGATCTTCGTTGCTTCGCCACATTACGGCAATTATATTAATTGATAAATTGGAATCATGTATGATTTTATTTAATGTAAGATGAAGTCTTACTCATCCAATGCGCTTTATGGCTAACAGGTACCTTGGATAAATAACAGAATTATGCTTTGATGCTCACAGCACAGAATTAATTTACCTGTTGGGTATAAGGTTAAGCGCAAGATCGATGTAAACGTCCTATGTAGCCAAAGACTGTCATTACACATCCAACAAACGATCCTGAGTTAATTTATGCAACTGGTAGGTTAGCCTAAACATAGCTAGAATCCGTTTTACCCCTTTTAATGGCGATAATTGTTTTGACGCTCTTAGTTTCGTTCACTTTCCGTTGTGTTTCTGAATTGTTGTCCGCCACTTACATGACATATTATGTATAATGCCATAGGACGACAGAAGCTTATGATGATCAAGACTACTTGGATAATAATTAACACTTTGTTGTGGTTTCTGTGAGAAAACTGGCAGATTGCGTTAGGCTTAAACTAATCGATTTATTTATAACATTGTTCATTGTTAGACACCTCTAATTAATTGTCGCACACACACACACACACACAATGTCAAATATCGTCGAATCTGACACTTTAAAATTGGATTAATTCGAGAAAAGGGAAGCAATCGGATGTAAGACATTTTACCAAAAACTGAACTGAAACAGGCGTTGCCAAAGTATTTTCATCGACTTTACTTTGTCTGGTTAGTCTATGCTAGTCTAAATTTAAAGTAGCATAATTTTTATAGATAGCAAATAGTTTTCTACTACATCAGAAATATTAGTATTATACGTAATCAATCTATATACTCACTCACAAATCTTCAACGCGAAAACCGACCTCACTGGCTTTATCCTCCATATAATATCATGTCAGACACTATTGGAGAAAAGCGATAAATCTCAGAGTAGAGAAACCAAGTCATAAAATCTGACTCTGCATCGCACCTAAAACACAGAGATCACGGTGTATCGAGATCACATACAGCCTATCGTTCGAAGACCCTCATATAAAACCAGAACAGTGTATGTTCCTACTGCCCTGTGGATCTATCGAACGAAAGGTACAAATCCCGCCTTAAACGCCTTTTGAGCAAACTAAAGCGACCTGCATGCATTCTCCAAAAATTCCCTACCGCGGAAGGTCTTGCCTAATTGGCAATTATTTTTCAATCACTCCTGATATGTATAAAAAAATTATCTGAATGCGTTTAAAAACAAATCAATTCTATTTACTATGACATAATCCAATGATCAGGTATGACTACAACTTCGTAGCTGAGGTTGAGTACCTTTAGCAGAATGCGGTCATTGAGAGGGAGTTAATGCTGAATCGTGGAAGACGGGTCATGAGCCTAAGGACTTAGCAAGTGCATTTAAAACAGATTTCAGAGGGAGAGACGTACATTAGGCGTACATTCGGTATGCTAACAAGAAGTCTCTTCCAGCTATCACGAAATCCACTGCAAAGATTAATATGACGCCCCATTATAAGGCTACCACTCTCCATTCAGAGCCCAGCACGGCTGAAAAGAAAAGTTTTAAGGCGAGTATAAATGGAGTATGAGTGTATGAGTGGACCTTTGCGACAACCGCATCGCCAACAGGATCGTGCTCCAGAGTGAGGGCCAACTACTGAGAAGGCACGATTTTGTTTAGAAATGAAAACACCTTAATAAGAAGTCGGGTCCTATTGAAAAATGATTGTCCAACTGTTGTTGGTTTTAGGTAAGTAATCAGATACGTGTTTAAATGCTCAGACAATATAACATTGCAGGTAAGTTGGCTGTTATGTAGGCAGATATTTTGCCGAGTTAGTAATCAAATTAGGAAGCGTTTCTACATCGAAGTGAAAAGGCCTCGATCTTTGTAGTCTGTTGTTCGCTAACTATTAGTCAGATGGACGCATGTTAACAAATACTCACCAGGTGGCTGAACCCTTGAATGCAGCCAACAAATTTCCATTTTGAGACCATGGACCCAGTCAATAACGAAGGAATAGACTTCATCAAAGACTTGGGTCGCCTTCTGACACATGTCACCAGAGACCCTAGAGAGACAAGCTACTTGTTCCAACGATTGTCAGTTTGCATCCAGCGCTTCAACGCAGTTGCCTTCAGAGGCTCTTTTGTGCAGCTGTAGTTTAACCAAACAATATAAACACTCATAATAATAATATTAATAATAATAATAATAATAATAATAATAATAATAATAATAATATAATAATAATAATAATAATAATAATAGAAATAATAATAATAGAAATAATAATAATAATAATTTGATCGAATATTGAAAGACCTTATGGACCTCCAGTCACAAGCAGCCCTCATAATGCTGAGATCCTGTTTCGGGGCGGCAAAGATGACTTACCTGCTGCGGACTTCTCCGTGCTGGAACCACCCGTTACTGGAGACAATAGACCATCAGACTAAAACAGGACTGGAGAAGATCCTCAACACGGAGCTCAATGACATTCAGTGGTTACAGGCTTCGTTCCCGATTAGAGATGGAGGACTCGGGACCAGGCGGGTATCGATGCTGACAACTTGTTTCTTCAGCCTATTTGGCGTCAGCTGCGTCGACCGTCTCGCTCGTGGGCGCCATCTTAGCCGTGGAAGAGTGGAACGACGTGTACCAGGAGGAAATGTTCAACGTTCGCAAGGATTCCCTTCCAGTGACGATGGTCCCGGTTCCAATCCAACAGAAGACCTGGGACAGACCTTTGATAAACGAAGATAAAGCGAAAGTCTGGTCCGGATGCGACAACCCACTTAGTCAAGCCAGAATGCGAGCATTACCTGCCCCGCACGTCGGAGACTGGCTTTGGACTATCCCTTTGGCTTCCTGCGGGTTGGGATTAAACAATGAGGCGGTCAGGGTTGCGACAGGACTTCGCCTAGGACTAATGATCTGTGCACCGCATCCATCTCAATGCGGGGAGAGCGTCGATCCAGGTGGACATCACGGTCTGGTCTGCAGAAGATCAATGAGAAGAGCAGCACGACACTCTGCCATAAATGAAATAATCTGGAGAGCTCTCTTGAAAGCGGACATTTCGAGCTCAAGAGAACCATCGGGACTGATCCGCACCGATGGCAAGAGACCAGATGGCGCCACATTAATCCCATGGGCGAGAGGCAGACACCTAGCATGGAACGCAACAGCCATTCACACATGCGCATCCTCTTATGTACATCTGACAGCATTAACAGCCGGTGGAGCAGCAGAACATGTCGCAGAACGAAAGTGCATCAAATACTCATCCCTCCCTACCACGCATGATTTTGTGCCAGTGGCCATCGAATCACTGGGCTCCATAAATCACACCGGAATGGAGTTTCTACAAGAGCTGGGCTGCCGTATGACACAGGCAACGGGAGACCCTCGCGAAACAACTCATCTTTTTCAACGTCTATCTATTTGTACACAATGTTTTAATGCAGTGGCATTCATGGCTCTTTTGTTCAGCCCGATGGGGACGAAAACCTTTAACAATAATAATAATAATAATAATAATAATAATAATAAATAATAATAATAATAATAATAATAATATCATATTTGTTATGGATGCGTCGATAAATAACTTATATGACTGGAAGTGGTATCTCTGGACATCACAGGCTTTAAGCTTAAATAAACAATAAAACTATTTGGCGAAAAAGCTTAAATAAACAATAAAACTATTTGGTGAAAAAGCATAAATAAACAATAAAACTATTTGGCGAAATAAAACGTTCTCTTTAGACAACGTTAAAACGTGATGATCACTGCATGCCATATATTCACGGAACCACCACCATACTCAGCCTCCAGTCTAGCAGTGCCAGTCCCAAGCCTGGACAAATGAGAAGGGCGACTCTAACGTTATTACACACACTGCCATCACACTGCAAATAACGAACCAACTAACTCCGCAAACGTTTGCACTCCGACGGTGCCAGTCCCAAGCCTCGATAAAGGAGGAGGGAGACTCCAATTAGCTCTGTTAACACATAGTTTCATCAAACTGCAACTACTACTATTAACTCCGCCACTTTTAGTTCCGACACTGGTTGCATCCTGACAGTGACAGTCCCAAGCCTGGATAAAAGGGTAGGGCGACGCTTTTGGTCTTTGTTATCACACGGTGTAGTTAATCTGCAACTAATGCCACCATGCTGTCGTTAAACACCTCTACAGCAGGTCTAACAGATTGTATTTAAGCGTGTCATACTAAATACGGCAATATCGTCGGTTATTGATTTGTTATGTGAGGACATTAGTATAGCCCAAATTACATCAAGAGGTCAGCAAGACACAAGGACTAATAATTATTATAAGACAGTATACTTGCCTACTTACCTACTCGTACAATATTTAGCTGTTGTCAAGCAGAATCTGCATTAGGTTCAAAACACAAACTCCTCTGCAGACTTTAACTGCTTTTGCTTTCAAAAGATATCCTTAAACGCTCAATGCATTCAGATTGCTAAGAAAGAATTCCGCCACTGTTGTAGTAAAGTGGTGGTGCCAGTCTCAAGACTATAATATATGAAGGAGAAGGGCAACAACTAAACTAACTCAACGTTGTCCAATAGTTGTCCAGGGGAGTTTGGGCACTCTTGCCGTACACCTTTACCCATCACTAATTACCCACCTTTGTTATCTGCTGTTGAGTCATACGTCTACGCTGATTAACTCTTCAAATGTTCAGATTACTGATAGCCATGAAATTTAATATGTGCGTTTGTGTGAGTGTGCGTATGTGTTTGTGTGTGCGTGTGGATGTGCGTTTGAGTATGTGTTCTTGTGTTTGCATTGGAGACAGATGGAGAAAGTTGGAGAAAGAGAGAAAAATGACAGAGGAGGAAGTTAGATAATCAGGGCATGAATGAGTACATAAATCAAGGTGCGAGGGGAAGGCCTAGCCACCCGCCTTCATATGCCGGGGTTGAGATAATTAAATCGTTAACACGTCACAGTTTACGGGCCTTCTCCCAGCCTTGTACCCGTCGGTATTACAAACAGTACTCTATAACAACTGTCTTTATTGTAACGCTGCCGTTATATTGCTTCAGTAAATTATTAGTATTGCGGATTAATTATCTAAAACGGGTATTTAAATAAGCAGATCAGAAACGTGGACGATTAGGAAGTTTTTGCCATGTGGGTCCGGATAAAAATAGAGAGAGTAAGCTAGACAGACCACAGGACATATGAGGATAAACATGTATAGCATGTGTTGGAAGAGAATAGGCTGCTGATAGAAACAATCAGAAAATAACAGAAGAAATGGGTGGGACACGTCTTGACGTTTGTTTCCCTACTGAGAACAATAATTATTGAAGAAAGAGTGAAAAAGACAAAAGGAAGACCCCGAGTGATGCTCCTGGACTGAATGAAGACGGGCAGCTGAAGGAAGCGGCAAGACATAGTGATAGTTGGCGACATTGGAATCAGAACCTGCCCAAACGCAGAGAAACTAAAGAACATGAATTATTCATTCTGGACATTTTTGGATCTTGTCTCGAATGGATGGATCCATAGCTTAACGACAGCTTATGTCAACAGAGGCCGTTGCAGTCGACAAAAATTTGCTGGGCATATTACAGCACTTACAGCTTGTTTCGAAATGTAAAAGAAATGTATTTGTATAGAAGATATATTCATTTGAAAAGGTGTCTAAGTAAGTTTCAAACAATATTTTCTTGTTGGGATAGACTCGCCTTTTCGAAACAGTATTTCGTGTAATTTTTAAGCAAGCAGTTTGGATGTCAGCATTGTTGGTATCAAATTTACTCAACGTTTTATCTTTCTCTATTTACAAGGAATATTGCGAAACAATATGCTTTCAATAACGTTTCGTTTAGAGAGTAATCGGAAGCTTATCTTGTTTAAAAAGACAATGTCGACAAATTAGAATGATTAGAATAGCTCTATTCTAATTCTATGTTGGAAAAAAAACATAGGCAATCATTGCCTAAATTATTTATAAGGTGTTCAATTAAATAGGAAGCTTATATTAACAAAATTAAACATTTATAAGAAAATTCCATTAGACACTTCTTCCGAAACAATTCCCACTTTGCTACGTAAAAGAGGAATCTCGAAATTCATTCGGGTAAAACTCGGCCAATGGTTGTACTATGCCAGCGTAAGTCCCATGCCTGAAAAAAGGAGGAGGGCGTCGCCAATGGTCCTTGTTACCACACAGTGTCGCTAAAATGCAACTACCACCATTAGGGTAAAGTGCGCCGCTGGTTGCACTCTGCCAGTGCCAGTACCAAGCCTGGGTAATAGAGGAGGGCGGCGCCAATGGTCTTTTTTACCACACAGTATCATTAAACTGTAGTTACACACACCATTCGGGTAAGAGACGCAAAAGATCATTAGAAAGGAAGACCGATAATTTTCACTTGACAAAGGAAATAAGAAACGCCATACACACATTGGGTGACAGAGACATTTGGGGTGATCCACGAAGCGGTGTTATTCGTACGAGTGTATGTCTTGTGCTATAATTCGACGGACGGTATATCGTACGCTTGGCGGAAAGCACAAAAAGCCGGTTCCAGGAAAGCGAAATGAGTCGGCCTGATATCGTTCACGGACGCTGTCCCGGTCACGCCCGGCCCAGCAGAGCCTTTAACTGATTCGGTCTATGCGCATTGGGCATCCGCTGCGTAGCCCGGCTCGCCTACCGCGGCCAAGCCAGACGGCTGCATTAGATGGGCTGCAATGGCCGCGTTTCTTAGAAGCAAAGCCCATTGACCTCGTACTGCGGTGCTAGATCAGTCGCTAGATGGAGCGGTGGGCTGTGCGTGGATGCCATTCACTAGATGGAGCTGGGACGGCGTGGCTTGGAGACTACAACGCAGGACCGTGGAACAGGTATGTCGCCTTGATGGCTGGGTTATGGATGGATGGGTGAGGGAATGAGTAAGTGAGTAAGCGAGTGACTGGGTAAATAATCAAGAGTTGTTTCCTAGGAGAGGCAATAGTAGGTATGCAAGAAGTGCATAAAATCAGACCAAACTTTTAGCAGTAGTAGCGGTGTTTTCAGTTTAACAATTCATAATATGTCTAGGAGCGTCCCATGCGTTATTATAGCATCGGTTGGCAACGTTTTGAAGGTGTCTGAAATGAGTACTTTTCATTGTTTCCTTACTCCTAAGTTTAACGTCGTTTTTTGGCATACTGGGGTTGTATATATAGGACAATTTACTGAGGGCACGTAAATAATAAAAGTTAAACTCATAGCATCCGATGATGAGCATTAAAAGGTGTTAAGCGGAGTTTCACCATCTTACTAATTTCCTACTTTATAAAGGCATCAGGCTGTTAGGCCTAATACGACGCTGTGTTGTGATACTCGTAGCAAGACAAAGGTATTTTATGTAAACTAAACGATATTTTTCAACAGCAATTTGAGCACAATA
The DNA here is from genome assembly GCA_959347315.1 of Bimastos eiseni. Classification (NCBI taxonomy): domain Eukaryota; kingdom Metazoa; phylum Annelida; class Clitellata; order Crassiclitellata; family Lumbricidae; genus Bimastos; species Bimastos eiseni. The sequence goes on along the minus strand of OY365809.1, from coordinate 2,279,764 downwards.
AGTCATGTAAGTTACACAGAAAATAACTTCAGATCACAATACAGGCATTCCATTTACAATTATAATTATGGCATCAGATCATTACGTTGCAACTTAAAATATCTCCAATGAGGTATTTTTATAGAAGTGGCAAAAACTATTAAGAGACTTTTGATCATGACAAAACAAACTAATTGTTAAATTGATAGCTTTTGACAATCGTCTTATATGGCATCCGTTGTAGCTTAACCAAATTCGATTTGTTTCATTATGCCTACGTAAACACCCTTTTTTAAGTCAAGCACAGAGCTTTAAAATATGACATGATTGGTTCATCCATAATATGAAATCGGCATATATTACTTGAAGTAGTTGCAGTTTAGTGATGGTGTTAGTTTTTAAGATTGCTGTTCCCATGCTAGATTTGATAGATTGTTTTATTATTCAATAGTTCAACGACATTTTATAGCAACACAGGTTGTTGACGTCTTCAAAATTTGTTACATTTCAGTTCAATTTCGTATATAGTTTTAATCCTTTATCTTTATGTTGTCTTTCTTTCTTTCTTTCTTCCTTTTGTGTTGTTATTGATTCCATTTCTGCATGACTGGTTGCTGAGACAGCAATATTCGCCATATGGTTGTTGTACATATTTCATAACATATAAATGATTATTACATTTTATTCCTACATATATAAACATACATATTGCATAAATGTATATATATACATACAATGTACACACATACATATGTAAAATTTATTCATGTGGCAATATAGCTTCTTTTTTGTTCATGAAGGCTCTTTTTTGACCATATCGGTTCTTTTCTTATTTCAGTTTTTTCCATGAAGGTTTTTTCCATCTTATTTACAAAGCATCAAAACAATTTCATAACATCAATGTCAAACTATCTATGTAATGTTAACGAGTAATATTTAATATTAACAGACCATCATTTATAAAATAGGATTATAGATTATATTCAATAATCCAAAACAACATAACAACCAAAGGAATAATAATAAATCCAGACATTCATGAATACAAAGTAAACGAATTAATATCAACTTGACAACTAAATATCAGTAATAAATAATATATTCATCACTACAAAACAATCCAATTAATATGTTGTGCCCAATTGTTGGTGTCTAAAAATATTTTATGAAATGGTTTTTCTAATATCCAGTATGCAACTGCAATAACCATATTTATTTTCCTAAACAAAGCTACAAGTTTGGACATTGAACTTACACAATGTATTATTGAATATTATTCAACTATTTACTTGAACTCATCAATTTAAAATAATCTTTCCATTATTTATTATCGTTAGTATGTGATATACCTCAAAATATATATCTCGGATAGATAATATATTCACAACAGTATAATCCACGTTTTTTTCTCCACATAGTTTAATTCGTAAATTTGATGAGTCATTTTTCTTGCAAGCAAGTAATATATGATCAACTGTTTCAGTCATCTGACATTGAGAGCATAAATCAGATAAATCAGTTGGGCTCTCACCTATAGTTTTCAACCATTTATTAGTTAATATATGGCCAAATCGAAGTCTGGCAATTTGAACTTCACGCTTCCTTATATAATCCATAACTTTTATATCCGGGGATACTAAAGGCTGGATAGATTTATAGAATTTTCATTTTGGTTCACAATTATATTCTGTTTGCCATTTATTAATAATATAACTCTTTATAAAAGACTTGATTTCTTTTAACTCTAGATAATTTCTAGAATATATTTCTAATCCCTTCTTTTTGAAGTTTTTTAGCAAATATAACAAATCTTTTGCCTCAGAACTTTTATAGCGAAAATATTACTGTTTCAAAGGTTTCTAAATCTGTCGTCGTACGTTTTTCGTGTTTTTAGTTGCCTGGTTAGCTGCATTTAAGCGACACCGTGTGATTACGGTGATTACTCCAATTGTAAGGGTCATAAGCGTTGTACTCAGCCTACACTGAGGTCTGAGACGGGCGCAGTCAGATAGAGTACTGGAGCGGAGTTGTGTATTTTATTACAGGTAGGTAAATATTATCTTGTAACATGTGATTATGTTTTACTGACTCAGCGGTACATACAATTAAATATAGAATTAAAATAGTATCATTTTAAAGGTGTCTAAATATATCGCATTTTCCATTCGTATATTTCTCGTTTGTCGGCTAGTTGCAATTTTAACGACACTGTGTGATAGCAAGGATCATGTGCCAGTCGCAAGCCTGGATAAATGAGGAGGACGAAGCCGATGATCCGTGTAATCACACAGTGTCGTCAAATTGCAACTAACTAATTAACAACGATCATTTGATATTTTTAGAACCGCCTTCCTAGTTCTTTCAGGCTTGAGCCTGGCACTGTGAGAGTACACAAAAGTTGATATTTTGTAGTTGTTGTTCGTGTTTCATGTCTAATATAATTTCCGTTGATAACGTTTTAAAGGTGTCTACGGAGTGAACGATTTGACCAATTTATCACGCTAAAGCCATTTGTATAGTTTCAATTGTTTAACGAGATCTATTGCTACCAGCGCAGTTCATCATCATCATGATCCATATGCTGAAAGTGTGTAGGTGTCTCCAGCACACTTAACCATTGTTCTTCATGCTCCTTTGTTTGTCCTGGGTCAGCTGTAATAAGTTATATATATCGTTTACACACCAGTCTCCTATGTCATCAAGTCATTCTCTGTACAAGGGCTTTCTCTTCTTTCCGTTCCCTCCATAATTCCTGTCATTACACTCTATATTTCTATCTTATTATCCATTCAACAGATTTGCCCAAATAGTCCAAATTTTCGTGGCTTTGGATCATATTCTATTTGATGTTTGTAACCCATTGTATCTAATTCAGATGCAATATACCTCTGTAGCAGTACATTTTAAGCGCTTAACGACAGTACAGTTGATGACCAACGAATGTTTATTAATCCTCAGTTTAACGTCGTCATATGACATCTATGGCCATTGACGACAATTTGAAACATTTACAGTACAGTGCAAAGAAATTCATAGCGTCTGAAAGACACCATTCAAAACTGTCTGAATTTTAAACTGTCTTTAGTGTTCATTGTTTTACAACATAAATAATAATGGTAATAATAACATCAATAATACATGTAATATGGTATCTCATGCAAATGTAACAATATTTGCATTAAAATTTGCATCAAGTAATATTCAAGATAAAACAAATTGTGTCTGACCAATATGTAATCATCAAACGTTTAAAGAATTTTTTAGTATGAAATTTTTTCAGAAATGACCAGTGAATATGGTAACAACTTGCTATTTATAACCAGGCCTTTGTATGTTTGAAAGGTGTATAAATGTCGCGCTGCAATATATAGCTGTCGTAGTTTCAATTTAATGACACTATGTGATCACTAAGATAATTGGCGTTGCCCTCCTGCTTTATCCAGACGTGAGATTGGCACTGCCATAGTCCAAGTAGTGGTGGTGTTTTCCAATAAAGTCAAATGGTGATTTCAGTTTAACGACACCGTATGTTAAAAAAATATCATATGCTAGAGACTTAATCAAGTAGTTGCTAAGCAAGTAGTCAAGTAGTTGCTAAGCATGTCTTAACTTTCGACTTGTTAACGACATAAACTACTAAAATTATAATTAATTTTAAATGAATTAACGCTGAAGAGATTTTTAATTATATTCCATTTTTTGCAATTCTTCCCAAAATAGATGTTGGATCGATAAGAAGTATTACTCCCTTTATAGAAGTTGGATGTATGCTTTAAAGAAATTGGATCAATTAAAATATCTTGTAATATACATTTTCAATTGTAAAAAAATCATAGGATAATATATCCTAGAGCTTTGGGGATGTTCTCATAGCTCTGGGTGATTATGTCTTCAATGTCTTGGGTATTTTGTCCGTGGTTTTACATATAGGGATAACAACAGTCAACATGATGATACATTGAACGAATGAGCGATTTAATGAATAAATAATTTAACAAAATGATGGAATGACCAGGTAGCTGAAATTTTAACCACAACGAACAAACGAACGAATTAACAAATTATTAATGATCAAATGTACGAATGTGCAAATTAGCGAAAAGTTGCTGAATTTTAAATAAAAATTAACGAAGTTTTGAATAAAAACAACCAAAGAAAGATCGAATAATTGAACGAACAAAAACTGTGTGCATTGTCATAACGCAATTAGCCACAATGCGCTTAGTTATTCTGATAATGAAATCATTTCGTTTGACTCGGGTGTCTTCTTGACTCAGACCCAACATGATTCTGTTGACCTGTTGGGGGTCAAATTCACTGCCCATAACAACGCAGTATCAACTAGGTCAGGTTACCCATTAATGTTTCCCAGGCCCTTATTAGTAGTTTCGTGCACTTTCAATTCATAGACTATAACCCACATTAACACTTGTATAGTTAGTTCATTCATTCATTCTGTGCATTTATATAGCGCCCCTTAAGGAAACCTACTCAGGTTAACTCCGCCACTGTATGGACTTTGACAGTGCCAGTCCCAAGCCTGGAGAAAGGAGGAGGGTGACACCAAATCATCTTCGATATGGAATGGTGTCGCTAAAAATCGACACACACACAAACCTACTCAGGAGCGCTTACAGCCCAGCCACGTTTTATATGAATAACTATTTGCATATATATATATATATATATATATATATATATATCATATATACAATGTATATATATATATATAGTTTGATTTGTGAAGATATATGATCGTGTACAACAGTTCATTAACCTCATTTTTGGTTTATTCGTTGGCACAACAATCCCTGTATTATAATATCACCCATTAAAAGTTTACTTGGTAACCCAAGCGAGCGCGACAGACAGATAGACAGACAAACACATAGACAGATAAACAGACAGGCAGACACACAGACTGATTGACAAATAGACAGATAGACAGACATTCAGACAGATACAAAGACAGACAGACGATGATACATTAAACCATACAGACAATATAATCACCTTTGCTGATGCTAATGACTCTTTGTACACTTCATCAAAAAGGTCCCTACGTGTAATTCTCACCCCTTCCGTTCACCCACCCAGTCTACATGCGATGGGCTACCCAAGGCCATGCGCTGGCCGACGACCGGATGGCCAGTTAGGTCGGTGCGTTTTTTACGATACACGGTGTAGCGGGCGGTCAGTGGTAATGGTTTTGAAATACCTCAGCCTCGATTCCTCCCAGAGGCGCACCTTGTGACGACATGCTCTTCTCACTGTTAAAGGACTGCTTTATAGAAGTGAATTAACGCAAAGCTCAATGCCCGGCTCATGGAGTAACCCGCTGTTGTGCAGAAGTTGCCTGTGCCTTCTGACCAACAACTAATGAAGAGCTGTCCCGTCGAGACGCCTAAATTGCTATTTCCATCCTGCACACCCCTACGGCGACGTCGTCCGATCCGCGGCCGCATCGCCCGGACGAGTCCACTGTAGCGGCGCGGGTTGTTTATGGGACGATTCTGAGAAGCGGCTGAATCATTGCGGGCATACCGAAACGTGACGTCAACTGGCTATGCGTTGTCATGGCGACGGTATTTATTGCGCGACGCCGTGCAGTAACTTTTTACAACGGTCCTCTGTCTGTGCGTGCATATAATGTCTGTCTGTCTGTCTGGCTGTCTGTCTGTCTGTCTGTCTGTGTGTGTGTCTGTGTGTGTGTCTGTGTGTCTGTGTGTTCGTCTGTCTGTCTGTTTAATTCGCTTCGTGGAAGTCATTTTCGTAGAAGATATTAAGGCGACGCTAAAATCTCGTCGACACATATACGGAAATGGAGGAATTCGCCTTTAAGCGTCACTTCCGTTGGATTAAGGTCAAATATACGGGTTCCCTGCTGGGTAGAGTTGCGAGAAGGACTTCTTCGTTTTTAGACTGTAAAGTAAACGAGATTTTTAGAGGGTAATATTAGCGTAGTCATAGTCGTAAATTTCGTAATCGTAAATTCAAAACTGCAAATTCAAATTTGTAAAGCTACTGCTCAAAAGCTAATAATTTCGAGTTCGTTCCTTTCCAGAGTTAAGAGAGACAGACAGAAAGACAGACAAACTGACAGAGGCAGAAGCAGAGGCAGAGACAAAGACAGAGACAGTGATGGAAACAATGACGCAGAGATAGAGAAAGAGTGTAGACTGAGAACGAGAAAGAGGCAAAGACACTGAGACGTACAGGAACAGAAAGAGACAGACAGAGGCAGTTACAGAGACAGACAGAGGCAGTTACAGAGACAGACAGAGGCAGTTACAGAGACAGACAGAGGCAGTTACAGAGACAGATATCACACTCATACACATTGTATCTCACATGCAGTTGATGTAATCTTAACTCACTCTGCTGACTCTACTGTTGCCTTTTACACCGTTGATCATAACAATCTACTACAACGCTTCAAAAAATCTCCACGGTTATAGTGACCCTCCTCGTATCTGGCTTTGGCCAGACCTCTCTGACTGCAGTCAAGTGGTTATTTGTGTTAGAACTTGATGACACTCCGGGTTCCATTCAGAATATTCTTTTATAGCCTCATACGATCAACATTCCTTCTCGCTTTAAATATTCCTCAACTGTTCACCTTTCTCTTTGAACTCAGGCACTGTTCGCACTATGACAGTACCAGTCTTAAGCCTGGATAAAGGAGATGGGCGACGCTAAAACTCTTTGTCATGACACAGTGTCGTTAACCCACAACTACCACCACCAACTCTGTCTTGATGATGTACAGGTCTTTGTTCAATGTCATCTCTCAGCCTATATCTTGCTATCGCTTTGATGTGCTTTACCGCTACATACCTATAAACACTGCTGGATGTCTTCTAATCGCCTTCTACTAAATTCCTCTTGCACTAAACACATTTACATGTGGGCTTCCTCCAATATTCGCCAACAACTTGTTAAGTATGACTTTGCCTGACTTGCTGAGAGCATTCCTTATTTCACCTTCATGATAGTGTTAGTTACGTTGACGATATTCTGGACAACACTGATACCATTTCTACTCAGATTGGCAACCGTATACCCTCTCCCGCAAACTTCCTGGCATCTATCTGTCTGTGTGTGTTAGATTGTGTCTGTTTCCCTCACTGGGAGCTTCTCTGATTGGTGTAGCGCTATGATCAGTGCTATATTTATTTACGAATCATATATATATATATATATATATAAACGTCATTATATATATAATATTTATATTCGCATTCACAGACCGTAATAAAGAGAGCACGCATTGTTTATTCATTATACATGCATGTATGTGTGTGTGTGTGTGTGTGTGTGAGTGTGTGAGTGTGTGTGTGTGTGTGTGTGAGTGTGTGTGTGTATGTTCGGTACTCAGTGCAATTTATATGGCGCTTGTTTAGTACCACAGGAAAAAAGTTGCGCACGACCATCCATATCATATGATCGGAGCATGTACTCTGCACCAAATCACATGAAACAGTAAATACATGTACATTATAACAAAAAAATATTTATGCACAATATAAATAAATATATATGATTATTATATGTATATATTATGTGTGTATATCCTTCAATATATATATATATGAATATATATATATGTATAAGCATGTATAATAATGATATATATATGTATATATATATATATATATATATATATATATATATATATAAAAGAAACAATATCTACTGTTTCAACCTCATTTTACGATCGTTCAGACAATGTTTTATGCAACATTAAATTACATGCCAGAAATTATTGCTTCATATCGTCTTTTACAATCCAATTTTTTGTCTTTATTCCTCAGTAATTCAGTTCAATGTTCACTGCTTATTAGATTTTTGTCTGTTCCTTCACACTTTCACTCATTCACTTCTCAATCCTTTTCCGTTTTATTCCACTCGATCCACGCATATTTTGACACTTGCAATGGTTTTGCTAAAGTGTAAACATCGTTCCTCGTACACAAGTCTTGTCTTGTCGACGGCATTCATTGTTGCTGGTCCCTCTATCTGGAACTAGTGGTGGGTCTACAGAAGAGCCAGAAGGAGCCAGTGCCCCACCATCTGAGTCGCTACCCTCAGCGCAGTATTTACCACCATAGGCCAGAAAAGCCCCCACCTGTAGCGGCGGCACATTGCAAGAAGTGGCAGAAGTTGGATTTAAAATAATTTAAATATAACAAGAAATGCAACCCTGTGAATTATATAAGGAATAATTGTTTTTTCCATGTGTTATACTGTTACTATTGTTCAAACTAATACACTCATTAAGTTCATACTTTTTATTTATTGTCAGTTTTTAATATAGAAACCGACTGCATAGTAGTGATGGTTTCTCTTCCTTCTATACCATCTGTTGAAATCTGTGGTGGATTTCAATATGCACTCTCATTATTTGGAGGGGGCGGCATAGAAGTCTTGGTTTAGGGGCGGCAAAATCTTACATCCGCCTCTGACTACCCCCGGTGACCACTCCAAATTTTATTCCACTTTTAGTTTTGAAGAAACCAGAAATCTGGATTTTTTCCGCCAGACCCATTCGTGGCCCCACTGCTGGAGCCGCCACTGTATGGAACTGCGTACACCTTCTCAGGTTATGAATACTCCTTCTGATGTAGATTGCATTTCACTATAAACTGAAAGCTTACCTACTCCAGCTAAGTTAATGGCAGTCCGACTTCAATGCGCACTTCTGAACTCTGCAAGAAATTTCATTCCCTCAGCGTCAATGAAGAGACAGGTACGGGTCGGGAGTAAGACTCAAAAATGTAATGAAGTGATGACCCGGGCACCCGTCGACCCGCGCGGTTGGGTACCCGTGTACCCGACCGCGCGGATATTTTGTTAGGAAACGTTGAAAATTGAGTATTTTTACGGAATGTCGGGCACCCGAGAATCGATTTCATTCCTCGGGTAGTCACCTTCGGTCGGGTATCCGGGTTCCCGTTGACAGCCTTAGTCGGACGCGTCTCTGATGAGTGGCGCTATATAAATACTTGATTGTGGTTTCGATAAGATGGAACTGCAATTGCGTTGTATTGTACAGAATTGCTGTTCCTCACAATGGAATCGCATTGCTCTACGTCAGTCTTTTTTTTGTGTCTCTGTCTCTGCCAATATCTGTTTCTATATCTCTCTCTTTCTGTCACACTGCGACTTTCTCTCCACTAGTTTTCTTGGTCAATCATTCTGCATCTCTGTCTGTCTGTCAGTCTCTGTCTCTGTCTCTGTCTCTGTCTCTGTCTCTGTCTCTGTCTCTGTCTCTGACCTCTGTCACTTTCTCCATCTTCATTGAATAATGAAATGAGTGCATGAAGATAGGTCGACAAACGAGCAGACAGAGACACTGCCAAGGAGACAGACAGAGCAATAACACAGTCGATGAGTTTGATCTATAGCGACATATAGAAAGATTCATTCATCTCACATATATACAAGGTTCACGCTCATATATATATATATATATATGCATATATATATATATATATATATATATATATATATATATATATATATATATATCCAGTGCACTCATTATGACTCGGTTGGGTGAAAGAGCGCAGGTGCGGCCGACGAATCTCAGGAACAGATTTCCATCCTGCAGTATAGAATGCGAGGTTTCACAGACATCGACAGACGGACAGACGGAAATACAAACACACAGACAGACAGACAGATGGACATACGGACAGATATACGTAGACACACAGACAGGCAGACAGACGGAAGACAGAGGGAGAGACGGACAGACAACCACACAGACAAACACAGAACCATAAGTAGGCACACGGACAGGTAGATAGACAAACGATCAGCCACATAGTCACACGACTCACGCAAACAGACAGACAGACAGACAGACAGACAGACAGATATAGTTATCCAAATAGATGAATGGATGAATGTTGAATAGTGAAGTGTAAGAATGGATGAATGAATGAATGGATGGATGGCAATAATTGAAGTGCAACTGAAATTGGTAAATAGATGGATGGATGAGTGAACGAGTTAAGAAGTCGGTAAGTTAGTGTGTGCGTGTGTGCGTGCGTCGGGCGTATAAACAAATGGGTCAATAAAACGCCACACAGCGGATTGTTATTATAACAATTAAATATATATGACAAGGCATATAATATATATATATATATTATAATGATATATTTAATCATAAATACTTTGATACAAGTAGAACTATGCATTCATAGTAACACATGTGGGTGGGGTATGCGTGTGTGTCTGTGTGCATGTATGCTTATGTATGTGTCTGTGTATGTCTGTGTATGTCTGTGTATGTCTGTGTATGTCTGTGTATGTCTGTGTATGTCTGTGTATGTGTGCGATTGAAAGCTTCTTTCTAGGTGTCTGTGTCTGTGTTAGTCTGTGTATGGCTCTATCTGTATGTCTCTCTCTGTGTCTGTGCTTGCATCTGTGTGTCTTGTGTGTGTATATGTGACCGTGTCTGTATGTGCGTCTTTGTCTTTGTCTCTCTCTATGTGTCTGTGTTTGCATCTGTGTGCTCGCTTGTGTGTCTCGTTTTGCCTTTGTGTATGACCGTGTCTGTGTTCGTCTGCGTGTATGTCTATATATGAGTGTTTGTACCTCTCTGTGTTCGTCTGCGTGTCTTCTTCCTCCATGGTCTAATTCGTGTTTTCGTGCAGTCCCAATGAGTCTGGAACGGCCTTTCGTCGCTGCCGATCATAAAACTTTGCTGCGGCTTTGTTGCCTGGGTCGCCGAGTACAGGTTTAACACCCGGCTTATTTACCACTTCGGAGCCAAGGGGAGGACTCCGGCCGGGCGCCCAGGGCCACCTCGACGGGTAGGGTAGGTCGTTAAGAGGACGCCGGGTGAATGGGTGGCCTACAGGAGGCCCCGGTCACGTGATCGGACGGGCACTTGTGAGCTCAACCTCTCCTGGGTCTCGATGGTTTGACTGCGGCTCAGAAGGTCGGTGTTCCGTTGGATGTTGGAAGAGAGGAAATGGATTGAAGAAGCGAAGAGAAAGGTTGTGATGGCTGTGACCTAAGGTATCTCATCAACGTCATCTTGGACTGCTGTGCGTGTGACGGCGACAGTGTTGGAGCGAGGAAGGATGGTGAGTCATGTATTTCTCGCTCTACTTCTCCCCGTCCCACTCTGGGTCTCTGTTTCTCTGTCTCTGTCTCTGTTTCTCTGTCTCTGTCTCTGTTTCCCTCTGTCTGCACGTGATCCGGTCAAAGAAATAGTTTGAAACAAATTCGTCTGTTTTTCTTGTTTACATTTTGGATCTGGCAGTACTGATTTTAAAAAAAATTCATCAATACATCTCATAAATTGACCTGCGATAGATCGATTTTATTTCAATTCATTTATTTCTATTGCAATGCTCGACTTTTAGATTAGCATTTAAACGGCTCCTTTCTATTTCAAGAAGAGCAAACGCAGTACTCTGGATTTATGAAAATCTATACAAAATGTTATCGTGCAAATATTTAAGTCAACGTGACTATTTTCAGCAAGATACTTTAAAAATTAGTCATGTAGTCTGGTTCCACGACAAATGCTTCACGGACAAAAGGTTCAAAATCTGTAGGTTCATTTTTCCTATTGTATTTGGTGAAATAGAAATCGCAAAATAACAGTCACCGTTTACATTCGCATCATATGAAGCTTGTGCTGATTCTAATATGCAGATTAGGTGCGATTGTTAGAAAACTGTGGCCTCACTCGGAGGCATTGCTCGGATTGCTCGTAATAATAGGAGAAATACCTTATGATAAGTTATCAGCACATTGTGGGAAAATACACATATATTACGAGGACTCAAGTAAATTATGGTTAAGGAGGGAGGGAGGGAGCGATTCAGAGTTTAACGACATCTTATGATAACGAAGGTTGTTAACGTCGGCATAAAATTTGGACGAGTTCACTTATTCTAAGTCTGAGGTTGGATAGGTTAGCTACTGTTTAACGACACTGTGCTAGAATATAAATGACTTCCTTAAGACTGGCGCTATCACAGCTAGAGCGGTGACAGAGTTTTAAGTCAGATGGGTTATGAACAGCTTATGACAAGATAGGACGCGGTGGCGTAGCGGTATATATGTAGGCCCAGCTTTCAGCCTATGATAGTAGGTTCGAATCTATATAGGTACTTCAGACAAGTACTTCTTTTACAACTGTCTGTGATTGAGATAGCGGGAAGCCACCTCACTCATCTCATCTCTGGGTAGTATAAACACCAATGGACCTGTCTTCGTCAAGGCATAGTGCCAGCCGGTGCCAGTCCCAAGAACATAAGAAGGAGGAGGGCGACTCTAGTGGTCTATGTTACCACACAGTGTCGTTAAGCTACAACTAATACTACTTCGGAATGAGTCCAGCAGTCCCAATATTGTCCATAATCGTATTCCAACTCCGCCGCTGTCTGCACTCTGACAGTGCCAGTCCAAAGCCTGGATAAGGAAGGGGCGACGCTAGTCATCGTTGTTATAATACAGTGTCGCTAAACTGCCACTCACCAACCTACGGAATAAGAAATCACTATTATATTGTCAACACGGCCTTTGCCGTCGAAAAGAAATTATTTCAGGTATATTACTGCTCAAAGTATACTGATGAGTTTCATTCATTTGGTACATATTTCTTGTATAATAATCGGCGTCGAAAGTGCTTCTAGTTACGACCTTATCATCCAGACCAAATTACAGTTTTCAATCTTGAGTAGTATTTGTTGCAGTTTGGCGACACTTCGTGATATCAAAGCTCATTGGCGTCGCCCTCCTCTTTTATCCAGGTTGGGACATGCATTGTTAGGGTGCAAACTGGCGGAGTTTTCAGTCTTGACTAACTACAGCCAGATTTTATTTCGTCAATTTTTGCACTAGTATGAAATGTCGTATGGGTTTTATCAGCCTTTTAGTTTTGACTAAAAAAGGTGTCGTAAGTTGTTTTTAGCAGCATAATCTCCAATTTTCACTGACAGAATGCGTCGTATTATTATTATTCCACGGTTTAACGTCGTCATATGACATAAATGGTCGTTGACGACAATTTGAAACATATACAGTACAGTGATAATAAATTCATAGGGTCCAAAGGACATAATTCATAACTGTCTGAACTTTAAACTAATGTTAATTGTTTTACACATAAATGATAACGGATTAACATCATCTATAGTACATGTCATGTGGTATCTCATGCAAATGTAACAATATTAGCATCAATATTTGGATCAAGAAATGTTCAAAATAAAACAAATTGTGTATGACCAATCACTAAGTACATTTATCCAATCATCGCACATTCAAAGAATTCTAATACAGCTTCAATACCATTTGGAATATAGTAATTGGATAATAACTTGGACAATAAAGTATATGAGGGTATATGAGCATCTACAATATTTATAAAAAGAGGTGTGATGTAAGGGTCATGACTTGATTCGCATGTAATGTATTTTTAAACTTTGTCAGGTTTCAATCGCAGTTTTGTTAAATTAATAAACTCAATAGTTTACGCCGACGTACCTTTATGGGACAGAACACAATTGCTACGAAGTCGTAGTGGTAACAGCATATAAGACGTTTTTCTACATTGATCATTAATTATGCGTCGTTTGGTCCCTGGTAATTTCCAATGAGTTTAACGCGTCCAACATATGACTTAGTGCCTCCCGATTAATGTAAAAACTCAAACTTGCTATTCGTGTCTAATGTGGCTTGCTAGTGAGCTATCTGTCTGTCTGTGTTTCTGTCTGTCTGTCTGTATGTCTGTGTTTCTGTCTGTCTGTCTGTGCTTACCTACCTACCAACCTACCTACCTACATACCTATTTATCTACTTACCTACCTATCTACCTATATTTCTATCTATCTACCTATACATCCAATCCAATCCATCCATCGCATTGATCAGACTTTGACATACCTGTCTAAATTTGCTTTCTTCTCTGACGTGTTTGGCTGTTGTAAATTACTTCAACATTGCTTGACTTTATGTCCAGCTGATATGACACAGAGTTTGAAAATGTTCTCAACCTTCATTCCTTCGAGTATCTAACCACTTCAATTTGTGTTCATTTTACGAGCAAACGTTACAATGGATTAACATCCACGCACACACGCGCACACATGCACGCTGACAAAACACGCACGCACACAAACAACCACACGTATACATGCACACACTTGAATACATACATTTGTAAAATATGGTATGTATAATATATATATGTATATGTTTACATAATTATGTATATACGTGCATTAACATACATATACATATAATATTATTTTGCGTTATGCAGGACACATGGTTTTATGGTCTCCGCTTCACCCTACAGCTTCTTTGGGGAGGGTGAGCATTGCTGCCCCTCAGTTGCACCCATCGTCAACTCAACGCTAGAAGTCGCTGTAAGCTGAGCTTCGTCGTTCAAGAACTCAGAACCGTGTGTCAATCCTTTATTCGTAACCATCTCCAGGTGAGCAAATTCAATTATGAATTTGATGAAATATCTTTTTTGGTAATATTTCATGCTGTGATTGGGTCGATTTATACGACCCTGGCCACAATAGATCATGGCTTGCTAGTTAGATACGCTCCCGTTGGCGTTGCGATTGTCCCCCAAGGTTGATGTTGTTGATTTTTTAACGATACCGTTCCGCTAAGATGAGGATTTCGTGTTGACCTCCACCTTTCCCCAGGGTTGGGACTGGCGATGCCAGAGTACGAACAGGGGGTAGTTGCAGCTTAACGACACTATGTGGTAACAGAGACCATTAGGCCTTCTCCTTTTTCCATGGCTTGTGACTGGCACTGGCAGAGTACGACTCTTGCTTTCTCGAAGATGATTCTTAAGTTCATAATTTGATCTCGCGTGCCCCTTCTTGGCCTAAAGCCAGCCTGTTCTTAAGCGATCTGTTTCCAGCTTGGTCTGGATGCGTTCCAGTGTCACTCGTAACAAAATCTTACTGGAATGTGGGACTAGCGCAATGGTTCTGTCTTTTTAAGACACCTTTAAAGCGGTCTCGTATCTTGAATATGAAATGCACAGAAGTCATTTCGTCGCAAAATAAAAATTCTGTAAAACACCTTCGAAAAACTTTCATCAACGCTATATTAAGCAGAAATTTCGCTTAAACAAACAATTCATTCTGAACCTGGTGTCATAGTTCATGTATGCTAAAGGCAGTGCCAGTTCCAAGCAAAAACGAAGAACGACAATGACAATTATTATTATTATATCAGAGTTTAACGACATCCTACAGTCGTTTTAACATTGATGCATATGGCTATGCTGTTGGTCCGGTGGTGGACAACCTTAGGTTGCGCTGAGACGTAGCGCCTCCTAGCGAGTAATGCATGAACAAGGTTTCATTGTAACATTCGCTGGGTAGCGTTTGTTACAGGTATATCTGTAAATGAACACTTTCACCAAATCATTCAATACAAACATTTATATAGCGCCCCTTCAAGGCTACTGCTATAATATAGATGTCACTCAGAGGCGCTCCTCGGTACGGCTAAACTGAAAAGAGTTAGGTCGACTATAAAAAGAGTTTGATTGGACCCTGGGGGACATCCAAAAGAGCATGTTCCAGAGCGAGGGCCCAACCACTGAGAAGGCACGATTTTGCTTTGTAGTTGCGCGTGCAAGTGGGACGATGATAAGCCTTGCTCAGTAGAGCGGAGAGTGAGACAGAGAGAGAGAGAGAGTGAGAGAGACAGACAGACAGAGACAGACAGAGATACAGAGAGACAGAGAGCTATTTAAGTTCCTTCTGTGCGACTAAGTGGCTCACGAACAAAAAGTCACTACCAAAAAGTCATTATTCGTCCTCTGTGTTCCGTTAACTAGAAGTTGGATAGATGAAATAAAATCTTAACTAAATAGATAATATGTTGAAGAAAATCATTCTTGTTGAAATGGAAGCTAAACTGTTCGATCAAACATTATAATCATCAAGCCGATTTCTGTTTCACCAAAACAAGAGGAAAAAAGAACCTATAGGTTTTGAACCTTTTGTCCGTGAACCATTTGTCGTGGAACCAGACTACATGACTACTTTTCAGACGATTGTTTGCTACATAATTATACGTTCGTTGTCGCTTGAATAGCCAACACCGGATAGATGTCGCTTGGAATTATTTGTATGAGACACCTTTATTTGCGAGAGTTTGGAAACGTAAGTAATCCTTGAGTAAACATCTTAGCAACTACATCCAAATTTGGCCCTGCTGGTGCTAGTCCCAAGTCTGAATAAAGGAGGAGAGCAATGCAAAAAGTCTATATTATCACGCAGTGTCGTTGAACTGTAACTACCTACCTCTAATCAATCGTCAGGGCTCATGTCTTATGGACAATGTCAGATTAGCTGCGTTATGTTGCTAAAAAATTGATTGAAGTAATATGGTTAAGCTTTGCTCCACACCTTTTAAATGGTGTTGTTAGGATGTTATAAGTGCTCTGTGCATTGCATGTAGGCAATAAAACTCATGTGCATTGTTGCCAACGTCCTCTGGTGTCATTGGATGACGTTAGCCTTGGATTAATTAATAAATTCTCTTCAATGAGTATATAATATTATGCATCTGATCACTTGTGCCAGTCCCAAGCCTAGATGAAAAAGGATGGCGACGCCGATGACCTTTGTTATAACACGCCGTCGTTAAACTGAACTCTCATGTATATGAAAGCTGCTGAATTTATCGCTTAACAGGCATAAAACACTCAAAACTATATATTGCAGCGGTAAGAACTGGTCGAAATTATTAAACACCTCCTTTAAGTTTAATATTTATCTAATAAGTAAAAATCGACGCGTTATTTATATCCCAACGTCATCGTCCCTTAGCGATGGTTGACTACATAAATGGGAAAGTGATGTCCAATGCTTTCTTTCTCGGACGATGTTCATTAAGCTTGTGCCTCTTAAACCAGTCCACGCCATGACATTGTCAATCCAGCAGATTCTGGGTCTTCCACGATTTCGGTTTCCTTCTACTATACCCAACATTACACTGTTCTCAATACTGTCTTTAGGCTGTCTCACGATGTGCCCGAAGTACCGCAGTTTTCAGGATTTGATGTCAATCTTCGCCATTTGATACACTTGTTCGGTTGTCACCATTGCTGTCCATGGAATTCTGAGCAGTTTCCTCATGCACTTGTTCTCAAATCAAAGCGACGCGTTATGTATTGCAAATGGTTGAAGGTCTAACATATGCAGACTATAATAATCATTGTTCTGACACGGTGTCGTTAATAATCAACTAACATGGACATTAATTAACTGATAAAGTCAACAGTCAGTGCAGAGCCAAAGCCTAGAAGGAAGAGGGCGATGCCATTGTACATTCTTACAACAGTTCCGTCACAAAGAGGCTAATACTACAAACTATGTTGTATGACCTTGAAGCTAGTAATTTAAGTAGAAGCTTTTCCTAAATGTCATGTGAATTGACTGCATTTTGTGCCACAAGATGTCGTCAAAAATTGTATTCATTCGGGACTTTATGGCTTTGTGCTGATGGGGCAGGCTAAGTAATAACCATAGGACACAGGGACGATAATTTCGGATGAGGCTCAACAGTTAATGAGGTAAAAAAGATGCAAAGTGGAGAACACGATAGAATGTAGTCGAACTTTCAACTTAAACTTGGTTTGAACTAATAGCCTACACTGCAGCTGTCAGATGTCGCAAATTGCTGTAAAGAAGAGCAACTCTGTGATCTGTTTGTAGTGGTATTTTCAAACTGGCCTCAACTCATCACAGTCTTCAATTTCTTACAACATCCAACCGATGTCTACAGCAGCCAACAACGCCGCAATTTGAGCTACAACTGCGTTGAAAATTCTTGAAGAAAATCTCCTCACCCAAGGTTCTGTATTTGCTGCCGATTTGAGACGCTTGGAAGTCAGAACAATCTGAAATAATCCGCTCATGAAGAAGAGTGCTGACTCTTCTGGGCTAGAATCACGCGCTGAATATATTATTGATTGCCTTGGTAACCGGGGCTGGTGGGCGGAGCCTGCTGGTGGTCGGGTGTCTGATTGGCCAGTTGTGAACACGGTTCTGGCGCTGATTGTCCAAACGCAGTTCTTGTTCTCTTGCTGTTCGTCAAGAACTGTGTGTGGACGTCAGTGGCTTGACGTTCGCTCTACATTCCCCAGGTGTCTACCACACACGAGTGATTACGTCAACAGTCGCAATGTGGCTTAAGAAGAGATACATTTGGTAATTTGATGTTCCTGTGATTTCACGTTTTATAACTACGCCTTTCTTTAGAAACCTAGGTACAATAATATTTCAGTGGCCAATTTATAGAGAAGGGAAGTAACAAAATTTGCATTTAGGTAGCAATACATGTATTTATCTAAGGTTGAGATAATCCAAGCGTTTTTAAATTTTGATTATAACAGACAAACTAGTTTCTAAAATAAAATGTAATGAAATATTCATTGTGTTTCTTTCATTTAAAGAAAACAATCTCTGTGTGATTGTATAAATACAAACTGTTTTCTGATGGGATTGAATTGTCGGGGCAAAAAACACCATGCAGCCAGTTTGTGCCAACTCTATTAGTTTAGATATTGAGATGAGGACCTATTATGCCTTTTCGGACTAAGGCAGAGATGGTGATCCATGACACGCCTGTTCAAGTTTTCGTAGTGATACCTGTTGTTGTTGGTTGATTAAAAAAAATTGTCAAGACATTGCAATTGACAGTCATACAAGACCCCGTTTTCTTTTTTAATAGCATCACATTTTTTGCGCGTTGTCAACTAAACCCCTTTAAAATTTTTACCAAAAGGAATCTGGACGACGAAATTATTTGGAACAGTTTTCATCATTTCCTTATTGTGATGCATCTCGAGCTTCGAGTGATAAGACAGAGTTGGTTGCTGTTTAACGACGTCGTGTGATTATAAAGACCTCCTCCGTTATCGAGGCTTAGGAATGGTACTGCCACAGTGGCAGGGTAGTTGGACAGATATGATACCTCTTCAATGTCGGATTTATAGTGGTAATTACAGTTAATGATCCTGTGATGAAAAAGATCATTGGCGTCGCCCTCCTCATTTATACAGCCCTGGGACTGGCGCAGTCAGAGTGCCAACATTGACGGGGTTTTCGACGCAGCCACATTCGGCGAAATTCGATCCTTACGAATTTACCAAAAAGCGTGCCTTGCGTAAAATATCATTGGGTGACAACGTTATTAGGAGAGGTGTTTTAGGAATGCGCTCTACCCAGCGGTTCACAACCTTTTTTTGCTGTACCCAAAACTAAAAAAATGTGTGTGCTAACCATCAACTGTAAAAAACTTGACATAACAACTCTTTGGTAATTTATTCAATAAGAATAGCTTATTAGAATTAGAATATTGTTTATAATATCATTATATTTAGTATAGGACTAGTATAGGACTATATTATATTTAGTATAGTATAGGACTACTACTGCAATTGTATGTGTATAAACAACAATATTTTATGCATAAATATGGCATTTCAAAACCTTCGATCATCATCTGTTTCTGCACGACATACTTATTTCTAAGTTTAATTTATTTCTAATGTACCCTTGGCAACAACTGGCGTACCCCTAGAGGTACGCGGAGTGGCGTCGCTAGGATTGGAGGCCAATGGAGGCAGATTGGATATGATGATAGCAAAACCCAAGATTTTATTGTAAGATAACAGTGTCCGTGACGATGCCATCATAGTCACGCACAATTGATACAATTCAAATAGGGATGTAGCTGGTTGGATCATGCATACAGTAGGCTATTAATGCATGTTTATGCAACGTGGAAAACATTTGACGCCGCAGAATGATTACGTCAAACTGTCAGCAGTCTCTGCAGTAACGCTGTTAATGCTGGGCTACTTAGGTTATTTATGTCAATGGAATACTAATTTTTTATTACATTTTACGATCATCACTGATAATTTAGCGATATTGACAACTATATAATCAGAGATGAAACCACTTTAGAGGTTTTTAAGCTGAAACGGATTTAAAAAGTGTTAATTTCGTTGTAAACACTCCTGTGACAAAAATGAGGTAGTTGCAGCTGTGTTGATATTTAACGACATCTATTGGCTGCCAGAAACGTTGACCCAAGCCTGGCCTTCGTGCAGAATCAGAATTTGCATGAATAAAATATTCAAGATTCTGCACAGGAGAAACAAGGCCTACTTTAGGCTATGAGGAATTCCAAGCATGAATAAAATATTCAAGATTCTCCACAGGAGAAACAAGGCCTACTTTAGGCTATGAAGAATTCCAGTTAAAAACCCAAGTGTACATTGGAAACATTGTCTTCACGTCTAAAACCTATTTAATAAACAAGCAAAAATTTCGTCCTGATTGTCGCGGGTTTCTCTCTCGCCAACTCCTTTTTCTAGATGACGAGAGTACCCCGGTTCTTTCCTCTATCACCAAGCTCAGCAACACGACACACTTGATGGTTTTAATATGTATATTAATGATATATATACACACCACTCATCCTATCTACACTTACTGGAGTTATTAGTGTCCTTTTAGAAAAGTGTCCCTGGTTTACGTTGGAGACGGGATTCCCAACTACGTTGATTACCCTTGTCGTCAGAACGACCTAGTTCCGAAACAAGTCCCTGTTCCTTCCCTTGCTACACTATAAGAACTCTTCTAGAGGCGATTTCCTTCGCCCTCCCAAACGCAAAACTCGTATCTCTATTGGACGACAAATCACCTGCTGAAACTATTCCTAAACCGGGTTGGTCGGATCTTGATTTCCCTAGCATAACGTCGATCACTAGGGGCGTACAGTTAATGTTTGACTAGCGGCTGTCATGGCTGGGCTTTGCCAGTAACAGGTCCCAGGGATCGAATTTCATTATTATCGTTAAACCGCCTAGTGGGTTGCGCCATTCGTAACGGAATTGTCCCCTATTCATGATCCGTGTCAACCAGCCGGTTCAGACCAAATCTTTAACTGATTCATGAATTTCTTGTCTGTGGGTCGTAGAGATAGAAGGGGTAGGCGGTTCTGACATCTGCCTCGCGGTGTCGGGTTTCGTTATTTGACACCCCGTTGATCTTTGCATAATTCTCGTCGTCTGTATTGAGGCCGTCTGCTTCAGGGAAGCACAATGATGTCTCTCCTCTGAGGTTTTAGGTAGACAACTTCATCCGTGGTCCTCCTACACCTCTGCTGTCGGTCGATGACTTTTATATAGCGCTATCGTCCAGAGTGTCACGCGTGACAATGATCAATTTCATAAACGAATTGGATATTATAAAGCGCACTATTTTTATAAGCCTACAAAACAGTATAAGATCGTGAATTGGTCGGAAGATGAAAGTCTAAAGTTTTGAACGAATGAAAATATCCGTCGAGATGTTGTGGACAGAATGGAGTAGACACTTCTTTCGTGTGCTTTGGGGAGAATTATTTCGTCTCTGTGTGATTGAAATTTATTTAGCTCTTCCTTTTCACGTGTTTTGTTTTACTGCGGTTATTGAGCGCCATTTTTTAACGATCAGACATCAATTTGTTGCAACCTTTCCCCTTATAACTGAAACCAATGTGTTGTTGGATCCCGTTCTTATGTTGGATCGTTCAACAACATTTCTAAGGTGTCTAAATAGATCGTTCGAAAAAATTTGGTTATGTGTTCATTTTGTCATTTTGTCACTATTCACCTGGCAATGCTAGGTTCTGTGAGACCATCAGTCTGTCATACTGCAAGGACTTAGTTCGGACTGATATAACGTCGTGCATAAAAGGTGTCTAAAGAGAGCGTTGTGTTTCTTAGCTCTCCGAATCAAAGGCAAATGAACTGACCCTTTTCACCCTAAATTGTTCAATGCTACCGATTGATGTCTAATCAATGTATAGCGACGCTCAATAAATGCATAATGAATAAAACAAGTGAAAATGAGCGGTGGATTGCCAATCCTAAATTGACAGATAATTCGATCCAATTGACTCAAGATTTCTAGTTTCTGCCTCAATGTAATTATCCTACATTTTTCGAGCTATCCTTGACACATAGACACAAATCTGCCACTACTCCGTCCTCAGGTGGTGACAGTCCCAAGTCCGCATCGACGAGGAGGGAGACTTTAATCATTTTCGTTATTACACAGCGTCGTTAAACTGTAACCAGATAATTATTTTGCAACGTTTATCGCCTTTGCCTTTATGGGTTTGATAATGCGCTATAGATGGCGCAGAGGCGCAACGAGAACATTTTCCTGGGGTGCTCATATCGCAAACGTCGATGGCGTGAAGCAGCGTGCTGAAAGCACCTCTAACCACCCACCTTCTTCAAATAAAGAAAAGCTCGTCGGATTTGGATCAATTGCGTGGGTCAACTTTCTCACTCAGGGGGTACTCAATCACCCCTCAGATTTCCCCCAGTTGCGCCTCTGAGATGACGATTACATAAACATACATTCTTATATTTTACTGATCAATCAACAGCCATGGCTCATTGCCCGTTTGTGTCTGATGCCTTGCTAAACAGATCGTTTTTACACAACACATAATTTCTATTAGGTTTCCCGATTTATATAACATTGTCTACTGATATTTAAGAGGTGTCTAAGTAGAACGTTTTAATCAATTGAGTGACTTGTTTACCTTTCATATAAATTATAATATACTCTGTGTTTATAGCTTGTAGGTTCATTAACTCTTAGAGACTTTCTCCACCCAGTTATTCAATGTCATCTATCCATTTCCTTTTACTGTGCTATAAGGTTTGAGAAAAGTAATGCGTTTTTATAGGCGATGAATCAAAGATTGGTGACAGATGAAAAATAAAGCAGGCACAAATTCAGATCTGTTTGGAAATGTCGGAAGGGGAGGATAGTTTGTTTAGTTATTGAAGGAGGTTAATAATGAGGAATTCTTTTTTCCACCGAGTAGAGTGAACATGTTGATGGTCATTTGGACTTATATCTGGACGATAGCATAACGTACACGAGTTAGGAGATCTGGAATTAAGTAAAATTAAATGTACATGGACATCACTTAATACAGAATTTAATTTGCTACGTAATAAATTGTAACGATGTTCTATTAGTGCCGCATATATCGACGATTTAATCAAGATTCGTAATAACTTCAATACAGAGTGATCTGTCCTCTACTTATGTAGCATTAGCAGATATTGTTTCAAAGGTGTTTCAAGTGAGCGTTCGGACCAATGGGATCGTGTTGTATTTCCTGCGTAATTTCGTCGATAATTAACGCTGAATTCTTGCATTCTAGTCCTGTTTATGAGCATAGTATTATGGAACCAGAAACACCGTTTAAATACACGAAATGAGCACGCTACACAATTAGTTAAAGCGCTCTTTTTAGACACCTTGAAAATGTTATTGAACAATGCTATATCAATTCTGAAACCGCCTATGTGTCAGGTACGACCAATCGGAAAATCAAAATGCCTAAGATTTCCTTCATTTCGAATATATTTTTAACAGGGCAACAAATGTGACCCAGTCAAAAAGTTAATATTGCGAATTTTCACGCAATCACGTGCAAATTCATGGTATTTTGTGCTGCGTGTTTTGGCAATCTATAAACAGGAAAGCACCTGCAATTATGTGATATTCAGTGCTAAAAGTAGCCGTGATAAGTCGGCAGGGAACAATAGTTTGAACTGACTCCTCGAGCAATGTTGTTTAGTCAGTCAGTTACTGTTTAACGTCACTATAAGAAAGTAAGTACCTGTATATTACATTGAATCGCACAGACTAATCGCAAAATGATCATAACACGCATTTAGAGAACTGACGCCTTTGGATCAATGTTACCTCTAATTCTTTGAAGTTAGAGTGCGCAGCAAATAATGCGCGTTCAGCGTTTTTGTATGATTGGTTCCCAAATTATTTTGTGCACAAGTCTGAGCTGAAAACGATGATGGTTAAATTAAGAACATATAAAAAGTCTATTCTGATAAGTTTTGATAACGTAAGAGAAGTTTTTTGTCCGATGAACCAAAGTTTTTGGCGTAAGGTCGGCCACAGAAGACTCGATTCACTTAGTTTCATAACAAGTAATTGTGACTGGCAAAAACAAATTTGTGTACGCACAATAAGTTCTTGTGTGCGCTAGTTCCACGGTTCTTGTGCGCACAAACCTGCGCACAACTATGACGGAACAATGCTTTTGGAGCTGCGAAAGAGTAAGCTTCTTTGAGGGTTGCACAGAAATATGACAGTGCCAGTGTTGCAATGGAAAGAATAAAATTGATAAACCTGAAAAAATAAAGAATAATTTGACGAACTTGAACACAATCATAAAGATTGATGAGTGAAGAAGTGTTCTTTTTTAATTTTGGATTTGGTTTAATGTGTCGAAGAAGCCGATTAGTTACAGCAATTTTAAATAACAGTTCGATCACTTAGTTTAGACACCTTTAAAATGTTTTTCATCTTAGTTATGTAGGCATTGCAACATGTATAAAATCCTTTTACAAAAGAATGAAAACCAAGATAATAAGGAATTTGCTGTTTTTTCTGACTGTTAGAGTGTTCTTACTTCTATTAAAAGTAACTATTCACACTCTAGACCACTCCTTTTACAGGAAACAATGGTAGCAATGAATCAAATTAAGATGAGCAACATATGTTTAATTTGGATTCCTAGTTGTGTTAATATATTAGGTAATGAAAAGGCAGACGCTTTAGCAAAAGAACCTCTTAATTTGCCCATTATAAATTCAACAAATTATTTAGAATTACAAGAAATCTTTAACATTAAAAAATCTCATGTAGTTAATGAATGGCAGATTGAATACGATAATGATTCTAAGGGTCATCATTATAAATATATTTGCCCTGTGCTTAACGTGCTTAAAATTCACTGACCCAAATAGAAGGAAAGAGGTTCTAATATCAAGATTAAAATTAGGAAACGTAAATTTAAATGAAAGACTTCTTCTTATTAAGAAACATGAAACTGGACATTGTAGTTTGTGTCACAGAAAATATTAACCGTTTATTGTTAGATTGTAGATGATTACATAATGTACATAGAGACTGGTCATACACAATTTGTTTTATTTTTTTAACATTTCTTGATGCAAATATTAATGCAAATATTGTTACATTTGCATGAAATACCATATTACATGTATTATTGATGTTATTAATACCACTATTATTGAGGTTGCAAAACAATGAACACTAATGACATTTTAAAATTCAGACAGTTTAAATGGTGCCTTTCGGACGCTATGAATTTCTTTGCACTACACAGCAAATGTTTCAAATTGTCCTCAACGGCCATGGATGTCATATGACGACGTTCAACTGTGGATTAATAATAATAAACTATAGTCACTTTATCTTTGCCTAATTGCACGATAAAAATCCTCAGCTGCTTGCATTCCAGCAGTGCCAGTCACAATAATAGATTAAGGAGGAGGGCGACGCAAATGATCGTTGTTGTCGACAGTGTCGTTAAACTGCCACTACCATCAATTGTTTAATATTGTGATACTTGCATCATCAATTGTTTCGTTTGAACGATTTCTTTAATATAGTTAGTATTAAAACCACTTTCGAGGTGTCTAAATAGAAGTTGACTTATGAGGCATTACCATCAGCGCAATTACTTGTGTAACAAAAGTGTGGTAGTTGCAGTGTATGGACATTTAACGATATAAATACATTGGTTGCCAGGAACACTGAATCAGTTCTTGTTGTTGAATGATCAGTCTAAGCATTATATTGTATTTCAATATTTTTATAATGATCGTCGTGTTGAATAAGAATCTGTTCTAAGAAAGCAGCTGTTTCCTGAAGGAAGGTGTTGACAATTCAATTTTCTGACTCGTATACTACTGAACAAAAACATGTTTCGTTAAACTAATGTCTAGTCTCTAATTAACGACATTGTGGCATAAGAAAGATGACCAGCGTCGCCCTCCGCATTTGTCCAGTCCTGAGACTGGCGCAACAACAGGAAGGGCAGTGCAAGCCCCATACCCGGTTGAAAGCATGATGCTGTGATGATGAACCTCTTATTCCAATCCATAGAAATATAGTCTAGTTCCCTTTGAACATGAGATTGAGAGTGGTGAAGGTTTGAAACAGCTATTGAGAAGTTTGTGTGTTCAATGACAGAGCCTTGAACTACATTGGTTGAATGGACAAAAGACCCTTAAAAAATAATGAGGTGGAAGCGCAAGATGATATTCTACCAGCCATTTATGAACTTGATCACAAGAGGGAAGAGTGTTTAACAAATGTTTAACATAGTCAAATGCTTCGGAGAAGTCAAGAGAATTTATTGATACATATTCATTTATTCTTAGAAGAAGTTGAGTATGTTGTATGACAGATATTATGGCTGTAGAGGTGGATCCAGTGGGTCAGAAAGCAAATTGATCTGAGATGAGAGATTCTAGGGGAGATTGCGTAAGGGTAGGGTAAATAAATCTACAAACTATTTGCTTCTCTGCTAGTCTGGAAAGTGCACGAAGGTTGGAGAATGGGCGAAAATCAGCATTCTGAGAGAGATTATTGGCCTTTCTAATGGTGGGTGATGGAAGTCTTTTTACTGAGGGGGGATGAATTGGGATAGGAAGGAGAGATTGACCTGAAAAGAAGGTTGCGGTAAGTCTAAGGAGGGTAGGTTATTTGACTATGAACAAACTTTCTCCCTATTCAGTACGCCATGTGTTCTTGCAGCTTGCAACTGCACAACTTCCAGGCTTCCTACACCATCTTTTCAACGTTCAGTGTGTTAATTTAACACACGATAAAACTGTTTCCCACAATGACATCATATACTAAATGAACTGGCAGTTCTGCTTAGTGTGACGTCAGAAGTGCCCCACTCCGAGTTAATGAGCTTCCCAGTACCAGCTTGTGGGCCAACCTGTTAGTGGAGTAATCTTGGATACGACTCGACATCGCAACTGTTCAATTAATTATCAACATCTTTTGGGTCGTTCACTCTGACTTCGTCAAATCAGTTTGCACCATAAATTTCGTATTATACTGAGTATTATGCAGATATTAGAAATTATATAATTTTGGTTACAACCTCTTTGAAGGTCTCCAAATAAAAGTTGGATCCTTCGATCTTTCGCCCTCCAACTCACGCCTTTCCAGATACACTGCCCTTAACCCACTGTAAACAGGACCCTGACCTAAACTGGACTATGCGTTGGATGACCTCTCTTATTTGACGCAGCGCTCGTGAATGAGTTAGTGCCCTGTGTTTGGTCGTCGAGTGACTTTTTAGAAGTTTGGATATCACGATTTATGAAAGTGTGAGCTCTTGAAAGCGGTGACGTAATTCTCAAATTATGAATTTTTATGCTATTGGTTGCATTATTATGTGGAAAGTAGTAAGAATGTATGGTATTTCTCAACAGCATCTTGCATCCGTAACAGCGTAATATATATGCAAGGTGGAAGAACTGTTACAGCAGTTACATTGAACGCACATTCGCCTTTTCGTAATTTCTGAAACAACCAGTTTAAAGGTGTTTAAGTGGACGTTGATTATAAATTCTTACCTTCACTGTTGTAACTCTACTGGCAAGAAATGTGCAAGTTGCCTCTGTTTTTGATAATAATATTAAACGACGTTTTGTGGCCTCCAGTGACGTTGAAGTACACTTTGCCTTCTTTTCTGATTACAATTTTCTTCCATAAGATAAGCGCTTCATGAAAATGATTTTTAACTCGCTGAACAATTTTTGTCCTCAACACGGGCTTATTTCTTAAGCACAATGATTTCAACAGCTTAATGAAACTTTATGAAATAAACGGCCGTTAGGATCGGCAGGGAAATACTCTGTACATTTGTCAGCAGAAACCCGTGTGATCTTAAACAACATTAGTATACATGTACATGACCTAGAAGCCTCAATTTGATGCATCGGAATCCTTGGCAGAGTTGTGCTGTTTAGTATTCGAAAGTGATTATTATTGCAGTCTAACAACACTGTGTTATGACAAAGCCCTCCTTATTCATCTTAGTTTGGGACTGGCACTGCCTGAGTGCAAGCAGTGGAGGTGTTTGCTATAGGTGTCTCAAGAATGGATGCCTATATAAATTGAAAGTGCCTTCAATCTAAAAATACGATACTACTAAGACAAAACTTCTTAGACCCCTTTAAAATAGTGTCAATGATTGCTATATAAGGCATCCAGCGATTCCACTTATAATAGCAACGTATTAATAAATCAATCAATGCAATTTATGTAGCGCCTATTTCAAGATAACTATTCATAGGCACCTACGTCATTCGCCCGGTCAAAGAGTAGGCCAAGAGTCCTGGAAAGCTAATAAAAGGAGTCAGACAGATAGCGCGGGAGAGAGCGCTGGACAGATGGGAGGACTATCGTTATAACAGCTAAGCTTTGCTGGGAAACTCACTTTATTTGAGCCACTCTCTAAAGTCTAGACAGTGATCAGATTTCGTTTTAATTGATCACTTTTCACACCCCTTGCCTACCGACCTGCTGATTTAGTACTGCAACACACATGTCTAGCTGAATATTGGCCTACTCTCCTCTCCAGTTCTATGGTCTCGTTGCCGCAAATCCACTCCATGCATCCAATGGCATCCAACAGCCACTTTATCAACATTTCTGTCTTCTTTCGTCAATGTGAACATCAATGAGATGGTTATTCGCAAATGAATTTTATTTCTGCAGTAAAAGCTGCCAAGTGACGTGGACGTTGTTATCCTGGCGCAATGCTTTAAATTTTGCCCTACAGTTTGACGTCAACTTTGCTGCCATTGTCAGATCTACAGAGATCTACGGAATACTGATGCCATGCAGTTGAGGGAAAACAAAGTAGTCCCAATAATGCTTACTGAAATTTTTGAGATACTGCAAGAAGCCTTGTGCTCCAGAAACAGCAGCCGAGTCTTCACCCGTATACGAAGAGAGGGCTTCGAGGCTGGAATCCCCTGGATAGCAGGCTACTACACAGAATCTTTGGATGGTCGCCTAAACTGCAAGCCACTATTCTACGACTCCAGGTTATATATATATAGGCGATTTGCTTCAGTTGACGATTTTGCCCTCCATTGTTCTTGGCATTCAAATAGGTAGCATTAATTGTTTTCATGTGCCCACAGGAAAACTCACAGAGTTCTTCCAACAACCCTAGGTCATTCTTTATTTCAGTACAACTCTAAACTGTTGATTGCATGACAAGGTTGAAGCGATGAACATCAAAATTTATGAATTAAGCTTTAGAATTTAATTCTTGGATCTTCGTCCATAATCCATTACAATAATTCATGGAAGAGTTGTAGACTTGTGGAGTGGTTTGGATGATAGTAGCCTACTGTCTATGTGGACACTATAACAGCATTTAAGAGGGAACTTGAAAAATTGGGCTATTAATCATCAAAGGTCAAATTGAACCACCTTAAACCCTTGTTACGTTATGTTCCCAACTCCATCTAGCATTGTCCCGATACCCAGACAATGTATCTGGTTGCTTCTGTCAATGCATCAAATATCAATTCACGTGGCTACGTTCCTGAACTTTCTCCAAAACAAGAGACATTGACAAGTCGCTCGAGCTAGTTACGGAAGGCCGCAATCGTCCATGTCTACGTAGTGACCCAGAGGCGTCCAGATAGGAGGGATACAGACGCAAATGCCTTCAATTTCATATAGGGCTGGGACATTTTTTGCGTCTTAAGTGGGACTATCTTGCCTTCCTGGCTCTTGAGACCGAGATTTTTGCCTACATCACTCATTGGGGAATAGACGCCCCTTTAATGACCTAGCAACACCGTTGATTCCTTCTTGATGCTGTCGTACGTGCCGTCGGCAACAATAAAACACTTCTTCATCTGACTTATTTGACCAACCATTTTCTCATATATCAAGACTTTCATGACCGACAGGAGTTGCTGTAGGCCTTCGTATGATGGGCTTAGAAAGTTCATTATCATCTACTTACCGGTGTAATGTGCAAGTTAGATTCTATCAAGCAATTATTCTCGTGAGAGAAGGCCTTTCTTGTAGGTCTGTTGCACTAAGACTAAATTGTAAATTAATTGAATTAATTAAATTAATTATCTAATCAAATAAGAACCAAATAAATAAAATAATTAATGAAATTGTTTCTTCCCAAGATAACTGAATATTATCCCCAAGGGATTATTGGAAGCAGTCTGCTTAAACGGACATACCTGTAGAAGTCCCGGGAACAATTAACTACAGTACTATAAAAAAATTGGCAATTAGTCTCGCTCTCTGACTCGCTCTCTCTCCCCCCTCTTCCTCTCTCTCTCTCTCTGCCTCTCTCTGTCTCTATCTGTCTCTGTCTGTCTGTCTCGATCTGTCTGTCTGTCTGTATATCGCTCTCTCTCTCTCTATTTATATATATATATATATATATAGCCTAAAATTAGCTGCAACAATAAAAATACTGAAATATTGTGAAATTCACGTCATCCAGTTAGATCTGCTAATCAATCTCATTGGACGAATGAATCCATGCCCACACACGTTCAAACTATTTTTTATTTTCCCTAAACGTCTCTTTTCAAGCTTCCAAATTCCTTAAAGCAGCCTAAATAAAGTGGATCCTATGGGTAGAAATTGCTTTTATATAGTCTCAACAATAACGATTTAAAGGTGTTCAAGTACTAGATTAAATAAAGAGAGCCACGCAGCCATTCTTTATACGCTGTATATTTTCACAACAAATAAATCTGTAGTATTAAGCTCTGCATGTGTGCAGCTGCAAAAGCCGTACTTCCTGTGCCCCGTTCCCAGACTACTATCATCAGACAACACCGCGCCTTCTCAGTGGCTGGTCCTGTTACATGGAATGGGATCCCTACCACACTTCGAAAAATACCTATTAATAAGTCTGCCTCGTTTCTCACTGCTCCTAAGATTGTTCTGTTCGGCCGAGGTTGAGCTGGGAGCGCAACTGAATAGGCAAACTTGAAGAGGCGCTACATAAAATTACTGTAATAATAATAATAGCACTATATCCACGCAATTTCTGTTCACGATAAAGGCTGTAATATGTCCATAAACTTCGTGTCCAATTTTCAGTGAGATTTAAATCCCGGGTTTGCACGGGGAGTGTAAATGGTGGGGTGTTCATACAAAAAGGATGAGCGGTGGTAAAGGATCTCACTCAATCAGACTCTCATTGAAAATGAACAGGATCGAAGCTATGTGCGCTTGCTACAAGAAAATATTATATTTTACATTTCATGTCTAGACACCCCTAAAACGCTGTTTCTGAAAATATATATTTGTGTCATTCCTAGACGCATTAGTGACCTTCTTCTGACGAAGCAGTAAACCCATAGTAAGGATCACTCGTCATTTCGGCTGAACATGAATGTCTGACAAATACTTTAGAAAATAGAAGTATCTCTTCTGTACAAAGTTAAAACATGCATGAAATGAATATTTGGTAAATTGAGAACGAAGCCATTGAGTTTCTTGACGCAAAGAATGACCAACAAGCGAGTATACGAATTGGCAGAGGCCAGAAATGAACTGTTGCAACACGTCCAGGCATGAAAACTGCGCTACTTCGGACATATTATGAGACAAGTTACAACCATGGGACAACATTGAGGGCAGTCTGATGACAGGTCTTGTTGAACGGAAGAGGAATCGTGGAAGGCCTGGAATGCCCTCGATTGACAAACATTTTTATGGGGACCGGGCTAAAAGGAAGTAGCCTGATGAGCGCAGTACGTCAAAGACAATGCTGGACTAATCGCTCACTTAGATCCATTCAAGTAGCCACTACTGCATTATGACACGACCGGATTCAGGAAATGGACGACGCTAATAATTTTCTTATGCGACAGTGTCGTTTTAATTGGATACTACAATAATTCAATCAATCGAGAGATTTTGGAGGATTGCACTGAATTATTTGAACTGAAAGGCACTGTTGCAATATAAGAATTGATGGAAAATTAAGACAAAGTCAGTATTTTTTTCCTATTGTCTTCGCCAGTCTCTATTAATAACCAGACATGTGCTGGATAATATGGAGAATTCTATTTCGCTCCCATTCTGAACATTTTAAAAATACCAGTTGCTACATAGCTTACTGAAATCTGGTCTAAATACACTTACAAACTCATCCGGCGCCGAATTGTCCGGCGCCGAATTGTCCAACGCCGAATTGTTCGACGCCGAACGATCCCGGCACCGAATTGTCCGCGCCGAACTGTCCGGCGCCGAATTGTCCGGGAACCGTCGTTGACACAAATTAATTACATTTATCAGCCAACGGCACCTCATTACAAAGCAATCCGTTGTCGTCAAAAATTATATTGGCAAATTGCAGCTCTTTCAATCATTGAACGAAAGTTACTAAGAATATAGAAGCAACTTGATGTTTGGATCGATATACAGCGTCAGTCTCAAGTCTGGATAAGTGAAGAGGGCGACGCTAATGATATGTAACATCATACATTGTTGCTAAACTGGAACCAGTATTACTACTGCTACTCCACCTGCTCCACTCGCTGTTGATTTGATAGTCGGGGAAATGGGAACCCGAAAACCCCGAAAATCGGGAAACTGAGAAATTCTTTTATTTCTACAGATAAAGTCAATATTTTTACAGATTTTGGCATCCTGATGTCATGGACATCGCCATGACCTATTTTGTTTTGCAAAATTTCTGAGTACTAAGGAATATGTTTCTAGGGTGTAAATCGGGGGCCTGCTATACCATCGCACTACAACAACCTACAAAGAGCGGTTAAAATTTAATGGGGAACCTGACATTTGGTGTGAAATCGAATTAGCTCTAGGCCTACCATGTGGATGTAGCAATGCAAACTGGTGATATACCAACCGCAAAAAATAAACTGGGTACGACGACGATGTTTATGGTGATTATTTTTGAGGATAGCAATGACATATTGACAATGATGATTATCATCATGTTGATGAGCCAAGTATGAAAATAGGCAAGTGACTTGTCTTTACTTCATTTTTTTTAAATTGCTGATTCTGCATGCCACAGCGGGCCACTTAAAATCCACCCACGGGCGATCCGCATGTTGGACAGCACTGCCTTACGGTCTAACACTACCTGCTTGTAACAACTTTTGTTTTCTTGGTTGATCGGAGGTTTCATTCAACTTCTAGTCTTTCTACCTTTGAGCACCCTAGCAAACAGCCGAAGACCCACTCTGCAGAGATGCGCCAGGAGGGAATGTTACGAACCAGAAAGCCCGGAAAGTAGTAGACCTAGGCTGTTTTACTTTTGTTTTGATTATCTCCCTTAGTGGGGAGATTGAGAAGCCGGAGGATACCGTAGCGTCTCCCGTAGCTTCTCGTACTAAAACCAGGGATAGCGGATCAGGGATTAATCTGATCACGCTGCCGTGGTTAATGTACGTATCAGGTTTTAAGCTGACAAGTAAGTAAACACTTTCATCTTAGCCAAAAGGTTAAGAAGCGATAACGACGTATTATCCTGAGGTCTTTTATAGCGTGCATGCGTATCTAAAAAAAAGTCTTCAATGACAAATCTGACTAACGGTAATAACTATTTAATTCGGCCATTCACAGAAAAGTTACTTCGAAATATGAAAGTATATAATATAATGCAATTCATAACTAAGTCAAATGTCATTATAACATATTGGAATATAAAATAAGTCTGTTTCACATCTGAGCCTATGTAATCAATTGTTACCATGTGCCGCCATCTAACGACGTCGTTGTTAACTGTAGCAATGCAGGACGACCATGATGCTATAATACTATTACAGGCCTACGTCAAATTTGGAATGATGATCAGTGGCGTATCGAGGCAAAATGCCGCCCATGTCAATTATTTCCATTACTTTATTCTGGTTCATATTCCGGGATATGCACAAAGGGACATAGGCATAAGAGTAGACGCCTGGTTTGAGTATTTTCATTATATACACTATGATTATTCTATTCGGTATTCAATTCATTATGTATACAATATGCGGTTAGTAACAGCATCAGCTATCAGAATTGAAACTGTTTGTCTACTGAAAATGCGTTATCATTTAATTTTTAAAAAGAAAATAGAATGAGACAGTATAACGAAGAAATAAACCATTTATAGAGCAAATAAAAAAGCAAGCTTCACAATAAAGTTATCAAACGTCTTGCAGGCTAGATCGAAAATTATTAAGTTCACACAAAATTAAACCGAAACAGTAAAAATTTTACTCCTTCTCTCTACATATTGAAAAGCAAATAATATCATATAATCATGATGAGACTATAGTAAGTATTTTAATTAGAATAGACTAATAACTGGTAACTTGCAGAGGTGTAACAAGGTTTTGAAAAGTGTGGGGACATAATTTCTAAAATATTGCGCGATGCGGAGAAAATGTTTTTTGCTCCCCCCCACTTTGAATTTTGACCCCCCCTCCATTGAATAATGGTGGGGGCACAAATTATATTAACAAAGGTAAACTTTAAAAGCCATTGGATAAACATAAAATAGAACCAATTAAGGGATGCATGGAGGCACTGAGCATTAGTACTGGGGGGCCTTTGCCCCCAGTTTTGAAACTGGGG
Source organism: Bimastos eiseni (assembly GCA_959347315.1). Taxonomy (NCBI): domain Eukaryota; kingdom Metazoa; phylum Annelida; class Clitellata; order Crassiclitellata; family Lumbricidae; genus Bimastos; species Bimastos eiseni. Next base: position 2,245,232 of record OY365809.1, on the reverse strand, counting down.
GGCCGTTGCCCCTTCTGGTCCCCGCTTGTTACACCTCTGGTAACTTGTCATACAGACTACGGATACGGAACGGTTTCATGCTTTCATTCCAAATAAACTAAAATATCAACAACATGGAAATAGGTTGAATGCACTTGGCACTGCGGGGCAGTCCTACTTCCCAGATACTTCCGCTACTAAACGCAGCCAATTTAATCAAATAAACGCACAAATTAAAAAATCACAAAGTACATGAATATTTTTTATTTATAACCAATGTTAGTGTAAACATATTTAGTCGGTAAGTTGATTCTAGTTTGGATGAAACTAATAAATATTAAAAAAACAGCGCAGATTTTCTTATTGGCTACAAATTTGTGTTATATTAATCGCAAGAGGACGCTAGTTTATTTAGTTTTGCTATTACTTTCGCACCTATCGAATGAAATAAATGTATTAATAATAATACTGTCTAAATTATCTTTATGCGCCATGTTTATCAGGGTCGGTTCCTGGCATAGGCGACATATTAAGCCGTCTAGGGCGTCAAGTTTTAGGGATTATGCGGAGATTCATGAATAAAATTTTATGATGATACAAAAAAGAAATTTATGGATTAGTTGTTAAAAACTAGTTTTGAGCCAATTTCAGTAACGATATTCAATCTCTTAACACCTTATCGAATTTCCTGCTCTTTCCCTGTTAATTTTTCTGAGCCTTAATCGTCTATATATTTTGACTAAAAACATTTTAATATGCCTCGTGCAGTGCTTGCCTGACTCCATTTTTTGTCACATCTTACTGTTTTTGCAACGGTTATGGGGTCGCTCTTATATAGATGACTGCCTAGAGCGCCAAATTACCTGAGGACTGCTCTGATGTGTATAAACGCTATTTGCTATTCGATTATGTCAATGTTACTTCGGTATATAGTATGTTGTTAGCTTTAAGTCGTGTAAAAGCTAAAAAGCATTGTGCCAGGTTTAGACAACAAAATAATCTTGAAGAAGCAACTAATACAACAAATATTTTTTTCATTTATTTTTTACGAAAAGTGCCACCTGTGCGGTTCGCCCCCTCGACCCACCCTCGCTACGCCACTGGTGATGATGGAGGAACCGAAACGTAAGAGTGCAAACATTGAAGACGCGTAGTTGAATTTGATTACTGAGGAAATCATTCGATTGCGGTGTTGGTTGCAGTCTAACGACACTGCGTGATAGCAATGATCACTGGCGTCACCCTCCTTTATCTGGGCTTGTGACTGGCAATGCTGGGATGCAAGCGGTACGAGGTGTGTACAAATTGTACTTTGTATATTCAGAAACAAACGATTTAAAGGTGCCTAAGTTGTGAAGTTCGTTCAGGCATATCTGCAGGCTGAAAGATGATGAAAGGCTGCGAACGCTGGGTGTTGGAAGAATGGGTGGATCAAATGGAATAGAATAATGCCCATATAGGAAATGGACAGATGACATTGAAGAATAGAATGGAAGAGATTTCCAAGAGTTGATGAATCTACAATCTATAAACACCGGGTATACTATACATATAGTAAGCAATTGATTATAGCGCTTTTGTTAGAAACCTTTAAAATATTATTTTACGATGCCTTATAAACGCGGAATTCCAACGAACATGAGTTGACTCCATGTTATAAAAGTGATTGGAAAGGCATTCAGACGCCTGCGAGCGATGAGCCATACTGTTGTCGAATGATTAATTGAAACGTAAGTATAAATTGTATGTTATGGTCATTTGCTTAGCGCCTTATGAAAACCTTACTGAACATTGCAAAATGTTGGATTAAAGAAGAGACAACTTCGTTTCAAATAGAAACCACGGTTATTCAATCAGTCACCAGGTGTCACCAAGAGGTTCTGAATGGCTGACTGGTTGCACTGAAATATGTTTATTGACAAACATCATTGGTATAATGGAAAGAAAGAAAGTCTTAAAAATGAAAAAACTAAAGAATAAATTAAAGATGGCGAACACATTCGTTAATGAAGTGTCCTACAAAGATTGATGACTGAACAGTTCTCCTCTCCTTAAATCTTAACACTCCTGAGGCCGCTGGGAGCGGCCAATTTTAATGCGTTGGATATAATAATTTGAGTAAGGGTTAACATGGGTTTAGTGATTTGGTTTCATTGGAAAGAGAACCCGATTACTTAGAGCCTATTCACGACACCTTCAAACGTTTCCACTCGCAGCTATATAAATGCAGGTTTTATAACGATTTTGAGTTACATGTGATTTAATCGATAGACAAACTCCGACGAAGCCTTGTGATTTCTAAGTTCAGGAAAATGGGATTGCAGACATCGAGATTGGAGTGGTCAATGGTGGCGGTAGTTTTGAAGTTTAGCATGGGCCTGGTGAGGAGGAGGTAATGCTTGTGAGTATGAAGAGGTTGGAGATGTGGTTAGAGAAAGAGATATGAATATCAAAGGTAACGCCGAGATTATGGACCGAGGCATAAGAGGGAGACAGGGGACGAGCAGCTAGCGCAGAGTTCTATTGAGTGATCAGAGCTTTTCTTAATTTAGTCAGAAAGACATGTCATAACGAATTCTGCTTTGTAAGAATTGAGGCTATCCGATCCTCCTCCTGTTACTTCTCATCTCAAGTTCTCCAACCGAGCGATATCCAACGCTGAACCACGCCTCAGGAACGATCTGAATTCCTTCCTTGTTCGGTTTTTCGTTTCAGTTTTGCAGTAATTGCGGCACTGTTGAGATTTAAGTACGGATTATGGCTACCTCCACCTTTGACCCAGACGGAAAGTAGAGCGAAGAAGACCAAAAGAGAAGAGGAGAGCTATAGCATTAAATTGCAAAGATATCTAGAAGCGTAGTCTGCCCATGGTCATATTGCCCATTGGGCTAAATGGCTGAGGCCCCGAGTAAACTGATACAACCCGAGCCTTCTACTGTTCAGTTAACTAATCTTTATTGTTTATCCACATCTTCTGTGTCGTTCAGTCCGAATCCGTCAATTTCGTTGTAGTCTGAATATTATACGGATATTAGCATTTATATAGACATGGCTACAACATAGTTAAAGGTGTCTAGTTACAAAGTGAATCTTCCGATCGTCCGGAGTCTAACTTTCGCCTCTGGGCAGCACCCGCATTGCCAGCTACTCTTCCCCTTCTTACTAAATGCAAAGCGGACCTTGGCCTCCACTGGGCTACCATTTGGACAACCTCTTTGATTCAACGCAACGCACGTGAATAGGCAAGTGCCTGACATTTGCAAAACAAAAGAAACTCGGGTTTACCAAAGTCTTGAAGATTGCCAAGTAAAGTTAAATAGTAAATTTAAATAAAATAAGTTAAATAAAAGAGATAACTCCTTAGACCCCTTTAAAACGTTATTAATTGTGGCTATATAAAGCATCTGGCGATTCTGTGCGTCGTAGATGTTGGTTAAGCTCTTCTTGCGATAGAACCTTGCAATAGCAATACATCAATAAATCAATCACTGCAATTTATGTAGCGCCTCAAAAAATTATTCAAAGGCGCCACTCCCCAGGCATTGACAAAGAGGAAAGTCCTGGAAAGTTTACAGAAAGAGCCAGACAGGTCGCGTGAGAGAGAGCGCAGGTCAGATGATAGGTTGTAATAGGCTCTCAGCACCTTTCAATTTCCACAGACACCTTGAAAATGCGCTTAATCAATGCTGTGCAAACAAGGTATCCTAACTTACGGCACTGCTTGCAGTCCAACAGTGTCAGTCCCAAGTCTTGATAAAGAAGGAGGGCTACGCTGATGATCCCTGTTATCACAAAGCGTCGCTAAACTGTAGCGATCCAGACATTTGCTCAAGTTTTAGATTTCCAAATAACTCGCAATTAAATTTCTAAGCAAGCTGTCTTGCTGTTCAACAGATGAAACCAATTTGACATCTTTTTTGTTTCTTTGTTTTCAACAACAGCATTCAACTGTATAGTGTTTATCGCCCAATTTTTAGATATAAAGATTTCCTTAATGGCAAAGGAACTGTGCGAACTGTTGCCGCTAACTTCTGTCTTTCTTGTAGATGACTTGTTTGAAAGTTTTCCGACGAGTTCTTACTCCTGCTTTGTGACGCGGATAGTTTGCGTCTTTAAGACTCACTTAATGATACGGTTTCTGTGTAAATACATAGAGCAAATCCTTCTCTGGTTCAGTTCAATTGGGTACTAACAACGCCTTGGCTTCAATCTGGAAAACTGACCCAGTGCACTCGATTAATGTCTGGTCAATAAATGCCTAATAATAAAGAAGAGTGGGTTTTTTTCAATCCTAAATAGACGAAATTATTCGATCCAACTCACTCTTTATCCACAAAAGCACATGCCGGAACTGACAACCCCAATGTACAAACAACTCCTCAACGGCGACTTTTGCTTATATATAAGTATATATATATACACTTATATATGTATATTGATGTATATATTATTCATGAAACAGATTTGTGGTATACAGGAAATAAACAAGTAACCTAATTGATTAAAACTCTAGCCCACCCTAGCCTTAAGACCTTGCGAACCCTAACTTTTGCCATGATATGTACTCGGGTGGACATTGGAAATGCTGTTTACATAGGTCTTTCTTAAGCAAATTCTTTCAAACTTCAGTCTATTCTTAATGCCGCTGCTCGTCTGATAGGTGGCATTCCAAAACGGGCCAATATTTCATGCTTCATTCGGGATACACTTCATTGGCTTCCTGTTCAACAGCGTATGCAGTTTAAAACCGTTTCCTTTATTCGCAACTGCCTACTTTGGGGTAGCTCCGACATACCTAAGATCTTTCTGCACCTCGGTGTCCTCTTTACCTGCAAGGGCTTCCTTGCAATCTTCCACTCGCGGCTTTCTTGTTGTCACGCGCCTGCGCTCTGACACGGCCCAGAAGCAGAGCTTTGCCTATGTTGGCCCTTCAGCTTGGAACTGTCCTCCACAGTCCCTGCGCCTGGAGTTACTCACCCTCTCACCTTGTCAGTTTCGGAAACGCCTTAAGACCTTTCTTTTCCCGCGCTCAGACGCCCGTTAAGAGCGCTGCTAATTTGAGCGGCGCTATATAAATGCTTGATTACATTACATTAATGAACACTGTAACAATTTTGCTATCTGTTAAACATCATTCGCTATTAATGACATATAACATCATACTTGCTCGCCTCTTAGTAGATACCTTACGGGGCCGTATGTAAATATTTTGGTATCATAGTTCAGAGGTCTCCAAGAACGACCGGCGGGTCAGATTCGGCCCGTTAAGGACTCTAATCCAGCCCGCGGAACTCTCCTTGAAAAGCAAAATATATTGGGAAAATTAAAACAATGGAAACATGCGCCAGTCGTACTGAAATCTGTCAAGTAATATATGCCCAATTACTTCTTTTTGATCATTTTAATACCGCTGTACTCTAACATGCATATTGCTCAAATCCATGTCGCTGTTTATAGAAATGGGGACTGTGCGTATTTTACTTTATCCTTTTGTGATGTCTTTTTTTGTCTATGAGTCTATGCGTAAAATAGAACTGTTTGCGTTAATAGGGGGTCATCGTTGTAGTTCGGGATTAGATAAATATTTCAAAACAAGTAAATATTTTATCTTCTGGAATTTTCCATTTCATAAATGTCGATTCAAGGAAGAAAAGGAAAAATTGACTGCGAGTGTAGGGGTTTTAAGGAACAGTGCAATGTGAAATATTTTGTCATTAAGCCAAACGAAAAGACACTGTTTGATGAACATTTGAATGCCTTACTTATGATTGGAACCACTTACTTTGAACCACAGTTGGATAGAATTATGTCAGAAATGCATCAATTTCATGTTTCTCACACTAATCAGGACTAACAATAAACCATGTTAATTGGTATTGTTATTCAGCATTAAAATTCTGTAATGCATCGCACCTTATGAATAAATAGTCCGTTTGCAGTTATTCATACGCGTTTTTTGGTAAATTTCAGTTTTTGTAGTGTTGGCCCGCGGAGCTTGAAAAGTCAGCATTGGAGCCTCCCGCTGGAAAACTTTGGAGACCCCTGCCATAGTTGACTGATATGCTTCAATAAGCTTCCAACGCCGAGGCAAAGCCAGTGAAGGCTCAGGCTCTTATTTTAGTGATAGCAGCGTCACATAGCTAGTATTTAAGATATAATTAAACTTATACCTAGACACCTTTAAAGTTGTTCTAAGGAAAACTATATAATTGCAAAGATCGCTATATTTTCAGTATTATCTGTCTTATCTTCAGTTCGCTTGACCAGGGCAATTAATTTCTCTTAATAAGTTGAAGATATTTTCAATTTTAAACGCTACAGATGGATGATATATATTATAATCATGTGCATTTGTCGGATAAGGAACCTCCAATTTTTACGTGATATGTTCCATTATATTAAACTTTTAAATTTATGCGTAATTGAAGTGGTTTAGATGATAAGATGTTCTCTAAGGCCTTTACGTCAAAATGGGTGATATCAAAAACCATCATTTCATTGTATGTATATGCAATACATACAATACATATACAATACAATATATATACAGTATTTAAGAATCCGTAAAGCGCTTCTAAGTAAGTAAGTAAGTACATAATTTAATCAGACGACATGCCCATAGAAAATCCAGCAGGCTGAGCCGTTCAGAAGCGCTGCAGGTGTCTTAGGTCACGAGACCAGCAGCAGGTTTTAAATGTATTTATTGTCCTTATTGTTTCCATCGGAATTGAATTTCGTTTTCAGAAAGGAAATCTGATATCCGACAACAAACAAGATGTTTAACTTCCATTCTGGTATTTGATTTGCTATAGATGCCAGAACACCCAGAATAACAGGATAAATTTAATGAGTTCACACGTGATTACAACCTAATCATCAATATTGATTCTTCTGACTGCGTGACATTCACTGAATAATAATTATTATCATTCAAAATCAAGGAATTCTGCTGTATTTTCATCGTTGAAGCTTCGAACGGAGACGCTGCAAATTATTGTTATTCCACGGTTTAACGTCGTCGTATGACATCAATGGTCGTTGACGACAATTTGAAACATATACAGTACAGTGATAATAAATTCATAGCGTCCAAAAGACATTATTCATAACTGTCTGAACTTTAAACTAACATCATCTAAAATACATGTCATGTGGTATCTCATGCAAGTGTAACAATATTTGCGTCAATATTTGGATCAAGAAATGTTCAAAATAAAACAAATTGTGTTTAACCAATTGCATGACACGCTGGCTGTATTATTATTTATTTATTATTCAACAGTTTAACGACATCCTATAGCAACACAGGCCGTTGACGTCTTTAAAATTTGTTACATATCAGTTCAATTTCATATATAGTTTTAATCATTTATCTTTCTGTTTTCTTTCTTTCTTTAGTCTTTCTGTTTCTTTCTTTCTTTAGTCTTTCTGTTTTCTTTCTTTCTTTAGTCTTTCTGTTTTCTTTCTTTCTTTAGTCTATTTGTCTTCTTTCTTCCTTATGTGTTGTTATTGATTCCATTATTATTTAACAATGTAATTTAATTATAACATAATTATAAGATATTATGAATTATAATATTAAACCTACAATTATTATTTTTATACATCTATAAACCACTATAATCTGTATGCATGCTACTGAGATCACATGAGTTAATTGATATGCGTCATCCTGATAAACACGTGATATGTCTAGTCCATCTATATACACATACAATAAATTATATAGTAATATAAATGAAAGAGATTTAATTAGAGTATAATCCCTTTATTTATTGTTTTAATAAGTCTATAAATGACACTTTGTATACATCCTACATCAAGTAAATTTTTCACATTAAATTCCAATTTATAAATGCTACATTGATCCTTCAACATAGAGGCTATATTTTCTTTCTTACACTCCATTAGTAGATGTGCTATACTGTCTGTAGTCTTACATAAGTCACACAATCCATTGGGATGCCTTCTCATTAGAAATAATCTTTTATTAGTAAGGGCAACTCCTAATCTTAAACGACTAATTTGAACCTCTTTTTGTCTACATGGATCTATTAACTTAATATCAGTGGAAACAATTGGGCATATATTTTTATAAAAATTTCCTTTATCATCATTAGTATATTGCAATTGCCATTTATTGATTATATATGTTTTAATCAATGGGTATATTTCCTCCTGTTCTATATAATCTGTAGAAGTTATAGAATCAATATGTAATGCTTGTTTGGCCATTTTATCAGCCATTTCATTACCTTTTAGACCTACATGACCAGGTATCCATGCCAATTTTACTCTATGTAAAGTTAATTTATTTAATTCAATTAATAATTCATTAAATAAAGTTGGTCTAGAATTACACCTGTTCCTCTGAATAGAAGACAGTACACTTAAAGAATCCGAGAAAATGACAAAATTACAATTATTATAATCCTTATCATTAATAATCCACAAAATTGCTTCTTTTACTGCAGTTAGTTCAGCAGCAAAAATACAAGAATAATCACATAATTTGAATTTTCTTATAATATCCAAACTTGGAATTATAAATGCAGCAGCTACTAAATCATCTATCTTTGAACCATCTGTATAAATATGAATGTCATTATTATATTTCAATACTATTTCCTGAGCAGCTAATTTCATGAATTCTGGATTAGTAGTCTTTTTATTAATCTGATCATTGAGACTCATATCTATTTCAATTTGCTGATTATTCCAAGGAGGACATGAAGGGAAGGTAGGACCAATAAATGATGTATTTATAATAGATGAAATGAATTCTTGAGTACGAATAAAAATAGAATTATTTTTATTCTGAGGTGTTTTATAGATGTCTGTCCAATGTAATTTAGAAGTGGATGTACATGGATGATGTTTATTACCAATTATTTTAATTTCCATTTTAATAGAGTTATTTAATCTTCTTAGATTTAAAGGTAATTCCCCACATTCATTTTGCAAGGCTGCAGCAGAGGAGCACTTTGGTACACCACAACATAATCTTAAAGCCTCATTTTGAATTGTATTAAGTTTATTTAATATTGATTTTGAAGCTGATGAATATGCTACATCCCCATAATCTAAAATTGATCTAATTAGAGCTCTATATATAGCTAATAAAGATTTCTTTGAAGCACCCCAATGATATCCTGAGAGTGCTCTTATAAGGTTTAATCTTTTTTTACACTTCTCTATGATATAATCTATATGAGGTCTCCAACTTAATGTCTTATCAAAAATTACACCTAAGAATTTAGCTTTATTTTCCATTTTAATGTTTTGTTGATCAACTTTGATACTTATATTGGGTGTACTTATACTATTAGTGAATAAAACTGCAACTGTTTTATTTATTGAAATTTTGAAGCCATTTTCATTACACCAGTTAATTATTGAATTAATTGATTGTTGTATTTTAGTTTCCAGTATTTTTACATTCCTATGGCCTAAATAAACAGCACTGTCATCTGCAAAAAGGGACATATCAATTCCCTTTGGTCCTGATGGAATGTCATTAATCATAATCAGAAATAATAAAGGAGAAATTATTGAACCTTGAGGTGTGCCATTTTGTTGCTTAAATTTAGTGGACATTTCAGCACCAACCTTTACTTGAAATGTTCTTTCAGATAGAAATTTCTCTATCCATGTAGTTATATTGCCTGTAATACCTAATTTTTTTAATTTTTTTATAAGAGTTGGCACATGCAGCATATCAAAAGCCCTTTCAAAATCAATGAATACTGCTAGTACATGTTCCTTATTCTTTAATTTCTTTAATATTGTGTCTTGTAGTTTCAAAATCTGATCCATGGTACTTCTATATTTACGGAAACCTGATTGGTTTTTAGTAATGAGAGAATTTTTTTCTAAATACCATTGCAGTCTATTAGTTACCATTTTTTCCATTATTTTACACATAGTAGCTGTCAAAGAAATTGGCCTGTATGAATCCGGAATTTCTACAATTTTACTTGGTTTTAACAAAGGCAAAATAATAGCATGATGCCAATCATTTGGAAAAATTCCCTGAATCCAAATTTCATTAAAAAATGTCAATAAAACTATCATAGCATCTTTATGAAGATATTTAAATAATTCATAAGGGATTCTATCCTCACCTGGTGACTTATTATTCTTAACAGATACAATTGCTTGTTTCAATTCATTAATATTAAATAATTCATTCATTGAATAATTCATTTCATCATTACATACAATCTACATTAATTAAATTATTATGTAATTGATTATCCTTAATGTAATTTAGAAATTTCTCATTATAATTTTGTGAATCACTGGAATTAGCATAAGTTTGAGCTAATAAATTTGCTTTATCTATGTTAGATTCTGCTAAATAACCATTACTTTTGAGTGTTGGAATAGATGAATAACTTTCTACACCATTCATTCTCCTCGCCCAATTCCATACAGAACCCAATTTTGTTTGATCTGTTAACCCAGTACAGTAATCCTGCCAACTAGATTTAGCTTCTGATTTAATTGTTTGTTTAACAATGGCTTCTTGTTTTTTATATTCCAGATAATCTCCAAGCTCCTTAGTTTTCTTCATTTTATTCCTATGTTGATTTCTTTTATAAATAGCTTCTGAACATTTATCATTCCAATACGGCAATGGTTTAAATTTCTTTTGTTGTTTATTAATATTTTTAGAATTTAATTTCTTATAAGGTATAACTTTTTTGGCTGTATCAGTAATACATTGCACTATATTATTATACTTATTATCTATGCTTTGATTATCCAAAATTTCAGTTGTTATAGCCAATTTAGTATTTTCCTTGTATTCTTTCCAGTTAGCTTTATTTAATTTCCATACATGCATACTCAAATTATTTTCTATAATTATTTCTTCATTTATATTAGTTAAACAGGCAAAATGATCAGAACCCATATTATAATTAGTAACTCTATGTTTTGCATTTAAAGCTAAATCTTGTGAACAGATGCTTAAGTCAATGACTGAATTAATATTTGTCTGCCTTGAATTAATATGTGTAGCCTGTCCCGTATTAAGTACCACTGTATTAGTTTCAATTAATATATCTTCTAATATTTTACCCCTTACATTTGTTTGTGAGGAACCCCACATTTTATTATGAGTATTATAATCTCCTACCATAAGTGACCTCTTATGCATGAACAATTTTTGAAGATTTTGTTTTATTAATTCTTGCGATGGGGACAAATACATATTAAAAATTTTCAAATGTCCATTTATTGTTTTAATTTCAATTCCTTGAATTTCTATATTCAAAACATCAGGTAAATCTAACACAGTGAAATTTAAACCTATTTTTATATATATAACCAATCCCCCCGTTTTATTAGTTATGCAGTCTTTACGTAAAACATTATAACCATCTAATTTAGGAGCATTATATTTAATTTTAAGATATGTTTGTTGTACACATATTATATCAGGAGGATTAATAGTATTATATATAAAATTTCTAAGTTGATCTTTATTATTGTATAAGCTGTTAGCATTCCATTGCAGAATAGAAAGAGCCATAATGGTATAATTTTAAAGAATTAATATTATTTTTATTCCAGGATTTAATTTCAAATTATTTATTTAATACATTCGAAATGGATCTCATTTTTAAACAACATTTCAGATGCTACTCGACTTATTATAGTTTTAAGCTGCTCTTTATTTATTGATTTATCAATGGCTGCCAAAACGCCAAGTACAAATGACTGATTAAGAGACGAATCAGGACTTTGAGCATGTATATCCCTATCATCTGTAGCAAATGATTTATATTTGTTTTTATCAAAATTCAGAAATGATCCTACCGTGTCAGATGACATTTTCAGATTTACTGGTTTAAGAGAAGGTTTACCTTTGACTGGTAACACTGGTAATGACAGTTGCACATTATCATGTTTGGTTCCAATTTTTAATTGGGATGCATATAGAGGAATTTTATCCATCTGTATGTCAATCTGATTATCTGTGGTATCATTCACAGAATTCTGCTCCTTTATTGCTTGAACTTTTTTCATTGCCTCATTTAAGGAAATATTTTCAATTGTTCGAATTTTAAGGGCACTCTGCAACTCAACATATTTTGGACACGACTTATAAGCAGCGCTATGTGCCATGCCACAATTAGCACATTTACATGTAGCTGTATCTATGCAATCTAAATAGTTGTGATTACCGCTACACCAGCTGCATATTTCAGACTTTCTGCACTGATTTTTAAAATGTCCAAATTTTTGACATCTATCACAACGTTTGGGTAGAGGTACAAAAGGATGAACAAAATATCGGTTATTATCAATTTCAATGTGATTAGGCAGTAAAGTACCTTTATCAAATGCTATCAACGTTGATTTACTATGTGCAGCATTACCTAATCTGTGCATATATTTTGCACCCACTTCCCTAGCAATCTCATCCATGTTGCTCTGGCTTTCCAGTAAACCATATATTACTCCTTTTACGGAGTATTCCACATTTGGTTTCTGAAGTGACGAAGGCAATAAAGGCAATGACTTATTTACACTTGATTTTGATTTACTTAGAGCAAATGGCAGGCTAGTTTTAACGGGTTTATTATCCAAATGATTTAATTTCATTAATTTATTCCTTTGTGACAGATTTACAGCTATAATTCGTAAATCTCCCTTTCTGGTAATATACACCTTCTCGACCTGACCCCCAGCCCCCTCAATGACTTCTTTATTAAGTTGCCTAGGTTTGTGATTATATAATTTTAGAAGATTGTCCTCCTCCCCAGTTACAAAAACTGTTCTATCATTTCTATCTTTCTGCAATAATTTCTGTTCTTCTGTCAAAGGATGATGATAAATAGATTTTAAAACCCTTTTATCAGACATTAAGCCATTTGTAATCATTTGTTGTGATTCTGTGGTATGTGATTGTGCTGTTATAGTATGCATGTGAGGTGTCGTAGTCTGTGTTTGTAGTTTTGTATTCATTTGTTGTGTTGTCGTAGTGTATATGTGATTTGTCATAATCTGTATTTGTGGTTTTGCATTCATTTGCTGTGTTGTTGTAGTATGCATGTGAGGTGTTGTAGTCTGTGTTTGTAATTTTGCATTCATTTGTTGTGCTGTTGTATTATACATGTGAGGTGTTGTAGTCTGTGTTTGTAGTTTTGTATTCACTTGTTCTGTTGTTGTAGTATACATGTGAGGTGTTGTATTCTGTGTTTGTGGTTTTGTATTTATTTGTTGTGCTGTTGTAGCATGAATGTGAGATGCAACATCATTATGTTCAGCATTTGCAACAGATTCAACATTAGTATCTTCAACATTTGTGACACTAGAGTACACATCTATAACTTGAGTGCAATCAGTTTTTATGACATCATTATGATCAACATTTGAAACATCACCAATTTCAACAATAATGATATCAGTATGTTCATCATTTGTAACATAAGAAGATTCAGCATTTATAAATACATTTGCTAAAGGAGAATCACTATTAGAGTTTCAGACTGATAATATAGTGTTGCGCAATAACACTGTAAGGGTGTCTAAATGGAACGTATGACCAATTGTATAACTTCTTTACCATGCAAGCGTACCGTTTCTCCTCCATGCTTCACATGATCCTAAGTTGTCTACGGAACCTTGAAAAAATATTAGCTACTCACTCCGTCCTCGAGCACGCAATCGAGAGATCCCGAATGCTGACACGCTAACGCAGCGTAGTTTTAATACTCGTAAGCTACACAAAATTGTGACACCATCACTGATCCTTCTCCTTACTCTTACGCAGCTCCAAAGCTGGCAATTTAGTAAATAAATGCTGTGATGATTTGCAATTAGTCTGCTGTTTGTGTAGTGCGGTTCAATAAAGTATACACTTACTTACTTTCTTAAACTGATGTTGAGCGGCGACTTGCTAAGCAACTCTGCTATATGGATCTGTTCACAACTCTTAATAGACTTCAACGGGTATTTATACTATTGAGTGTTATGTAAATGCCGGTGTCTTTGTGCGCCGTCAATCATGCTTAAGACAACGTCACACCAGTTTTCTTAGTGATAGTTAAGTCCTTCACGTCGACAAAAATTGGTCAGCCAGTTAATAACCTATTAACCTATTGCCTATTTAACGTGAACCCATTGAATTCGAGAGTCAACAGTCATTTGGGTTCGTACAGAAAGGCATGAGCGGAACCAATTGAGGGGAAGGCCTTTAAGGTCATAAGAGGTCTCAATACGCTGGAGAAGAATATCATGATCGACCATGTCGCACGCTGCTGAGACATCATAGAGAGCCAGAAAAGTGACCTCAGACCTATCAAAATTAGACTATGATGTAATACCTTGAAAATCTTTGATTGAATTATCTTGGGTATAATTAACTCCCATTTATTGTGTGTGTATGTTATACAGATAATTTACAATTAATCTCCATATCATCATATACAAAAATTAAAGAGGAGGATGAGAGGAGGATGAGAGGAGGATAAGAGGAGGATGAGAGGAGGATAAGAGGAGGATGAGAGGAGGATGAGAGGAGGATTAGAGGAGGATGAGAGGAGGATAAGAGGAGGATGAGAGGAGGATGAGAGGAGGATGAGAGGAGGATAAGAGGAGGATGAGAGGAGGATGAGAGGAGGATAAGAGGAGGATGAGAGGAGGATAAGAGGAGGATGAGAGGAGGATAAGAGGAGGATGAGAGGAGGATGAGAGGAGGATGAGAGGAGGATGAGAGGAGGATAAGAGGAGGATAAGAGGAGGATGAGAGGAGGATAAGAGGAGGATGAGAGGAGGATGAGAGGAGGATAAGAGGAGGATGAGAGGAGGATGAGAGGAGGATAAGAGGAGGATGAGAGGAGGATAAGAGGAAGATGAGAGGAGGATGAGAGGAGGATGAGAGGAGGATGAGAGGAGGATGAGAGGAGGATAAGAGGAGGATGAGAGGAGGATAAGAGGAGGATGAGAGGAGGATAAGAGGAGGATGAGAGGAGGATAAGAGGAGGATGAGAGGAGGATGAGAGGAGGATAAGAGGAAGATGAGAGGAGGATAAGAGGAGGATGAGAGGAGGATAAGAGGAGGATGAGAGGAGGATAAGAGGAGGATGAGACGAGGATAAGAGGAGGATGAGAGGAGGATGAGAGGAGGATAAGAGGAGGATGAGAGGAGGATTAGAGGAGGATGAGAGGAGGATGAGAGGAGGATGAGAGGAGGATGAGAGGAGGCTGCTGGTGGCGGTAATGAACTGGTTTTTGGAATGGAAGGGACAAACAAAGGAGGAAGAAAACATAAGTAATGGACATTGAAGAATATTACCCGAGTGTATGCAGTAGTCTTGTATTATCGAGCCTCTTTGAAGAATGGTGTGGAACAAATCTACAAGAATTGAGCCACGCAGCAATAAACGGAGACATGTGGAGAGATGTGACCAGAAAGGCACCAGACACCTAGGGGCGATAAGCTCATGGTTGTTGATTGATTGATCTATATTATGAGACATTGTCGTTCTAAATGAAGAACATTGTTATTATTCAATTAGTCGCCAGGTGTCGACAAAGTACTTTGAATGCTTGATCATAAAACGTGGATTCTTTTAAATATGCTATTGAAATACGCCACTGTAGCAATGGAATTAAGTAAATTCGAAGGACCTGAATAACTTAAAAGTAAATTAACGAGTACGAACACAGTCATAAAAGAAAAAAACTCCAACAGAGATTGATGAGTGCACAAAGAGTGCTCTTTAACTTGGATTTAGTTTGCTGGAACTGCGAAACCGATTAGCGAGAGCGCCTTCCTTAGACACCTTTAAAATGGTGTAAAAAATTTCATTTATTTATATGCAGCATTGGAGCAGTTATTTACTTATACAGGCGAGTAAAGTTGCAGCATAATGATATGAAACTCCAGTCTGAATATACGCTGAAGAAAGGGAAATGAAAGAGGTGAGCGGATTTTGCTGTCGAGAAATTATAATTACGACAGATTCCAAGTGATATAAAGAGATTATTAGTGAAAGGATCACGAAGTGGATTCGCTCTGGAATGTTTAGTCAGATTTAGGCATCAAGGGTGATACGTATTATGCTTTGGAAATTTGGCTGGATATCTAATCTATAGGCTTTCTATAGATAATAAAAGGTATTCACGAACATTCATAGTATGAAATCGACCACAAATCGTCATGCAGTTATCAGCCTGCGGTTGAGACTCGTGATTGGATGGATCGGTGATTATTGCTAACCGACAAATCGTGACACAAAATTATTGGTTTTAAGTCATTTTGGCTAACCGACAGATCGTGACACAATTTATTGATTTTAAGTCATTTTGGCATATTATTGAGCTTTTAATGATTAAACGAAAGTTACCACACTTATAGAACTAGTTTAATGAGTGAGTTGAATAGCAAGGCAGATGCAGTTTAACAACACTGTGTGATAACAGAGACCATTAGCGTCGCCCTCCTCCTTTATCCAGGTTTGGGACTGGCACTGGCCGAGTACTACCGGTGGCGGAGTTCAGTTGAATAGCGTGATAACATGCTGGTTTATGTAGATAACAAATTAAGCAATTTAAGGGTGTCTAAAACTCTCAAAGCCGGATAAAGAAAGTCTACGACCCTAATCAATGATCATCTGTCTTATAAGTTGACGTCGTTTTAAGTAAAAACTACCATTAATCAATCAGCCGAGAGATGTGGCAAAACCATTATTAATCGTTGGCCCTGAAACGTCGATTCTTTGAGGGTTGCGCTGAAATATGTTTATTGAAAAGCTCAATTGCTTCAATTGTAGGAAAAAATCGACAATCGTGCAAAACTAAAGATTAAATTCCCATGACCGAACGCAGTCATAGAGGCAAAGACCCATAGAAATCGAAAAATGAAGAGTATTTTTTCTTGTTTTACTTGGATTTGGTTTTATGGAACAAAGAGGCGATTATTCAGAGAGCTAACTTTAGACACCTTTAAAACTTGATCCATCGCAGTTATATGGAATTACAGAGCATTTGGCGTGTGATAATAACAGATATCAGGTGTCACAAAGCAACTAAAAGAAGGATGTCAATAGGAAATATGCGTTCTTTATCGAGAAGACAACTAGACAGGAATCTGAAGAAAATAATGAAAAATATACTTGTAAGTTGTGGTGCTGTACATACCAGAGATATCATGAGAAAGTTGACGTAAGAAGGCTGGAGACATTTTAAATATGGACATAGAAAAGAAGAGTGACATTCAGCTGGTCGGAACATTAAACAAACAAAGAAGTTACGGAACTGGTTTGAGAATAGGAAGCACTCAGTAAGAATGTGGTAAATGACTCATTCATTAATTCTTTCAGCAAATCCATATAGCGCTCTTTCAAGATCCCTACTCAGAGGCGCTCTACGCCAGGCTGCAGCCCAACAGAAACTTGAGGATACGATAGAATGCTGGCAGATTGTTCATTGGGAGTATGCGCAGCGCTAGCTAGCTGAAGTCAATTCCAAACGGAGGGATCCGCAACCTCGGTTCTGTTTGATCGAATGTCGAACTCGCGGTGCCAATGGCTCATCCCCCAACCCCTATCCGAGGAACGGAAGGTCCTACGATATGATTTGTCAGAAATACACACTGAGAGGAGACTCGCTATATTAAGAACAATCGTAGAAGGTAAAGTGATTGGAGGCGAACAAAATGAAACCCAAGACAGATGATGATTGATTGGATGATAGGAGATGGATATGGAAAGCTTAAAGACGAAGCACATCAACGATAGGAGTGGGGGAGTTGGACATTTGAACCCGCAGGAGAGACGTGAACAAAGGTGTGTAGCTTGAGCGAATGCCTTTCGTTATTCCGTCTTTATATAGCTTCATATAGGATCGTTTTCAGGGTGTCTAAAGAAAGCGTGTTATCAAATAAGATACTTGCTTATTTTCTGTGTAATCACAGTTAAGTATATATGAATTATTCATATTTACGAATATTATATATAAAAGACAAGTGGCGACGTTTGACATTTGAACCTAATGACCGAAAGAGGAAGTGGCATTTAAAAACTTAAAATATCAGAGCGTTTAAGGTCCAACGTTAAGGTAGCCATCTCAGACTATAGCCATAGCGTTCTGCATGTAATAACGCTGAGAATAGAGGATACAACCGCCAATAGGTCCTTCACTCACGATTCGCATTTCAGATTGCCTCATCTTGCGAACGCAATGATTGCCACCTGATGACAGTAATTCTTGGTCCTCTTTTTCCTATGTAGTCCTCCGTCATTCCTTCTTTCCTGTCCACTTCAATTCCTGTCATCCCTCATTCCGTTCTTCCTTCCTTCTAGCATTCCTGCCTTCCTCTCTGCCCTCCTTTTCTACCTTCATTCGTTCGCTCCTTGCTGCCTCCCACGCTACTTCCTCCTCTCCCTCTTCTTCATGTCCTCTCTCCCACGCTGTCTCTCATTCACTCCCTCCATCCCTCTCCTTCAGCGTAGCACTGAACGGCTCCCATGGAGTGGTCGATCGAGAGTCCGCTTCCCCAAGAACCTCTTAGATCACAGTTCAACAACGCTCTGCGCAGTAAATCGCCAACCGACGAGAGAGAGACCAAGCGACAGACAGACAGACAGACGGACAGAGACAGAGACTTAGACTGAAACTAAGACTGAGAGACAGAGAGAGTCAGAGAGAAAGAGACAGAGAGAGAAAGAGAGACAGAGAGACAGGAAGACAGAGAGAGAGAGAGAAAGAGTGAGAGAGAGACACACAGAGACAGAGACAGAAACAGAGACAGTGTGTGAGAGAGAGAGAGAGAGACAGAGAGACAGAGACAGAGACAGAGAGAGAGTACTAAGTGGACGGCTATTATCGGATTATGAAGCTCGGTCTACTGTGGCAATCGAGAATCAAGACCTCTCCATCGAATAGCCATCGTTTATTACGCTATGACGAGCGGCAAATTACTGGAACTCATGTTTACACAAAGCGACCAATATAACTCACACGAACAAACAGACGCACACGGACTCACATACGCACGCACTGTAATGACATTGACCTGTTTTACAACGTTTCTTTCAGATTCAAGACCATAGTAATTTAATTATCATGGGTGAAAATGCTTTCATGTAAAAGACATTGGTAATTTTAACTCCCATCGGTGATGATGTCTTAAGTTATAAGGCAATGAAAAATTTGGCCCCAAAGGCGACAATTTTTCCATTTATAAAACTATGATAAATTTATTGGAACGCTTGTAGTTTCAGTTTATTTGCCCTGTGTGATCATTGGCGTTGTCCTCCTTGTTTATTCAGGCTTGAGACTTGCACTGCCAGAGAGTGAACAGTGGCGAAGTTTGAAATTTGTCTACCACTATGGGTACTACTCTATAATCAATGGCCTTCTGATTTTTTATAAAGTGAAGTATATTTTATAAAAAAAAGGTGTGCAACAACATTGAACGGTACTTTCCTACTTGGGAAGGATAATTAGTATCGCCCTTCTGTTCCGCCTTCATACAGGCTTTAGCGATTTAGACACCATTTTATTTTACCCATCATATTCTATAATTCATTCTATATATCATTCATTTCATTATTATGTTAACATTTATCTATTCTGCCACAATCCACACAAGGCAAATAAAAGCCATTCACTAATTCACTAATGTTAACATTTACAAAGCGCCCATCAGGAAGTCAACCACTCGGAGGCGCTCCCAATTCCGCCATGGCGATTCAAACCAAATCCTAGTTGTCTTGTAAAACAATGCGCATTACCCTTTTGGAACAGTAAGTTGCATCTCTAAGGGGAGTGTATTCCAAGTGTAGGGGCCAACAACTGAGAGGTGCACGGTGCAACTCAAAAGGTTGTATTGTATTTAAGTATTCATGAAGCGCATCTATAGGGTGAACTGTTCAGGAGCGATGCCGGTGCATGAAAGATGTCCTTATAAACTACAATAGACAAAGTGATGTTTAGAGCTAGTGTGACTTAGTTTCATGTAAAAATGAACGACCGTTGATTCAGAAGTGTTTCATTAAACTGTTTCGATCCATTACTTAAACTGCTAAAAAAATGCGTTCAAAAACTTTCAACAAGCGGCCAATAGCTTAAAGTCATATGAACGGCACTTTTGTTTACAAGCTATCACGCCACAGTTCGTGTTTCACAGAAGTCCCCGCGTCTAATGAAACAACACATAGAACGAAAAACCGTTCATACTGTCAAAACCTTTCAAACTGTTCACGATCTTATGAACGAACTAACGTTCAAAACATTAAAAGATCAGAATTCTTGAACAAATTGACCCTGAAAATGATATACAAAATTCTTGACCATCTGAATGTTCGAAAATGAAAGCTGATTTTTACGACTGCAAGACGCTAGATGGTTACAGAATTGTATGTTAATGTCTGCTTTGACGAAAGTTGACTTTAGAACAGTGAATGCTCAAAGGTGAAGCGAATTTCATGCGGCGAGTGTTGGGAGTTGTAATCCTAGTAATTATAATTCTTCATCAAACCAAATCTGCGAAGTTGGCCTACTTTGGTAAGCTGCGAAATTGTAAACCCACCTCAGGCTTTCTCCATAACTAATTGCCTTAACGAAATTCGAGTTTAAAGCTTAACTCGTTCAAATAGTTGACGACGGCATTGATGTATAAAATAAGAAACAGTTCAACTATTTGAAGAACGGCGTTCAAACTAAAACCGTTCAAACGTTTTATGAACGCATCAGCGTTTAAGCCAAAACCGTTCAAACATTCTATTAACCGATTAGCAATTTAATAAACAACTGTTCAAACATTATTATGAACGGATTAGCGAGAAGACCTAAGCCGTTCAAACGTTTTGCGAACCCCGGCTAAGAAACATTGTTTACGTCATCGTGCGGCGCCTACTGCATGACGTCACCACTGACGTCAAGCTCATCGTCTGTTTCTGTGTCGCTGACGTCATTCTCGTCTGAGCTCTCGTCACCGGAAAGCATTCGATCGCTGCTCTGGATGTTATGAACATTCTTCTCATCCGTGTGATCGCCTTTTGGAGTCTCCTGCAAACGAAAATATTCAGGTAAACGATCATCGATAAGGTAATTTAGTTTACATCTAATTGGTAGCTTCTATGGCGTCTGGATACTAATGGTACGGCATCAAAATACAGACGGATGTGACCTATTACGAGATAGATAGAGAGGTAGAGACATGCATACACAGACAAAGACACGGAGTGAGACACAAAGACACACGAAGACACAGAGACACAGGCGGACAAAGACGGACACAGACAGAGAGATAGAGAGATAGACGCAAAGATCCATAGAATGATGGAGAGAGACATGCAGAAAGACAAGATGGGTGAGCAATTCTAGGCTGACAGAGGATGAGATTAGTTATAAAAAGTTTTATATTGTGAGATGAACACATTGTAAGAAATCCTAGACATTGGATCAACTTAAAAACGTTGTTTAAGATTGAAACGGATTGGTAATGTAAGGTAACCTTAATCCTTATATTAACCGTAATCGTACTCACCAGATTCCAAGCGTACATATTAGAGCTAATAATTATTAGGGCCCCAGCTTGTTCACGAGCTCTATCAAGTGTAGATTCTTGTTCAGTTATCAAAGAGAACGGAGGGAGGAGATCTACTGGACGGTATGACATGGCATGATCTGAGATGTTGTGAGGTGGTATGGTATGGTGTGGTATGATGTGGTATGGTATGGTATGGCGTAGCATGGTATGGTATGGTGTGGTGTGTTGTGGTGTGATGTCGCATGGTATAGCGTGTTATGATATGGTATGGTATGGTGTGGTGTGTTGTGGTGTGGTGTGGTGTGATGTGGCACGGTATGGCGTGGTATGGTATGGTATGGTATAATGTGCTGTGGTGCGATGTGGTATGGTCTGGTGTGATGTGATTTAGTGTGGTGTGGTAAGGTGTTATATTGTGTGGCATGGTATGGTATACTATGGTATTCTATGGCATGCTATAGTATACCAATATAAGTATCGTATGCTAGGGTATGCTATGGTATACTATGGTATGCTATGAAGTCTATGCTATGCAATGGATGCCTATCATATTGCATTTTATCACATATCATTTCATGCGATATTATATGTGACAAGGGTCGATTAGATTAAGTCCAACGCAGTCGAATCGTGATTGTCGTTGCCAAAGTTCGGTCATCGTCCTAATCAAGTCTGCCAGCTGTCATTGTCTCCGATGACAAAGTGGTCTCCGTTGGGTTTTACACGTGGAAATACAAAGGTGGTATTAAGATAAGCCAATTGGCTGATTACGACGAAACCTAATCAGATAATCACCTGCTTTAGTCGTCGCCACTTCGCTCGACGATTCTGGAACCATGTCTTCACCTAAACAACGGATCAGAAAATATTAAATAGCATTGGAGCTCTCCTATAGGCCTACCATAGTTATAACCGTAAATAATTAATTAATTAATTAATTAATTAATTAATTAATTAATTAATTCATTCATTCATTCATTCATTCATTCATTCATTCATTCATTCATTCATTCATTCATTCATGCATTCAGAACAAAGATTTACATAACGCCCCTTAGGTTATTACTCAGGAGCGTTACTGAACCCAGCATGGCTAAATAGAACAGTTCAAGGCGAGTAAAAGTTAAAGTAGAAACATGTGTTTTTCGGGAAACTCTTTTATATGGTAGATGGCGAAATCGTTCCATTTTCTTAAGAGATTTGTGACTGTATATCATAGCTGATGTAAACTCGAGAAGGACTCGTTCGACTGGTTAAACGATATGTAAATTGTTCCACTTTCGTAATTTTTTACCCCATTTTTTAGTTATGTCCGTAAAGTTTTATACATTGCATTCTCATGCAAGCATGAAATGTGTGCAAGACTTCAGCTCTCTAGGTCAACGGAACATACCTGAAAAACAGTTGATAGATGTCCGTGACAAACTTAACGCAAGCCAAGTTAAATAAAAGAGGGTAAAAAGAGTCTGGGTGAAGCTGGGGAACAAGAGCGTATCCGACAGGAGCGTGTTCCATAGCGAAGGGCTAACTAACCACTGAGATGCCTTCATTTTATTGAACCCAGAGCATTACAGGATAAATCAGTAACAGAACAAAGATATTCACCAATAATTTTTGGAGCAAGAAACAGAGAACCATTAAGGGAGTATTGTAGACTGTACCGCTAATCGGGTTACTCATTAATAGGAAACAAGTACGAACGGTTGGTAAATAATGATAACGTGAAGTAATTAGACTTAATTAGTTGACTAAGTAGAGAGAAGAAGAGAAGAAGTACTTTTAAAACTAGTAATAGCAATAATAATAATAATAGTTATTTCCGTTTGTTGTTCAAACTGACAGCAACGCAGAATGGTTGCAGACATAGTATGAACGAATGATGGTGGCAGTCACGCAGGGCTCTCATTAGTCTATGCATGTAAATTTCATTTAACCAACACCAATGGTACGGGTATCTAACCCGGTTTCTCAGCTCTGTGCCCAGGGCAGTATACAGTAATGTGAGGTGCACTATGAATTATGACTTAACCGCCATTGATACAACGCACGTGTAAGTTGATAGTTGATATCGCCCTTCTTAAAAAATAGTTCGGAAGTGCACACACGCCTCTACAGCGCAATTCATGATTTCGGAGCCAAGATCTTGCTCAATGTCCCTATAAACAGTGACACCTCGGACGAGCATCGGACCCGTACTTTCCGCGTCACAGGCCGACCGCTCTAACCAACCGGCCACCGTGCAATGACATATACTGTGATACACATATCTACCCACATACAATTAAAAGCTTTTTGTGTCCACAATGTTTCAAAATGACCTGCGTTACCCGCGATATCTATGTATGACCCAGATAACAAATACAGTCTTTTACTGTCAAAACTTTTATTCCCATGATAATTACATGTTTCCCAGGATATTTGTGTGTACAATGACAGCTATGTTTGCCGTGAAATAATTACAGACATAATTATATACATGAAAATTCATCTATTGTTCAACGGCATATTGCCTATAATAATACATAGCTCTTTGTCATCGAGCCATCACCTGGGGAAGTAAGTAATAATTAATTCTGGTAATTCAAATAGCCTTCTTGTATCACTAACGTTATATTACACTGTGCATGACTTTACATTGCATCATCTTATAGGGTTCAGTAAATGCTACATACGTTGTTATAGAGAATTACATCGTAATCGTAAAATCTAAATTTCCACTGCGCCTACAAAGGCGTAGTTGCGGGAACCAGCTTATTCACAGGCGCTTGAAACATTTGATGGACATAAGGTCGTAGTCTAGAGAGTCTATCTATCTATCTAGTTTGGCAGACAGTCAGAAGGCTAATGTGGATGCTTTTTAGAGTTGCAACAGCGAGGGTGACTGGACAATTCGGTGCCTTGAAACTTTTCAGCAATCCAGCTTCCATTTAAACAGCTTTCTTTACATCACATCCAGCTTCTGCTTAGGTTTAATTCTTTAATCACATCCAGCTTCCATTTGGAAATGCATAACGTTTACGACGCTAAATAAGTGCGCA
This sequence comes from Bimastos eiseni, assembly GCA_959347315.1. Classification (NCBI taxonomy): domain Eukaryota; kingdom Metazoa; phylum Annelida; class Clitellata; order Crassiclitellata; family Lumbricidae; genus Bimastos; species Bimastos eiseni. The sequence continues at coordinate 2,220,701 of OY365809.1, read as the reverse complement.
AAGATACAGGATATGAACTATGAAAAACTACCGTTTTACCTGGTGAGTCACCCGTTTAGTCAGCGCAATTGTGCCGAATTTCTCGTGATCTAATATCTTGTTATTAACATTGTCGAAATAGAGACCGTTTCACCTCCTTTGCGTGTTTGCTATAGGTATAGAGGCCTGCCATAGTTAACATTATAATCAGCACATAGGGACCGTTTCACCTCCTTTGCATGTTTGCTGATAATAATAATAATTATGTCAGCAACCTCATCCGTCGCCGAATTGTCCGTCGCCGAATTGTCCGCGCGCCGAATTGTCCGGCGCCGAATTGTCTGGCGCCGAATTGTTCTTGGACCAACAGCGAGAGAGTTAGTAGGAAGAGGAGTAATTAGGACAGGATTATTGAAGCGCTTAGTTACGTCATGACAACATAAGTGTTAGATTCCGCCAAGGCATTCGACAGTCCTAACTTAGAAAATGACTCTGCTAGGGGTCACGATTTAGCAGACTACTAGAGAACACAAGCGCAGATCGGACTCTAAATCTACCTATCTTTCTATCAATCAATCAGTCAATGTGAGATTCAAGATATCCACTCAGAGGCGCTCCGTAATTTTCAAATGCAGTCGAAAAATACGGAGTTCGAAGAAGAGTTAAGTGCAGACGAGGAATTTCTAAGCAGGAGGCGAAACTCTTGTACAGCCAGTGACAGATAGTCGAGCACACCACTGAAAAGGCCGAATGTTGCATCTTAGTGGTACGAGAGAAGGGGACAACCAAATTCCAACGGGCAATTACAAAGTTTGCGTCGGTTCCTAAAGTGACCTCAATGAGCCAGTGAGAATGTTAGGGCTATCTTTTGCACACGAAACAACTGTTTTTACGTTTTCAATTTGTTTTGAAATCAAAACGAATCAAAACGATTACGATTCACTCACTTTCACAGGAACATTATTTACATTATAATCACACGCTAGCATAATTAACGGAACAATGTTGGACTATGTTTGGCAAGTTCTTTTTGTGATCCAGTGGCTTTGCACAAAATTTACATTATAATCACACGCTAGCTTAATTAACGGAACAATGCTGGACTATGTTTGGCAAGTTCTTTTGTGATCAGTGGCTTTGCTCAAAATTTACATTATAATCACACGCTAGCTTAATTAACGGAACAATGTTGGACTATGTTTGGCAAATTCTTTTTTGTGATCCAGTGGCTTTGCACAAAATTTACATTGTAATCACACGCCAGCTTAATTAACGGAACAGTGTTGGACTATGTTTGGCAAGTTCTTTTTTGTGATCCAGTGGCTTTGCACAAAATCGGTCAGGTTTTGGCTGCTTAGTCAATGTAGTTCGGAGAAGAGCAAAGGGGTTGAAGCATCAACGCCGTCAATATACTTGACTACTTAAACGCTTGAATGTTCTACCTAAGTAATGCACGATAAAGTAAGTCGAGTAATGAAGTCAGGATAAGGTCAGATAATGGAAAGATACGGTTAGATGTTGCTAGATGTGCATAATCAAGTAATTATGGTTAGATAGAGAAAGAGATTGTTACAAAAAATGGCTCTAGAACGTTGGAATTCACTTCCTTTCGTGTTGATTAGCCTATGTGATGACAATACTAATTAAGATATAAAAATATAGAGATCAAAAACCCACAAACAATCACACACCCTATTATTACCAAACCATTGCAACCAGTGGTTAAATGTAGTTAGATAGGGTAAAATATGGTTAGATAAGGCAAGATGTGCTCAGATAATAGGTAGAGGGTCAGATATGGCTAGACAGGGTAAGATATCTTTAGAACAGGGTTATATAGCGTTTGCATGGTTACTTGTTAGATAGTGTAAGATATGGCGAGATGTAATCACACAGCGCAAGGCAAGGTGAGATTTAGCGAGGTGTGGCGAGGTCTAATACGACTGCTCATGGTAAAGTCATAGTGGTAATACCAGGTGAATCTTCCAACCTGTCTCTCGGTCAACTGGAGTGATTTCGCCAGTTTCTTTCTTTCGGAAGGCGACAGGTACTTTTGATTCTCGAACTTTGTCTCCAATTCCAACGTCTGGTCGTTGGAGAAGCGCACTTGTCCTCCCTTGCGCTTGTGAAGGGGTCGGCTGTATAGCGGAGCCCACAGCGGTCGATGGTAAACTACACAGTTTGAATAAGGCGACTATAATCGACGTTCAACAGGAACTCGTCCAAAAACTCATCAGCAAGTGGTGTTATAATGAAGCACTTATAAACTTGAGCGAGTATGTCGTAAATATTTTCAGGTGAAAAATTTCATCGCTTTATTTGGGCTGTAGAAGCGTCGTTGCCAAGGATGCGCGTCTTAATCGCTGGGCTACGTGATCACGGTGACGGCTTTACGGCCCTCTTTCACCATTTTATAGTGACATTCGATTTACAAACTCCTTCCTCGTATTGCAATATTTGCCGAGTATTTTGCTCGAAAGGCCACTCGAAGGTAACATTCGCGGATTGGTGGGAATCGTAGACAAGTGATGATACTAAAACGAGGCGTTTGATACGGTTGACCTAAAAATGGTGACAGTGAAGAAGAACGAAGATCAGTTTGTGAAGAGGTTGGTTAGGTCAGAAGATCGATAATGTCGATGAGATCAATAGCACGGTGTTATCGATCGATTGAGCCGCAGTTTGATTGGGTATCGATCGGTCGATACACCTGGTCATCAATTTTTAATGCTTATCGGAAATTATCTCTCTAATGAACATGAATCATCATCATTGCCAAGCATCGTCATCATCATCGTCATCCGTTCATAGATACAGCCAACAAACACAAACACATGCAAACATTCATGTTTGCCAGCATGCATGCATTCACACATTCACGCACATATCTACATACATATGCGAACACTGAGATACATGAGCGCATACATACAAATACATGCACATAGGCATGCAGTGACACTAACATACATGAATACATGCAAGCATACATGCAAGGATACATGCATACATACATACATACATACATACATACATACATACATACATACATACATACATACATGCATACATACATACATTCATGCATACATACATGCATCCATACATACATGCATACATACATACATACATACATACTTGCATACATACATTCATACCTACATACATACATACAATCATATATACAAACATATGTACGTACATACTCACATACATTCATACACACATACTAAGCAAACACAGTCTTGCGAGGAGACTTCGTCCGACCCTAGAGTGAGGCTAGCAGGAGTCTTGCCTAAAAACGGAAGCAAGCGCTCTGCCCCCTAGCGGTCGGCGTTCATCAGCCTTGTAGGCGAGCCATCTTAACACGATATAGGCGCCTATTGATAAGGCTCACTGGGCGATAATGGCCGATAATTAGCGTTTCAAGTAGCAATAAATTGAAACTCACTCATGTCGTTCGGGCCGCGGCTAAATAGTTCCAAAAGTCGCCCCTATATGATATATTGGAAAGGCAATCAACGATTAATTTGCGCTATCTCGTCGATTGAGGTCGTTGCAAATTGAGCGCCTGCTACTTCAAGCGACGAATTAATGGTTCCTGCGTTGTCAACAGCGCGGCCGATCTCGCGCGAATTGATATAAGTCTCATTGATATATAACGACGGCGGAGTACTCGAGTATAAGACGAAGTGTTCCCCTTGAGTTTAGTGTAGGGCCGGGGAGGGACACTCGAGCCCCGGTGACCAAGTTGCCACCTGCGGTCCCGATTTTGGCGGATTTTTATGACAAAATGCGCGTCTACGCGGTAGAGGTTAAGGTGAGGACGTCCGCTCTACGGAGAAAGAGGCCTCGCTCTGTCTCAAGATGGTCCCAGGTTGCCGAGAGCGGACGACACCGTTTGGCTAGCCTTCGTCGCTACAGGGGCTATATAAATGACCAGACGGATAACGTGACACGTTTGGTCGTCGAGCGGGCGTGTTTTGGTTTAAGAATTCGGAAGTTATTGAGGTCAATTGAACGACATCATAAAATTACCATAGACAACAATTTTTGATAGATTGGCTTAACTTGCCACACCGTATCGTACCGTACCGTAGCATACCCTACCATTACCGTACATTCACCTAGAAAGCATAAAAGCATTCACTTCATTACATTCACCTCACAACATGCACCACATAACATTCACCACATAACATTCACCACTTGACATTGACCACATAACATTCACCACATGACATTGACCACATAACATTCACCACATAGCATTCACCACATAGCATTCACCCCATAAAATTCAACTCTTAACATTCACGTCACAACAATCCACTGCTAACATTCACCTCACAATATTCACCACATAACATTCAATTCTAAAATTTCACCTTACAACATTCGCCACATAACATTCACATCTTAACATTTTCGCCTGTTAACTTTCAATTCCTAACATTCACCTCTCAACATTCAACTCATAACATTCACATCTTAACATTCAGCTCTGAACATTCTTGCTACATTTATTCTGTTTTTAACTTAGATTTATTTTTATTAGGGCAAAGATACCTTACACAGGCTTGTCCGAATCACCAATATCTTACCAAAAGAAACTTAAACTCGCCTGAACCATTTACATATCGCCAGAAGAGTACTTACAGTTCGCAAGGTACCCGTTGGAGCGGGCGTAGTACGGTAGGTCGCTGGCCTGTCGCGGGTAGGACCCGAGGGGTGAGAACACCCCTCCCGTCACGGATCCAACAGCTGCAAGGGACGTATGGAAGTTGTGGATCTGATGGAGAGACTGAACGAAGGGATTTGGGTTGACCGGAAGTGATGGGTCATCGTAGGAAAACGGAAGTTTGGCCAGCTGCGGAATTGACCCCTGGGTCCCAACGGGCAGTCCCCCGGTGGACTGAGCGGATAGAGGGTGAAGCGCGTTCTGGAGGAGGGTGAAGGCGGACGACGTGGACGAGGCCGGGTAGAGATGGTCAACGCCTGCGGGGTGTCTAGGAACCCCGACGGTTGTTCCACCCCCGCCGGAGGAGGGTGCTGGTGACGGTCTGGCACCACAGTGCGCCGATTCCTTGGCGACGAAGTAGAAGGAGGGAGAGGCAGACGGGGATGCGCGATGATGTCTGTGGAGTGAGGAGGAGGAGGACGAGGAGGAGGATGTTGGACGGAAGTCTGGGTGCTTGTCGGGTCTTCCGGGTGCCTGACCTTCGTGTTGGTCCGTTTTCGTTCTCAGGGTAAAAGCCGCGTCCTCCTGGTTCACGGTCAAGGTTGTTTCATCTCTGATTGGGTCAACGGTGTCAGACGCCTTCTTGGGATCTACGGCGTCAGTGTCTTTAGAACCGAGGATGTCCTTGATCATGAACGATCCGTGGTTCCCAGAGTGACCCGTTCGCCCTCGCCTGAGGGTTAGTGGCATTGTTTGTACCCCTTGACGAGAGGTTTCAACCCCCTGTGTGGGCAGTAGCCCCCTTGGCTGCGGTAGACGCTGTGGGGTAGCGTCGTCGGGTGAAGTATAGTAGGTGGTGCCTGACAGAGGATTTCTCGTGTGCGCTGGAAGACTTTGAGGCTGCATCAGGTCGAATGGGAAGATGGATGGAACTCGAAGGACCGCCGTCTGAGGCGCAGAGCGAGTGGAACTCACCGAGAAGACCATGGTGGAATTCAACTGGGAAAATGACAGACAATTCAACTTTATGTAAACAAGACTTCAACAGTTTTTATTTCAACATTGATTGTATTGATTATAATAATAGTATTTGAAATTGTCCAGTAGTTCAGGAGTTCAAAACCAAATAGACAAAATGACCTAGATGTTTCAGAGGTCAAAGGAAAAGTGACCATGATATTTCAGAGCTCAAAGGGACAAACTGGTCAAGTTTTAAAGTCCAAAGGAAAAATCACCAATAATTTCTAAGGCTAAGGAAACACAATGACCAAGAGCTTTAAAGACCAAGTGATTAATGACCAGACGTTTAATGTTTAACAGCCAAATGGACAAATTGAACAATGTGCTTAAAACACAAAAGGAAAATTACCAAGATTTTTCAAAGGCGACATTCGACACTTGAACTTGCACTATATCAGTGATTGGGTAAGCATCACAACTAGTCGCTTTAAGTGTAAACTTGTAACAATCGGAATAAGAGAATAAGCAAAGGCCAACTTTAAATCAAGAGAATATGTAACGTTCAAATACGGATCGCCCAACATTGGATCGAGAGGCATTGAATTAAACAGAGTTAACAACAAGCGACGACCGCGTCGTTTGGATAACAAATGCAACACGTCATTAAACGTTCGACAATTGTATCACTTTGGAGAGTTGAGGGCCGCCCGATTAATTATACAGCAGTCCGATAAAACTATAATTAATTATACTTCCTGCTATAGAGAGCACAAATCCTGTCTCATGATAGCCGCAGAGCAAATCATGCTAATTTTTCCAAACCGATATTCAGCCGGAAATTTGCCGGTTTTGCCGAAAACCGCCAAACGTTATTTCTCGGGTATACTCGTCACTGTTCATCAATTCGTGGCATTGTTTTGCAATTATTTGTTTCAGTGTCTCATTAATAAATTTATCGTGCCACAACACTTTTAAACAAGCCATGTTTCAAATCATGATTATTTTGCCTGACGGCCTGACGCATCACGGCCGAAAAGGGTACCTGCTGCGCTTTTGCGGTTAATTCATGAGGGCTCTTTTTATAGCGCCCTTAGGGTTATCTAATCTATCCAAAAAGCAAGTCGTAAATAGACCAGAAAATCGTGATTTCTCTCAGTGTTACTGTTACTCAACTAATATCGATTCTCTTGACAGATGATATGTAGTTATAATAATATACGAAAACGAGTCCACATTAAAACTCACATGAAGTCAATTAAATCGTTGAACTCAAACTACTGTGTATGTTTCAGATAGCTTATCGGACGAAAAATCAAATAATAATTGAATTTAATTAAAGCATAATATATATATATATATATTATGTTTACATACACATATACACGTACTTAGATACACAAATATATGCATATGTATATAGTATATATAAACATGCTATATATATATGATATTTATAGGATATGTATATATGTAAATATATTTGCATATATTTACATGCGACGAAAAGGCTTAAACTCAGAAAGAGTCACAGTAGTAATTATATAAATACATATTATCCCATGTAATACATCGCATATATATATATATATATATATCTATATATAAAATGCAGATAATGCAATATAATTGGATATAGTCAGATTATATATCCGCCTCATGTGCCTCGTCTTATCTCTAACTGTCAGTAACGGACGCAATTCGTGCGTTTTCGATAAACACAAAGGACCAATAATTAATAATTAATCTATATGATCACAAGTGATAACGTATTCAAAAGTTATATATTTATACACTAGTACGCATGCAAAACATATTATTTATAAAAGTATTTACCTATATGTAGAAATCGTAAAATTTATTGCAGAAAAAGTAGCTGTTGTTGTATATGGGTCATCATAGTTTAAAGATGTGTGTGACTATGTATTCATCATCATCATCATCTTCCTCACCATCATCATAAAAATCATCATCACCACCACCACGATCATCATCGTCATCGTCGTCGTCGTCCTCATTATCATCATCATCATCGTCGTCACCACCACCCCCATCATCGTCATCATTATCGTCACCACCACCACCATCATCGTCATCATTATCGTCACCACCACCACCATCATCGTCATCATTATCGTCACCACCACCACCATCATCGTCATCATTATCGTCACCACCACCACCATCATCGTCATCATTATCGTCACCACCACCACCATCATCGTCATCATTATCGTCACCACCACCACCATCATCGTCATCATTATCGTCACCACCACCACCATCATCGTCATCGTCGTCATCGTCGTCGTTGTCCTCATCATCATCATCCTCGTCACCATCATCATCAAAATCATCATCACCACCACTACGACCATCATCGTCATCGTCATCGTCGTCATCGTCGTCGTCGTCCTCCTCCTCATCATCATTATGGTCATGATTTCAACCAGCAACAAAACTTTTAAACTGAAATGCACATTTTCTGCATCAGCCAATCAACAATCAATAAACCCGCATTTTGAATCTACCCTCAAAGCCATGCACCTGCAACATTAATGTCTCCATATACCCACACGAGTGTCGCGTCTTTAGACATAATGTTTGACGGTATAGACCTGGTGAATATATATGCGCTGATCATTAGGCTGCATAATCAATATACGCTATTAACTATACAAACAGATAAACGACGCATGCATGGGAAATTTGTTCATCTGCATATTATGTAGTCCTCCATTAGATATATATATATAATTGCATATATATATACATGTATATGTGGACTATGTACATATGTGGGCCTGATGTTTGAAAATATGGTCATAGATATAAAGATAACAGTAGTGTGTATTTTTGTGGTTGTATAATTATACTCGTTTCATTGGGAATTAACATTGTAAAAGTGTCAATGGCCCAATGTATCTGAGGTCGTGTTAGCACTGTAGCATGGCTGTGGCCATATATATATATATATATATATATATATATATATGGCTAGAGTTGAATTAATTACAGAAAGCTCTATTAATATATATTAATATATTTGAGCGCTATAGACCCTAACAAGAGCATTGTCTTTATCAGCATTGCATTGGGAGCACGGCTTGCTTCTTTTTTCAGAGGTTTAACTCATATTTCATGGTATTTGGACCCAGAGTCAAGTCACATCTTGTGATAACATTGACGTGGACAGAAATCATCTTGACAGTAATCATTTACGGTATGACATTTTACAGAAAGCCCTAAATTGTATTATTTTGAAGCAGTTGTTCCAATTTTACTACGGGATATATGCACCATATGATAGCAATGATCATTAGCGTCGCCCTCCTGTTCCTCTTCCTCCTCCTCCTCCTCTTCCTGCTCCTCCTAATCCTCCTTATCCTCCTCCTTCATCCAGTCTTGAGACTGGCACTGCTGGAGTGTAAACAGTGGCGGTATAAGTAAGTAGGTATTCTTTTTGATAGTAACGCAAGGCATGTACAACCAAATATTTAACACACACTGTAGAGTGTTCAAAGGCTCTATATAGGTAGTAAAAGAGTTGAGTTCATGAATCTCAGAGGATTGTGAATTAGCTTGCGGTTGTTGCAGTTTAACAACAGTGTGTGATGACAGAGATCATTGGCGAGATCACAGAGATCCTCATTTATCCAGGCTTGGGACTGGCACTGCCTAAATTCTTGGTTTAATTTTTATCAGTGTCACGGTAACCGAGATTATAGACGCACTACTTAGACACCTTTTAAAGTGTGTCAACTTCTATTAAAAATGCGTAATTTTAGAAAGCCTTGCATTGGGTCGCAACATGGGCTCAACTGTCATATAGCATCACTTCACAACATTTTAAAGGTGTTCAAAATGAGCGCTGTAATCATTTGGGGTTGTAGTTAAACAGCAGTTTGTCTATAACAGAGATCGTTTTGTGTTTCCTCCTTCTTATATTTTCAGGCTATCGATAATCAATCAGTAGGTTAGTCCTAAAGTTTAACGACGCTTTATGATAAAGAAAGATCATTAGCGTCGCCCTTTTCGTTTATCCAGGCTTCTGACTGGCACTGCTAGACTGCGCTGGCATGCAGTTGAGCAGTTAACCAATCTGCATATTGTGCATATTGTGGCATAATTTTTATAATACAAGTTGACTCAATTTGTGGCAATTTGTGCCACTACAAAATACATTTTTAGCTTTAGCGTGAAACTAGCACAACCCGCGTAAATAAATCATTTAAGATGAATTTTGGCTGTTTTAAAGAAACCAGGATTTAACTGTTCGGTTGTTTGAATGCTGTGGCTACGTTACTTTTAAACAGAATCATAAAACGGTGAAATAGTTCAGTACATAAACTCCTACGCTGTTCGCTTTCTGATAGTGCCAGTCCCAAGCCTGGATGAGGAAGGTGGGCGACGACTGTTATCCTTGTTATCACACAGCGTCGGTAAACTGAAATTACTTCAACTTGTTCAATACTGATTGTATGAAAAATCATAAATAAAAGAAATTTTGTATTTATCATTGTTGCAGGCCTTTTGTTTACTGTATATTTCATTGAATACTGTTTTGTTCCGTGTTTCCGTCTGCTTTAAATTCCAGTTCACTGATGCCGGTCCCTCCTTCATCATGGAACTGTCGACCTCTTCGCGCAAGTTCGCAACGCTCTCAGTGAGACTGTTACTCGTCCTGAGCTGAACACTTTCCTCTTCCGTTCTGTGTGTATGGCTCGTAATGGTTGCCAGGGTTCGATGTGCACTTCTGAACTTTTGTAAGGAGAGTATTATCATATTAATTACATGTATATTTATATTAACGACCTTGCTTCAATTTCCAACACCATCTATATGAAACTATTTGCTGATGATACAAATTTGTTTTATTCTCATGCTTCCTACCAGACACTAATAGACACTCTAAATTTGGAACTCGATAAAGTTGCTGATTGGTTCGTAGCAAATAAGCTTACTCTTAACGTTGAAAAAACCAGTTACATATTATTCCAATCACACAAGAAGGCCAAGCCATCTAGCTTAAACATTTTTATAAATGGCACCCCTATAAACCAAGTTGAAAATGCTCGATTTTTGGGCGTTTACGTAGACCAATTCGTAACATGGAAGCCCCATATAAACTATATTTGTAACAAAATATCAAAAACCATCGGTATTCTTACAAGTTTGCCTACAAGCTCCCAATTAATATAAGAAAGCAACTGTATTTTACCATGGTATATCCATATATAACTTTTTGTAATTTGATTTGGGCTTCTAATTACGAATCCAGACTTGCCAGAATAATTGTATTACAAAAGAAGGCGGTTAGATTTATCAGTGGACTTCCAAGAAATTCTCACACTGCCCCCTATCTTTCGTGACCTTAATCTGCTTAATATTTTCCAGATTAGGAATTTACAGATAAGCCTTTTTGTTTATCGATTTACCAATCATCTCTTACCTAGAACATTTCAATATTATTTCTCACTAGGCTCTGAGATCCATTCCCACGTTACTAGAGGTTCCTCCGGCTATCGAGTTTTGGCTTCTAGACCTAATACACGAAAATTCTCTATTAAGTCCACTGGCCCGCTTGTTTGAATGCTCTTCCTGCAGCAGTTAGAAACTCTCCTAGTTATAATTCGTTTAAGAGCACTCTTAAACTCTTTCTCTTAAACTCCTCCTCTTTAGATCATCTTTTCAGAACAGGTCATTGAGTCTATGATTCAAAACCCACTGATTCCAATAAAATAACGTTTATCAATTAAATATGAGATTATCTACACATATTATCTGGTTTTATTTTCTCACATTTGTAACAGTTTGTCACATTGTTTTTGGCATATTATTAAAAATGTGGTGATGAGGATTGAGAGAGGGACAGGAACTCTTTAGTTTAAGATTAGTTATGGTTTCATTTATCTTCTTTTTCAATCCTGTTTATTGTGTTTTAATAGTTTTATTGTTTCATCTGTAATCATTGTCAAATTCAAGGGTTTTTGCATTCAATGTACCACCTGACGAACAGAATGAGTAATTCGGTTATTTTTTTAAAATATTTTGCTATATGCTTATTTAAGTACCTTTCATCTCAACTCGCCATCTTCGTAGTTTTGTTGTACAGGGAAATTAGGGGTTCCTTTTTGCGGGGTTTAATCCCCTTTGGAACTCCTGTTAACCATCTTTATTTTCATTTGTATAATTTTATTGTTGACTTCAATTGGACTAATTTCTAATTATTTGACAATGTACTTCTGTTTGCTAATCTTTTGTAAATGTGGCACGATGGTTTCAATAAATTTGATTTGATTTGATTTGATATTAAATTGTATTTATTTTCATTTTGGTCAATGAAGAGTATTCCAATGCATTGTGTCAAATAGCATCAAATTGGAACTCATTAGGCCTTGAAAATTGGCAAATTAAACATATTAATTAAGGAATTAATTGTCTGAGTAATGAAATTAATAGACAATTGAATACTCACTTGCTTATGACGTTCGTCAGCTGCGGATGGTGATATATCAGGCAATCAGAGGGGCGTTAATCGTCAATCCCACGCCCTTAAATTAATTCTCAGCATATGTCCCCAACCCTGTTTTTGTTGTCTCACCATTCCCACCCCGTCGTGTCCGGAACGTCCCTTTGCTGTTGCACCTGAACCTTTCCCAGTGTTTCAGAAACCGCGGATAGGAATTAATGGAACGTTGATCCTTAGGAAGTATTACTTGTGAGTAATTCTTTACCGGATGGACGCCCCAATGCTTGCATCCGTTGATCGAAAACAACCCTATCTATTGGTGGCTCTTATTGGGGTAAACGAAACGCCCGCTTCTCATCGGAAGGATGCCTTATCACCTACTCTGCAGCAACCTGTTCGATTGACAATAGACTGGGAGATGCCAATCTGGCAATTAGGCGGAAATGCAACCCGCCCTGGTAAACGACTTATTCAACTTTGCCTCTCCCTTTCAAAACTAATACGTTAAGAACTAACGATTCTGTGATCATCACGGTAACGCTTTATCGTTGCGGCAATTGCTTGCACGCCATTGGTTGTTTGCCGACGCCCACTCGGCTGTGAATGGTTCGACGACTGCCACTCGTGCGCGTGATTGACAGCCGTCTCTCGGCGGGAGAGAAATAATTAAGTGGACGATTTGACGGATGTTGTAGAGTAATTATTGTCTTATAACTGGTACCATTAATTGTCAGCGGAAAACCAAAGTGGCGTTATATAAATTGGCCGCAGGCGTAACAATGTGAAATAGACGCAACACACGGATGGAATAGATTTCTGTTAATGAATTTGGAAGTGAACTCATCTGTAATAATAATAGTTATTATTATTGTGATAATTGCAATAATAGTGATTTTCATTATTACGATTATGATGAATCTCGTTCAAATTGAAAGATGACTAGCGGTAGTATAATTACAGACATAGTACGAACGAATGATGACTAGTTATTATAGTAGTCGAATTTTACCGTCGGCAGCCATGCAAGGCGTCCATTACGTTATACATCAACACGCATTGCCAATCTCGATTGGGATCATGGGCCATTTGTATCGCAGTGTCAGCGCCTTCAGTTTCTCTTCTTCAGCATATATGAGGCAAGCCTTCTGTTGATCCCTCATCGACGCTGAATTCAGGCTGAGCTGAACTCCCGGAACAAATCCCTGGGATTTCGGCCTCGAACGGTTAGAAGAACAGAATGTTAACCATTGAGACATTGAGGGGGTATACATCCCTATTATAAATCGAAGAATTTACATTTGACGGCGTGTCCTGGGGCATGGTCTCTAGAAGGTCAATCATCCCCATCCATGGCTGCTGGGGTAATGAATGAGGATGACATATATTAGCCAAGGCGTGTGTGTGTGCATGCGCGAGCGGTTGTGTGTGTATCCATACTCGCAAGTCTATGTTTTGTGTACTTGAGTCAACTTGTGTGTACGTATAAATATATATATATATATATATATATATACGTACATATGAATCAGTTAATGGGCAGATAGGCCTCTGGGCATGGGTGCGACTCAGTCCCCCAGTGGTAACCCCAACGCCTTCGTTCCTCTCTCAACCCTATTCCCTTCCTCTTTCAGTCCTCCGATTGCATTAAGGTCACGCAGTATTATAAACTTGTGCCGTTTTTGTTTACATTCTGGAGTTTAAGTATTGCTTTCATGTCGGAAAAAGTTGAAACAGAAGGGGAAATGTAGAGCAAACAAGCAATTCAGCGTCATAACCGTAATTATTACAATTACGATAATTTCGATTATAGTTCGTAAATTGCGACAATCGCATCAAAACCATAAATTACATGCACGCGGCTTCTACACAATGTAAACAAACGATGTAATTGCCATAAGTTGGTTGGGTAGTACAGTTTTAACTGCTGTTTTTAAACTACAAAGCTTTTTGTCTGCATGGGCATATCGATAATATTAATTATCAACGCTTATTAATAATTGACAAAACACAGTGTGATCATAGTGTGAACTATCACAGGAATCGATTTGACTGTAGGGTAGCCATACAAGGCGTCCATCACGTCCTACGGCTCAGTTTGCCACCTGCCACCTCGCGAATGAAGGTCGACCCAACGGAGGGTTTAGCAGTCAATAATTAATATATTCATCTCTGATCCTTTGTTTCTAAAAGACCCTCTCGATAACCTCGATGTATAAGTCTGAGTACCTGCCTTCGTCTCTGTATTTCATTTTCTCTCTTAACTCTCACTAATTCTTCGCCTGTGTCATGCTTGTCTGTCTGTCTGTCTATCTGTCTGTCTGTCTGTCTGTCTGTCTGTCCATCTTTCTGTCAGTCTGCCTGTATCTATTTGTCTGATCTTTCGTTTGCGTTCCGTAAGATATAAATTCGACACATCTAAGTTATACACCTACATGTATAGTATGCATGTATGTATATTGCCCAAAAACGCAACTATAATGGATCTATAAAGCCCTCATGATGTGATAGCCCAATAAATATAAAAGCCATACGCGAAAGTCAATTAAGAGACTTAGGTTAATAAGTATAATACATTGACCCGCGTTGGGTAATCCCCAATCGCATAGGTCTATTATACGAGTATCCATATATCAATGACGGTGTCATATAAAAGGTCAAACTACTGGAGACCCGTTTAGGCCTAAGGGTGTCGGACGTCCTGTAGAGGCTTATCGCAAGGGTACAGAAATCAGCTTGAGTTCAATTAGGGGGTTGAATTTATAACACAACCGTGATGAGTAATTAGCGCTTGTGCAAACTACCGTAAATGTTAATAATATATCACATGTATATATACATGTATATACATGTATATATACACATATATAGATATTTTGATGGTGATTATTAATTGTAATTGCAATTGCAATGGAAAACTGATATAGCGCCATTCGAGATCGGAGGCGCTCACGACTCAGCACATAGCTAAACGTAACAGAAAGCACCCTATACACCGGCGCTATACCAAATCCAGTCCGCAATAGCCAAAGCCTGTTTCGTTCCGCTGCCAGGTCAACATCCGGGGCAATCAAACCGAGAAGACAGCGTATAATACAATGCAATGTAATATTCTGAAATTTGATATCACCCTTCTTCCAACATCTTTTGCTCAGAAGTGCACACGACTCGACGGCGCAATTGCAGTTGTACCGCAGAGCAATTGTGAGCGAATGACTTGCTCAAGGTCCATACACAATGACTGCCGCCTCGGACGAGGTTCGAACACGCTCACTCAGTGCACACTGAGTGTTACGGGCCCACCGCTCTAACCGATTAGCCACTATCGCAAACTTAATGGAGCACTTATAGAGCCATTCGAATCAGAGGCGCTCACTACTTAGCATATAGTTAAACGGAGAACAGGAAAGTCTTCAGAGGATTCCGGAAGGCAGCAGGGGAGAGAGAGAGAGAGCAGCTCCTCCCGAAGTGAATGGGGAGGCTGCTCAGCCTGTTCCAGCTCGTGGGACCCACGTACTCGAAGCATGGTGCTATACGGTGGCTGCCGCTGATGAGGGCAACGATTGAAAGATTAATAACTTGTAAACTTCCGCAACCCTAGATATAGGGCTAGTAATTGCAAAATAGTACAAAAATAGCAAACAGTAATCATTATACTAATGATCTGCTGCGATCTTATCTCTCAGTTGAAAATTGGCGTATACTGTATTTGTGAGCGCGTGACAAAGCGAAAATCGAAAGTATTTGACTAGAGCCCGTAAAATTGATAGCCATAATTATTGTTTCGTTGGCCAAAACTGACACATTTTCCCTTTACTCCAGTAAACTAGCGTAACATAACTGTCGCTTTAAATCATACTGAATTATCTACCGCGATTAAGGCGATTGAGGTTTTTCAAGTCCGATTCGGTGGAAATGAAGCCAAAAAATGGTGAGAGCGATATTAGACACCCTTAACACGTTGGGAATCATGTGAAAATTCCACACGTGTTAAGGGTGGACGGAGAACTAACGGAATGGTTTAGGATCACGGTTGGGGTAAGACAACGATGCGGGCAGTCGCCGGTTCTGTTCAACCTAATACTAGAGGTCGTAATGAGCCATGCAATGAAGTCGACAGAGGTGGGAGTGACTGTAAATGGACAGCTACTGAATTACTTGCGATTCGCTGATGACATCGATCTGATCGCAGACTCCCCAGGCCAAGTACAGTAATTGACGGACAAAGTGAATGCAAGTAGGAGAAGGTTCGGACTAAAACTAAATGCTGAAAAAGACAAAAGTATAGACGATCATAGGACAGTAGCACAAGAAATTGGAGGTAATACTGAACGGTGAAGTGCTGCAGCAGGTCACAGAGTTTGTGTATTTGGGAGGATTACTGACGGAGGATGGACAATGCACACAGGACATGAAGCGTAGTACTGGTCTGGCATCTACAGTATTCGGAAGACTGAGCAGGATGTAGAGGACAAACACAAACCTATACACGACATCAGTTGCCCCAGTGCTGTATGGAGCTGAGTGCTGGTGTCTACGAAAGGAGGATGATAGAAGAATACTGGTGGCGTAAATGAGCTGGCTAAGGAGAATCGCGGGAAGAACTAGACGAGGCAGAATCAGGAATGAGGTGACCAGAGAAGAACTTGGACAAAGGGAAACGCTAATAGGCAAGATCTGAATAAGAAAACTAACCTGGTTCGGAAATGTAAAAAGAATGGGCAGGGAAAGATTACCAGCAAGGGCATTATTTCGCCAAGTTCATGAAAAAAAGAGCCGAGGAGACAGAGAAAAACATGGATGGATAATGTGAAACAAGGCACAAGGAAAGGGAAATGGATATGAGACCAGCAATGGACACAATCGCGAACAGAGAAAAGGGGAGAAACTTTGTGAAAACCTCATCGTCATCGTCATCGTCATCCTCTGTTTGGCGGATTAGAGATTATAACAATTAAAGTAACACGTTCTTGCTTCTCTATCGGTGGTTTAACGACATCATATGGCTACAATGACCGCTGACGTCTTCTGGGTTCTCAAGTAACGCTGACTGATATAAGTTTATTTAACGACGCATCCATGACGAGGATGATATGCGTCAGGCTCTGATAATATATTATATAGTCACAATAAAATATGGCTAACATGAACTAAGTCTTTTTAGGCTAATTTGTACATGATTGTTCAGTGTTTATTTTCTGTCTTTCGTTTCTTCGTCTTTGGTTCTTTGGTCTTAATTTGTTGTGTTGTCTATCGTCGTCCGGGTCTTGGAGGGATCTGAAAGGCAACAACAAGACAGGTGTTAGCGTGGATGTCTGGTTTGTCTCGCCCTCTTCACGGTCTCCATTTCTGCTACCAGAACTGACGAGCCATTACTCATCAGGCAGTTTCTATGGCGACCATTAGAGGCAGGTAGAAAGAGCTTAATGCTTTACCTTTTTGCGCTATTTTTTCTTGTTTATGGCACAAGGACCGCCTGGGTTAACACGTATCCTTCCTTTCTTAAAGGCGCAAGGACCGCCTGGGTTAGCCGGGCAGTTGTTTAGTACTCTCTATAGCCTTCTTCCGGATACTTCTAGCCACTTGTAGACGATATTCTTTCAGCTGGGTTGGGTGACAGTGGTTGGGACATAATATTTTAAAGTACCTGCCAGGAAAATTAGATGAGCGTTCATATCTGCCCGTCGAAGATTTTTTTAACTCCTCAGCTGCAAGTGCCAGTCCCAAGTCTGGATAAAGGAGGAGGCGACGCTAATGACAACTTAATTATATGTAAGGTATTAATAAATATAATGGAGCACTTATTTAATGCCACGCGATATATCAGAGTCGCTCACGACTCAAAACAAGCTGGGGCTATTATACTATATCTGAAACGGGTTTCCAGTTTGACTCATGTGCAAGAAAATCGATGGTAACCTGTTGCGAACGATCCGCTCTCGAGAAAACGTCTGCGTCTCTGCGTCAAGTTATGGAAGTTGTCCAAAGAAGGTTCGAGTCCAGTACGCGATTGGTCATAGAATACGCGCTCCTTAGACACCCTTGAAAGGTAATCAATCGCTATTATAATTAGGACATAAATAACTTTAAATACCGACCCAACTTCTCATCATAGCCACTATTTGTTATCTGGTATTACCAGTCCCAAGCAGAGGTATAACAAGCGGGGAGCCAGAGGCACCGACCCCAGTTTCAAAACGGGGGGCAAAGCCCCCAGTTTTAGTGTTCAGTACCCCAATGTGCCCCCAAATTGTTTTTATTATGTTTCTCCAATGGCTTTTTAAGATGACTTTTGTTACGATAATTTGTGCCCTCCCATTTCTAAAATTTCTGGGGGGCAATAATCAAACAGTGGGGGCGGGGGGTAAACTCGCTTTGCGCAATATTTTTGAAATTATGTTCCCCACTTTCAAAACCTTGTTACACCTCTGGTCCCAAGATTATAGATGGAGGAAGTGATGCAAATCATCCTCTTGTGAGACAACGTCGTGGATTAGCAACTAACCCAATAGAATAGATAGAACGCCAAGTTTGTAATGCTAAGAGTACAGGCTTCGAATCCAGTGTTCCAGTGCGTGATTGAATTGGTTGATTGGTTGATTGGTTGATTGGTTGATTGGTTGATTGGTTGATTGGTTGATTGGTTGATTGGTTGAGTGATTGAGTGATTGAGTGATTGAGTGATTGAGTGATTGAGTGATTGAGTGATTGAGTGATTGAGTGATTGAGTGATTGAGTGATTGAGTGATTGAGTGATTGAGTGATTGAGTGATTGAGTGATTGAGTGATTGAGTGATTGAGTGATTGAGTGATTGAGTGATTGAGTGATTGAGTGATTGAGTGATTGAGTGATTGAGTGATTGAGTGATTGAGTGATTGAGTGATTGAGTGATTGAGTGATTGAGTGATTGAGTGAGTGAGTGAGTGAGTGAGTGAGTGAGTGAGTGAGTGAGTGAGTGAGTGAGTGAGTGAGTGAGTGAGTGAGTGAGTGAGTGAGTGAGTGAGTGAGTGAGTGAGTGAGTGAGTGAGTGAGTGAGTGAGTGAGTGAGTGAGTGAGTGAGTGAGTGAGTGAGTGAGTGAGTGAGTGAGTGAGTGAGTGAGTGAGTGAGTGAGTGAGTGAGTGAGTGAGTGAGTGAGTGAGTGAGTGAGTGAGTGAGTGAGTGAGTGAGTGAGTGAGTGAGTGAGTGAGTGAGTGAGTGAGTGAGTGAGTGAGTGAGTGAGTGAGTGAGTGAGTGAGTGAGTGAGTGAGTGAGTGAGTGAGTGAGTGAGTGAGTGAGTGAGTGAGTGAGTGAGTGAGTGAGTGAGTGAGTGAGTGAGTGAGTGAGTGAGTGAGTGAGTGAGTGAGTGAGTGAGTGAGTGAGTGAGTGAGTGAGTGAGTGAGTGAGTGAGTGAGTGAGTGAGTGAGTGAGTGAGTGAGTGAGTGAGTGAGTGAGTGAGTGAGTGAGTGAGTGAGTGAGTGAGTGAGTGAGTGAGTGAGTGAGTGAGTGAGTGAGTGAGTGAGTGAGTCAGTCAGTCAGTCAGTCAGTCAGTCAGTCAGTCAGTCAGTCAGTCAGTCAGTCAGTCAGTCAGTCAGTCAGTCAGTCAGTCAGTCAGTCAGTCAGTCAGTCAGTCAGTCAGTCAGTCAGTCAGTCAGTCAGTCAGTCAGTCAGTCAGTCAGTCAGTCAGTCAGTCAGTCAGTCAGTCAGTCAGTCAGTCAGTCAGTCAGTCAGTCAGTCAGTCAGTCAGTCAGTCAGTCAGTCAGTCAGTCAGTCAGTCAGTCAGTCAGTCAGTCAGTCAGTCAGTCAGTCAGTCAGTCAGTCAGTCAGTCAGTCAGTCAGTCAGTCAGTCAGTCAGTCAGTCAGTCAGTCAGTCAGTCAGTCAGTCAGTCAGTCAGTCAGTCAGTCAGTCAGTCAGTCAGTCAGTCAGTCAGTCAGTCAGTCAGTCAGTCAGTCAGTCAGTCAGTCAGTCAGTCAGTCAGTCAGTCAGTCAGTCAGTCAGTCAGTCAGTCAGTCAGTCAGTCAGTCAGTCAGTCAGTCAGTCAGTCAGTCAGTCAGTCAGTCAGTCAGTCAGTCAGTCAGTCAGTCAGTCAGTCAGTCAGTCAGTCAGTCAGTCAGTCAGTCAGTCAGTTCAAAAATTTTACATCTTTTATATTTTAATAATAATAATATGTAAAATAAACAAGGG
>OY365809.1:2142805-2200252 GCA_959347315.1 Bimastos eiseni | reverse complement strand
CGGTTTCGCCGACGATAAGTCCTATACTTTTTACCGTTTTGTCACTTAATCACTCATTATAAACGGTTGATACGATGATCAAAGGATTTTACGACCATTTTATGGTATGTGTATAACATGTGCACTTAAAAATCTTATTAATAATATATTAAGTATGATCTATATTTATATATATATAATAATAATAATAATAATAATAATAATAATAATAATAATAATAATAATAATAATAATATAACATATACCATGGCGGGGGCGGGGCGGGGCGGGGCGGGGCGGGGCGGGGCGGGGCGGGGCGGGGCGGGGCGGGGCGGGGCGGGGCTGTGTTTGATATGGGACGCAACAGTGTCAGATACAATGGCAACGTCGTATCTGCCAGAAACATCACAAAGAGTGGGCGCAGCGGCCGAGAGGGCGGCGAACCTCAACATTCAGAAATACGCCGAGCTAGCCACCAGGTACTTCTTCACACCGGTGGCATTCGAAACCGTTGGCCCCATCAATTCCGAAAGCCAAAGCTTCCTTTCAGCACTGGGACAGAAACTGAGCGCAGTCACTGGGGAGCAGAGGGAGACGACTTTTCTCTACCATCGCATCTCGATGATTATTCAACGCTACAACGCAGTTGCTTTCAAGGGAACTTTCGCTGCTCAGAAGTCCAACGAGCAGGGCTACTCCGGACGACATCACCATTAATTAACATTGAAGACCATAATAATGATAATAATAATAATAATAATAATAATAATAATAATAATAATAATAATAATAATAATATTAATAATGATAATAATAATAATAATAAATATAATAATAATAATAATAGTAATGATAATAATAACAATAATAATAACAATAGTGATGATAATAATGATAATAATAATAATAATAATAATAATAATAATAATAATAATAATAATAATAATAATAATAATAATAATAGTAATGATAATAATAACAATAATAATAACAATAGTGATGATAATAATGATAATAATCATGATGATAGCAATAACAACAAAATCAATAAAAACAACGATTACAATCAATCAATCAAAGAAATTCATTTAGCTGATCACAATTATACACAACAGCTTACAGCGAATCCAAAACAAAATAGTAAATAAGACTTATTCTAGTTGAGATAAGCGAGAAGGAGTCATGGAATGAGTAAGGAGGATGAGATAAGCCCAGGAGACCCAATTAGGGATCAAAGGTCCCGCAAGTTAGGGCCACCTAGTAGGATAGGTTAAATAGAAAAGTAATAGCCGGTAAGAGAAGATTAAAGGGAAAAGATAATAGATCCAACGGTGTATAAACATAAAACTTAACTAGTCTTAACTAACAAAATGTAGCTAGCAGGTGAAGAGGTACGACAATAAATGCAGCAAAGAATTAGATGATGCATGTTATCTAGAGAAAAATACATTTATGTAGCCAAGTAGAAAACAATATCCTAGAGCGCCAGGGTTGCTCAGTACACGAGCCAAGATTAAACCAGTAGGCCTATATTAATTTTTCTTATTTTATCACTCGATCAGTCCAAACATTGATTGGTATATTCAATTGACTCACAACCCATCCCTCCATATACCCCTCTGAAGTTAAGGTTCCCAGCCCTTCAATTGCCTTTATATTGGTCGAGAATATGAGAAATCATTTTGGTTCTAAAGGAGTTAATGCTGCATGACAAGTAAATGGTGGCTGGAATAGCATTCCAAATTCTGGGACCTTGGCATTTAATAGATACTGATCTAGCATTAGTTCTGGCAGAGGAAACCATTAAGACGTGTGGACTTCTTATGGCGTGGGGTGTGTAACTCATGTTGTAGCAAAGGTATTGGTGAAATATATTATGTAATTTTTCGACTATTTCGAAACATAAAAATGGCTATTTGTAATTTATAGATCTTGATGATTGATAGATTGATAGAAGCCGTTTCGTTTTAAATACTTCGCTAGTGTGAGCATTAAATGTCAACCCGGTCATAAATCTTATAGCTTTCTTCTGCATGATGGATAATATATTGAGATCGGATGTGCATTCCGAGGCCCAGATTATAGTACAGTAGGTGAGGTAAGGATATATGAGTTAGAAGTTGAGAGTAGAACGGGTTTTAGCAGGTAAAATTTTGGTTAGTCTAAATAGATTACCTAGGTTTTTGATATTTTTCAGGAGATTGCACTAATAGGCTCCTTCCAAGAAAAGTGCTGATCAACTATATTAGGAAGAATAATTTTCATCAATACAGGTGCGCCCTATTGTCGAGCGATCTGATGTCTGGCGCTCTTTGTTGGAGCGCTCTTTTGTCGGTCGCTCCTTTGACAGGTCACAGTATAAATGATAGCTCCGTTTAATTTCAAACTAATGAAGCGCAGCATGATTACAAGTACAGTAGGAACGAATGACAAGTTACCATACCTAACATGACATTACATAACAGGATTTAATATGGTTCAATAGACAGAGGCCTTTGTGAGAATCACCAATAGTACACGTCTCAATATCCCACAGTCAATAGCCGGGCCTTGAAGCTGTTTATTGTCTCCCCAAAAGCAACTCGTTCCATGCATTTACCGCTCTAGCTGCTTATAAGAATTTTTGTTTGAAGACTCCTTCAGGTTTCTGAGTCGAATTCAACTGTGTTACAGTCATGCAAGGCTCTCATCACAATGTGCATTTAATTTGACTAACGCCACCGCCTAGCGAGGGAAGGACAAGTCAGCCTTAGAGATGCGGTATCGATCTTGGTTTCTCAGCACTTGCACTTGGCATTTAATAGATACTAGTATCTATCTAGGTATGACTTGATTTAATTTAATTTAATTGTTTTACTAGTGTCTTACCCATTGGTCTATGGACCTCTACAAGTCTACATGCATACATATCATGTGTGTATAAAATATGGTGGCTATTGTATCATATATGGCTTTGCGGTTGCCTGGATGTGCGTGTTTGTGTCGTGCGGGAGAAATGGAGGATTGCAGATCTGTATAGTTGTAATTCTTGTCGCTTCGGGCGCGAAGTGTACGACTCTTAAGGCGAATAAAGAATAAAGATCGTAAAATTCACATTGAAGTCGTTGTTTGCCAGCGCGGAATTAAGAGCCGGGCGACTTAATTGAAAGCCTAATTAAGAGTTTATTTCAGCCAAACATCCACTCAACGAAGCCGTAATGTTGGGATCTGTCGGTTGATAATCTTTAATCAAAAGGCTTTGTTTTTTATGCCTTTATTATGTCTTGCTAGTTGATTACGATGCTTTAATCGATGTCGCTGGGCATGTGTGAAGGACTTAACCGGTCCACAGTGACCCTCATGCTGCGATCAATAATCGACTCGTGAATTGGCATTCTCTTGAATACTCGTGACCCACGCTTAGAAGTTTGATTGAATTTTATTTTAAATTTTATTTACGAATTAGATAAGACAAGAGAGAACTAGACTAGAGAGGACTAGACTAGACTAGGCTCGTCTACTCTAGTCTAGGCCAGTCTAGACTAGACAAGGCAAGACAAGACTAGACAAGACTAGGCTAGGTTAGGTTAGGCTAGGCTAGACCATTCTAAGATAGACTAAACTAGACTATACCAGGCTAGATAAGACAAGGCAAGATAAGATAAAATAAGATCAGATTAAATTATATTTATTTGATTTTTAAATTTTATTATATTAGGTATGCCTCGATTTAATTTAATTTAATTGTTTTATTTTATTTTTTAGATTAGATTCGCTTATTATTATTATTATTAGCTCGTGAATAAGGTGGTTCCCTGCAATTGGCTCTCGAGTGACGCTTGACAGATGTGTAGATTATGATTTCGAATGCAGTTATGATTAGATTTGATTAAATTAATTTAGATTGGATTGGATCTGAATTGCTTTAGTTGGATATGAGTTTTGTGAATTTTAGTGGTTTGAAATGGATCGAAATTAAATTAAATTAAATTAGACAGGATCATATTTTCTAGACGTAATAAAACTAATCGGCCAGCGTGCAGTTTCGTCGCTTATGCTCATGTAATAAAACGATCATTTAGTTCGAAGGTCAACAAATAATATAAATAACGAACTACGAAATGAATGGGCTTCTGTTTCACTATCACCTTGCTGTTTATAATTTCCCGAAAGGTTTTCAATGGGTATTGCATTCAGTTTTTAGATTAATTTTTATTATTATTATTGTTATTATTATTATTATTATTATTATTATTATTACAATTATTATTATTATTATTATTATTATTATTATTATCTGGGTCACCGCTTGTCAGTGGACTGTAATCTTGACATGGTGCCCTGAAAAGCCACCGCATTGAAACGTTGGATCAATGCCGACAAGTTCTGGAAAAGGAAGTTTGTCCGTTGTCGAAAGTCGGCGTCCAGTCTCAGACAGAAATGCGAGGCCCTCATTTTTTTTATTTTTTTATTTTGTAATGTGTTTCCTACTATATAGCATCGATGGATAGCGTCTTAAAGGTGTCTAAAATGAGCGCCGGTGTAAATTGCGCAACGTTTGTTATAGGAGTATTGTATGGCATCTGGTGATACCTCTTAGATTCATTCATTCATTACAGAGATTTATATAGCGCCCCTTAAAGTCTACTATTCAGGAGCGCTCCCGACTCCAGCACGTTTAAAACTAACAGTTTTAAGGCGAGTATAAAACGAGTCTGAGTGGACCCTTGGTGACAACCGCAACGCCAACGTTAGCGTGCTCCAGAGCAAGGGACCAGCCACTGAGAAGACACGATTCTGTTTAGTAGTTGTACGAGTAAATGGAACAACGAGCATGCCTCACTCAGTAGAGCCTAGAGTGCGGCGACCCAGTAAACTCAAAGTAGAGTAACAGAGACGCGAAGATAGGCATAGGTGAGACCTAGCAAGGACCGCCATACCAAAGAGATGATACGGTACGAGATTCGCTGTTGGAGGGGGAGCCAGTGGAGCACATCCAGTATATCGCCGGATACATGGCCACATTTAGGAATGCGTCCAACAAGACGTGCAGCAGAACGCAGAACCCGCTCCAGGCACCGCTAGATGTATCTTAGGTTAAGATTTTCCACAATCGCACACTGTGCAATAGTGGTAAGTTAATTATTGGTAAGGTAAGGTACGGTAAGGTAATTATTTTTATGCCTTTTCGTTAATTATAGCTGGCGTGCTGCGGTTATCTTTAGACTATAGCGCTATTAGAATATTCTGCTAACTATTAACGACGAAGGATATTTAACAGCTGGACATACGTTTAAAAGAGCTCGTAACACACCATTTAATCAGAATAGCAAGGTATAGGAGTTCCTATCGAACAGTGCTAACCATCAAATGAGAATTAAGCTGTCATTAAACTCTGAATTCATCCAAAATCATAATTCAAATATATTATTGTAAATGCATATCATATAAATATATGAATTTTGCAAGATTATATATCCATATATCTCTTGCATGTGACATATATATATATATATAATAAATTTAATTTCTATGTGTAATGGCAGAGAACGATTTGAATGAAGTGGTTTGACGCTCTTATGTCGGCGCCAGATTTGCAAAATGCAAACGAATCGTCCATTCGTCGTTAGCTAATATTTACTTAAATCCGAAAGTCGTCCGTGACATGGGGGGGAAAGGTGGACGCAGTGCAACCAGGGTCCGCCGCGCGGTGCAACCCGACTCGAACGACCGGGCTCCCCTAAGCCCATCAAGTGCTCTCACCCATTCAGGCATTTCCTCCGTGAAGAGGGCGCCACTGTTGGGCCATCTGGTGATCGGTCGGGCAGTTGCCCGCGCTCCAGGGAAGGTTGCGAGTTGTACGGGTGGCGGGCAAATAACGCGCCCTCTGTTGAGTGGTTATTGGATACGAGTCGTGTTTTGGTTGCGGTTTATGAGCCGACGGAGCAAGTACTTGGCAGGGTCTAACGCCAACGTGATCCATTCATGCCCCCATTGGAGGGTGCACCCATCCAATCCCCCTTACAGGTGGGGCGGCAACCCATCCGGTTGTCTATTGCTCCAATAGTCTGCCACCCGATGATGACGACATCTATCGACTGTTGAGAGTTCCTACAACGGATGAGATTGGGCTCCATTTCTTTATTGCCTAAATTAAAGGAGTTGCATTGACGACAATTATCAAACATGGAACTGACGGTGACGACGACGATGACGATGACGACGACGGCGACGATGACGACGCCAATAACGTTGACGATGATAGTGACGGTGATGGTGACGGTGACGATGACAATGACGATCACGATGTCGATCACGATGTCGATGACAATGACGATGAGGATGATGATGATGATGACGATGACGGCGATGACGACTATGATTAGGGTTTTGGTGAAGACGATATAATGTTATTGTTGCTATTGCTGTTGCTGCTGATGACGATGATGAAGATGGCTGCGACGACGACGATGGTGATGAAGGCGTGGACGATAATGATGTTACAATTGTTACGACGATGCCGACAACAATAACGATAACAATAAAGGTCACGATAACGACGAGGCCGCTTAATACGATGATTTTTACGATAATCCCGATTTCATATCCAGTCATCAATTCCTCATTTTCTGTTTTTACGATCGCCGTCTTTTTATATCTCTTTCTATGATGACCGAAGTTATGTCCTAATTAGCTCAGCAATTAACATCCCATTTATTAGTTCTGTTGACGTCACCGAGAACCGGAAGTCTCTTAAGTCTAGGGCGGACTTGGGATGCCCTTCGGAGCTCCATTGTGGTCCTCTCTTGCTCGAAGACTCGGGCACTCAATGCCACTCCTAGTGCGATCGCAGCTCAAGAGCGCTCCATATCTCTCTTCAGATGGTCAGGTTGTTTCCCTAGGTGCCTCTATCTGTACCTGTCTGGTCTCTGTCTCTCTAATTATCCGTCTGTCTCTCTGTTTGTTTGTTTGTTAATATGTCTATCTATCTGTCTTTCTTTTTGCGTTTCTGTTCTCGATCACTGCTTCTGTCTCTGTCTCTGTCACTGTCTCTGTCTCTGTCACTGTCTCTGTCTCTGTCACTTTCAATGTTTCTGTCTTTGTCTCTGTCTCACTGACTCTCTTACTCACACAAACACTCTCTGTCTGTCTGTTTCTCCTTCTCTCCCTCCCTCCCTCCATCTCTCTCTCACTTGCCTTTGTGGTTCTAACTCTCGCTAGCAGTCGCCCTCACTTAAACCCCCATCTGACGAAGCCTTGTCTTAACTATCCCACCTTCTACCTGCCTGCCTGCTTGTCCGTCTCTCTCACTCCCACCTCTCCCTGTCCGCAAACGCAGTCCTTAAGGAGAATATACGAACAGTGGACGACCCATCTGTAAAGTACACAGCGCTCCGTGGCCAACCACGCGTCCCTCTCGGCCGCTCTTGGTCGGTCTCTCGGCGGGCGCCGGACGGCCGACAGTCGGTCCCTTCAGGTGAATGGTGGGACCTGACCGGCACCGTCTTTGCCGCTGATAAGGTGCTGTGAGATGAAAACGCGGCGTTCGGTCTTTGAGAGCGACGACTGAATTTACGGGCGCTGATAATTGCCCAACTTAAAAGCAGAGATGACGAAAGCGGATCACCATCCAGTGCCTATCAAATAGAGGAATGAGAGGTTCTCACATCAAGTTGTAATTAGACGATTCAGTAATGGAGGACTGAGGAGTGACTGGGGCAAAGAGATGCAGACAGAGACAGACAGACAGGCAGGCAGGCAGACAGACAAATGGATAGACAGTAGACGTGATGAGAGGCTAACAAGAAAGATTGTAGACAATGAGAAAAGATACAAGAGCACAAACAGGCGGACTTTGAAAGTGGCAGACAGGCGGACAAAGTAACAAGTAAGTATTTTCTTTAATATGAACGTCTGTAATCGCACGACATGTACGCCTCTAAAAGCTATTCTATAACAGACGATGCAGCATAAATCCATAAATAAAATATAATTATAACAAAAGCTAAATAGTAGAAGAGTATATAGTAATTAACATGAGATGAATCCCATATATTATGTAAGCTATTCATATTCCTACAGAGCATTTTTGTGCCAAATTCCTGTAAATACAGTCGTCCGCCCGAGAAACGATCTTATTGTAAGCCAAACCTAATAAAAACGGATGTTTAGATCTTCGTCCGCTGGTTCGTGTATTTATTCAATTCCTCGTACATCATACTTCTTGACTCCAACAGAAATAACACAATTGTTAACCTCTTCGGATTGCTTTGATTCTGTGTAAGCAATACTTATAGGTGGTGGTCAAGGGCTCTACATAAATGCTTTCTTACATAACAAGGCAAGAGAACTGAGGCATTAATCGGTGGAAGCAAACCTCCTAGAATCTGCTCGGAGTTTGTTACAATGGAGGTATTAGAAGCACGATCAGAAAGATAATCAAATGATGGCTGATCGTAAGGGAAAATGATGGAAAGATGAAGGACAGACAAGGTGACAGGCAGACGGACAAGGTGACAGACGATGAACAATGTTAACTTTAGAAATCGAGATGCAATATCTATCTTCTGTTTTGCGAACGCTGTAACTTAAGAAATGTATTAGTTTAGCGCAATTCGTCATCCTTCTTTCTCCAGGAATTAAACACCATTAAATTGTTTGGTACTAAAATTATATAAGTCTGGATTCATGATTTACAATATATAGCTCCACAGGACAAAACACGAATCTTGCAAAAACGGACGAGCGATGGTGAAGGATCTCAAATGATTGTAATGTCACAAGACTTAAAAGCCAATCGGATGATCTCTTAAATGTACGATTAATATCTGAAATTTGATCTATATGGTCTGTGTTAAGTAACGGATGACTGACTATCAAAAAAGACTTGACGATACATTGAAGGCTGGAAAATGGTGTCTAAGGAGCATGCGCAGCACTAGCAGGAAACCGTTCCAAATGGAGGGGCCAACAACCGAGAAGGCTCGGTGCTATTTGATCGGTACCAATAACTCTTCATAACCGAAGACGGAGAGCCCTATGATATGATACATTGTCAGCAACCGGGCAATAGAAAAAAAACTTGATTGTGTATAGGCCACTGACGTTCTTGCGTGTGTATATTCTCATGAGTTCGCACAGAAGTCCTTTCTTTCCGAAGGAAGTTTCGCAAGGCATCCTGATTGTTGCATTGGTTGCAATTTCCGTCTTCGCATTTCCTTAGTTCTGCACATTTTCACTTCGAGAGAAAAATGGGTTTATCGGTCTTCCATGTTTCTTACGTCATGCGTAGGTTGTTGAAGTCTGACGACATTGTGTGATAACAAAGGCCATTAACGCCCTCCTCCTTTATCCAGGCTTGGACTAGTATTGCCTGAATTCTCGCAGCGCAGGAGTTACGTTATGCGGCGTTTGTAACTCATGAAATCTATAGCATCGGTTTATAGTGTTTTAAAGGTGTTAAAAAGTATAGTCGTTTATGTTGGTCCTAGGGCAATTCGTCCCGGACAATTCGGTGCGGTCAATAATAGTAGTAATATGAAAATAGTGGTAAATGCTTCATTAAGCAATCACACAAATAAACAGCAATATTAAAATTAAAATATTAGACTACACTGTTAAGTTCTTCTAAATATTTATGCCTAATATCAAGTTCCAATGGAATATATGCACTCTAATTATGGCCTTTGAAACCCTGGAGGTCGGCCTACTCTTATCTGGCACTTTGTCAACTAAATGTTAATTTTAAAATATTAAACCCTCTGAGAATAATCTGGAAGAGATATGAAGTCGACCTAGATGATTATTGGCGTTTATTATTTTTGCAGGCGAAATAAAACGACTTAGTAAATGGAACTAACAATATGATTAAAATGTTTTGGATGGGATGACATAAATCATGATGAACTTTTCGGATATTTTACATTCAAGGATGCCCTGCTGAGTACCCGGATGTCACTTTATTCATTACATAGGCCCTATCACAGACGTCGATAGTAATGTATCAATATCATAGACGATCGCTGATTGGCTGATACGTTGCGGCTTCATATCCCCTCCCATGATTATTTGTCCGATAGCCGAGGTAGACAATTCTAAGATGTTAAGTATTGTATTGTATTTAAGCATTTATAGGTCGAACCGTTCAGAAGCGCTGCCAGTGCGTAAGGCCCCGTGAGAAGAAGTAGGTTTTGAGAAAAGCAAAATAGGATGAGAGACTTCCAGATATAATTTTAGACCGAATAGATGGTGAAAGCGCATTTCACAGAGAGGGACCATTTGAAGCAAAGGATCTAAATTCTAAACTGAGCCATAGCTGTTCAAGTTCGATAAACCAAGAGGTCAAGAATATTGGACGAACGAAGTGGACGGAGGGAGGAACTTGAATGACCGAAGTATTACATATGCATCAACCAGATAATTGGAAGCGTGTGCATGGTTGAGTTGGATTGGTTTAGATTGAACTAATTAGGGTTTTATTGTATTAGATCATATAAAATACGTTTAGTTCATCTGGTTCATGATTAAATCTGGCTGGATAAGATTAGATTTTATCAAGTTGGCCTAGCGCTGCCCTTTGACTCAAATAAGATCTGTTTACACTGATTTGCACTATTTGACTGACCCCCAGTTTTAGCGACACCTTGCTAACTACGGTGGCAAGTCACTTTAATCGGATTTTATAGGATAGTACTGCTCAATTTTAGAGGTGTCTAATGGATCAAGAGTCAAGCGTATTTTCCTATCCAGCGACAAAGCTATGCTTTATTTGTATACGATGCTGGACCTATTAATCAAAGGTATTTTGTAGCATTAACGAAGATAATCAATCGGTAGTTGGTTAGTAGACGTTTAACGATGCCATGCCACTACTGAATAAGGCCGAAGTACGCCTAACTGACAACACACTCTCAACTGGTCTGGTTTGGAATTAGGTAACAGCTAAACTTGACTTACGACTACTGCCCGAGAAACCCTCATCTAACTAAATACTTCTCATATTCAATTCATTCCTCACGTGCATGGAACACATATTATCTAATCTGACACGCTGCTGCTACTTTCAACTGAGACGACACGTAGCCATCAGACGATCGGTCTCTGTCTCTGTCTTTATCTTCATAGTTCATGCGTTTGTTTGTTCCCGCCTAAACCGCCAGGGTATTCGCCCTTTCAATCAAATGCTTCGGCTATAGGCTCATTGCCCGACTCCCTTGCATCAAATATATCCCTACACATATTAGGCATGGTCTGTGCACTTACTTCTATCACCATGCGTATCTAGTTTACAAAATCCAGGTAATCGATGCCCCAAAATATCTCTCTCTGACCAGTTTCGAAAGTCGTTATCTGCAACTTATTCTCGTTTATTGGGTCATGTTGATCGTTTTGATGCTTTTGTTCTTAATGACCCAACACCAAAATCGGCGTTCGCTGTTGTGGGTCGATCAACCTCAAATGACCTTTCTCCATCACTAAAGGCTAAACAATTACAGGCTTTTTTCCTCTCTCTCTCTCTCTCTCTCTCTCTCTCTCTTCCTCTCTCTGTCTCTCTGTCTCTCTTCCTCTCTCTCTCTCTCTCTTCCTCTCTCTCTCTCTCTCTCTCTCTCTCTTCCTCTCTCTGTCTCTGTCTCTCTCTCTTCCTCTCTCTCTCTCTCTCTCTCTCTCTCTCCCTTTCTCTCTCTCTTTCTCTCTTCCTCTCTCTGTCTCTCTCTCTGTTTGTCTGTCTCTGTCTCTCTGTCTCTCTCACTTTATCTCTCTCCTCATATTGTCCTTCCTCTCTGCATCCCCATCCATCAGTCAGTTAGTCAATCCCAAAGCCAATCCTAAGTTAGGATGAAGGAGGAATTCAACGTTAATGCTCTTTGTTATCACACAGTGTGGTAAATCAGCGCATATCCAGCCAACATTGATCAGCGTATTATTCCACTGACTAAGACCTACTGTATAAATCTGTAGATTCAAATTTGAAGCCATCCATATAAATCCAATGTCATAACTGTGACGTGTTTTAAACACCTTCAAAACGTTTTCGTCTGACGCTATATATAAATAGCGGTGCCAACCTCATTATCGACGTCCTCTAACTCCGCAACTGCTTGCACTCTTGCACTCTGACACTGCGAGTCCCAAGCACGAATTGATGAGAAGGGCGCTGCAGC
Organism: Bimastos eiseni; assembly: GCA_959347315.1. Taxonomy (NCBI): domain Eukaryota; kingdom Metazoa; phylum Annelida; class Clitellata; order Crassiclitellata; family Lumbricidae; genus Bimastos; species Bimastos eiseni. The sequence continues at coordinate 2,188,133 of OY365809.1, read as the reverse complement.
TGATACATGTTATCACGCATCGCCGTTAAACTGAAATCGCTACTCGTCTCAAACTATCCGTGCCGGTTCAAAGCCTGTATAAAGGAGGAGGGCAACGCCAATGATCTTGCTACCACACAATGTCGTTGAACTACAGTCACTACTTGTCTCAATCTGGCAGTGCCAGTCCCAAGCATGGATAAAGGAGGAGGACGATGCTAGTTATCTTTTTTTATCACGCTGTCGTTAAACTGATACTACTTCCACTGACTGTAGATTAGCTTAAAGCCAGAATTAACAACAAAATGCTCTAAACAGTTAAATAGCAGCACAAGGCTTTGCCGTCTTCTCTTCTGGATTCGTTTTCGCGTCGTGTACATGTATTCGAATGTGGGATTGTGTCAGAGCATTCTTCTTCCCGAATTGTGAAGGACAACAAAACTGTGTTGGTTCGTCTCCATGTTCTGATCTGCTCGCCAGATGGCCAGTATAGGTATAAGATCACATATTGTGCGCCCCAGTACATGTCTCTAGTATGGTTCTGTCAATCATCTATGGGACATGTGCAGTTTTGGCATAGTTATTTTAAATGTCCGGTTGAATAAAATGAAGCCTTTTACTGAGAATTTAGAAAAAATTTCTCACTTTGACTTTCTAAGACAACTCCAATAACATTCGTCATATATGCATGTATATGTATGAAATGACTCAAATGATGCTATTATTAATTATCACATGTTTGTATAAGCACCTAATTAACACAATCAATGCAAAACAATTGAAATAAAGTAAAAATCTTGTAAAGATAAGCATTAGCCAATCTACATCAACTATAACCAATTTCAAAGACATTTTATCATCATAGCTGCAACTTTTGGCGACAAAAATAGAAACTTAATGCAAGAAGACAACATGTTTTTAGCACACCAATAACTGAGTACGTGCTGAATCACATTTAGCAAACTTCACTCAGAATAAAGAATTCTTAATCTAGTGCCAAATGTCTTCAGAGGTTAACATATAATATCTGGTATAGTTCTTGTCTGGACCAAATAATTTCTAAACTGATACAGATGCGCTGTAAGTCCATATATGTTCCAATGGGCAATAACAGTAGCCATGATGAAGAGACCCTGTTTAAATTTACAAACACTTAAATGGATTAATTATCCTAATTCTTATATCGGAATTGAATTTCACCTTTAAGCAGAATATTCGTTGTAACTCGTCATTGAAAGGAATATATGATATCGAAGAAAGTATCTTAAAGGTGTCCAATTAGACATGCCGTCTGTTATCGGATTTTAAAAGCGTTGATACGGGAGTCGACAACGAAAAACTCCGAAAACCACCGGATTGCAATCATCGTCGTCATCGTCATCATATTCATCATTAATATTATTATAATTATTAATTTTATTATTATTATGGACTAATAGTATTATTATTTGAGAGCACTAAACTCGACGATAGTGGAAAATAAAAATAATAATATTGAAAGATGCAGAAGTAAACAGAGAAACAATGGCACAGATGAACAGACAGACAGACAGACAGACAGACAGACAGACAGACAGACAGACAGACAGACAGACAGACAGACAGACAGACAGACAGACAGACAGACAGACAGACAGACTGACAGACAGACAGACAGACTGACTGACAAACTGGCAGGCAGAGAGGACGCTTTGCAAGCGCGTGTCCAATTGACTAATTACTATAGGTCATGGTAGGTCATCTCAGGACTAAGGCTGTCAACGGGTACCCGGGTACCCGCCCGAGGCTGACTGCCCGGGTAATGAAATCGGTTTTCGGGTACCCAAAATTTCATTAAAATACGCGAGTTTACCTGAACATACATGCATGCCAGAAATTTTCCCTTTGTCATATTGGCTGACTGCCCAGACAATGAAATCGATTCTCGGGTGCCCGACATACCGTAAAAATGTCCCAATTCCCTATATTGCCTAGCAATATATCCGGGTGTTCGGTTACCAGGGTTCCCGACCGCGCGGATCGACGGGTACTCAGGTCGTGATTTCAACATTTATTGACAGCCTTACTCAGGATTTGGTCAATGCAAAGCAAATGGCCAATTGTCTCAATTCTATCTGGGTCACAGTAGGACATAAATTATAGTTAACGAACTAATTTTCAATTGCTCAAAGCTTTTGTAACAGAGATCTTTAAAGATACTAACACGATAGTTTCCAGAGTCGGTCGCTAAGCTATTAGAGACTGACTCAATTTAATGACTTGCTTGTCTGATGGCAATTTTTCCAGACGCCATTTTCAATAAAAACAATTATTCGACGTTACGCTACGTAAATGATGTCTCTCAAGAAGGTAGTGAGTCAGGAAGTGGTAACCTCATATCAACTGATTTAAGGTCGCTCTCTCCTCGTTCTACACTTCCTTGTCTCTATCAGGCTTCAGTGGGTTAAGGGACTCAGGCCTACTAATCCTCTAACAAATAGTAGGTAGGCCTAAACCCTTAGTAGGCCTATGCTACCACAACATCTTGATCGTTGCAATACTATTATTTTGGTCTTCAAATGCCATATCCTTGACCTGAAATGCCCGACATGTAGCTTGCTGAGGTGACTGTTGCAGCTGATTTCACTGTGGGTGCGTCAAATGAATACAGATGCCTTTGACCGCTTGGGACGATGCAGAGAAACGTGTTCAGTTACCTTGACTTGACGCCTACGGCCACCTAGCGAATGCAACTATGACAACTAATTCATGCAGCAATCGGTAGGTGGTGATACAATGCAACCAAATGGTAATTGATCAATATATTGCGAGATAAGAAATCAGTTTCTTGAACTATGGCTGTCTCTCAGACAGCCATGTGCATGAATAATGCAAGTGACTTCATTTTCTTAGCCTCGGTTTATGGGGACTAGTTCACTGCCACGCCGTTTCATCTTCCCACTGAGGGCGCTTACGGCAAGTGTACTCCACTAGATACATCTCTGTTAGGTCCCTCTGACGCAACTGAATTATCCAGTGTCCGATTTGTCGGGGGGTCAGAGGTACTGGACCCCCATGCTTCTTTCTTTGATCCCCGAGCTCTCAGTCTCTGGCCGTCCGCCGGAAGGTCGGCTTGACCCCCTCAAGTTCATTACCTACCGTGTAGTGCAGGCGACTGCATTTGCTGCGCCATCTATCTAGAGAAGAGTGAGAGACAGGGACAGAGACAGGGACAGAGACAGAGACAGATACAGAGACAGAGTGCGCAATTATTATTATGGCCTTCTCATTTTTAATTGAGAGTTTGAATGAGGTGTGGTCCATAGCCCAGGATTTAAACAATAGGCTAACAGAGGAAGGTGAATCGTGGTCCGCACAGGCCAATGATACAAATTAGTCTTAAACAACTTGTAAAAACAGCTCCATCTCTAGGGATTGTGATCCAGGTGGAATGGCCAACAACTGAGAAGGCACGGTGCTGCTTTTGTTTGAGATTCTTGCTCGGGGCACCAGAAGCTCGACACCAGAGAAAGAAAGACAGGCCTGACGACCAAACAGAACTGAAACGTGGCAGCAAAGTCCCTCCAGATAGGGCAGAGTAGACTCAAGAAGCAATCGCCAGCGAAGCAAATCATAAGCTAATCAGTTACGAGATGGAAAACCAGTGCAATTAATCCTACATGTAGTTCGAGACCAAATGAGTTGGGGAGCAAAGCGCAGATTCCGGTTGAGACGGGCTATTAGCGCTCGGAGCAGACCTACCAAAACAGAGTAGCAATGGTCAAGTCGGCAGACGATGCAGGCATGGACTAGGGCAGCAGACAGGCAACGGGAAACAGAACGCAGCTGACGAAGTTGATAGTAACAACTACGGGTAATCTGATTGATATCGAATGAAAAGCTGAGTTCTTGGTCTAGAATGATCCTCAAGTCTCTGACAGAGACAAGGGTCAGATGAGGAAAGGCTTCAGCCACCAAGCACTGGTCAACACCCGCCTGAAATCTTCGACCTCCTATAGCCAGATGAATTGAGTGTTATTAGCGTCGAGGAGAAAGCAATTAGAGGCCAACCAATCTGTGAAGCAACCAGTGTTATTTTCGTCCAAGAAATCATTTTTGTTTTAGTTTTCATTTAGTTTGGTGTGATTCATTTCAGTTTAGTTCATTTATGAAAATCATTTCCTTTTTAGTTTAGTTTTTATTCATCCAACCATTTTAGTTATGATTTTAGTTTACGATTGTCTAATCTTACGATCATGTTTTAGAAAACCACAATAAATCGGACCCTCCTCATTTATTGTCCATGAGTTATTAGGAATTATGCTTATCGAGTATTTTGCTAACCCATTCAAACCCATTTAGCCTGAGACAAGCTCGCATTCCCAAAGATTATAGCCTCCAGTTGCGTCTGCCAGCTGTTAAAAGTCTACATAAAGAAACGATCCTGTTAACTTTAGCCTGAAAGGCAGGAGATATGAGAAGAGCTTCAACTAGAGGAGCTATAATGTTGGACAAATCATCCTTTGTTCGGACTAAAATCTAGAGGCATTGTCTCCACTATACCTTGTCACCTCTGATAAAATATCTGTCCATTTCTTCTTGGATATTATTCCCATTGTGACATGTCTACTTAGTAGTTATGTCTCGTTCATTCAACTTTGCTGACAGAAATTTGAACTTTTTAATGCTCCAGATCCTCATGCTTCATTTTGGATTTGACCTGAATTAGCACGGAAGGAAAGAATTTGATACTTGTAATTCCTATAGTTTTCGTTCAATATTTTAATTTCGTTTTCGTTTTTATTTAGTTCTAGTTGTTAATTTCTTTCTAGTTCTCGTTTTCGTTTTCGAGAACGATAACCAGTTCAATTTAGTTTTAGTTTCGTGAACGAAATTAACACTGATAGCAACGCATAATCTGCAGCACAATCGCCAAAGCAGAGACAATGAATGTATGCCTTCATATTGTCAGCATAGAGCTGATCAAGAATTGCAATAATGAACGCATGATTTGGTTGAAATATTATTAAATACCTTTTTAACACAGTCTTTCGACAATATATTTATAATCCTTGCGGAGGGTTTTCGATATTTTTGTCTAATTCCCAAATTTTATTGTCTCACGAATATAATCCGACACGTTCAAATATACCTATATAAGAAATATATGACAAATGTTAATGGAGTTGTAGTTGAAAGTCAAAGTGAGTAATTTGAGACTTATGCAAAGCTGTAATTCACTGGATTACACCTTGGCATAACATGATAAATGAATGTTATAAACATACATTATATGAAAATATTTCTCAAATCATTGTGCATCAGTTTTATTAGCTTATTCTTCTGCTACCGTCATCGAGACATAATTTGATTCTATCAGCTTTTTACATTTCTATGATCTCAAAATTAATCAAAATCAGACTGTGAACCGGCAACCAGGCATGATGGTAAGTGAACTATCGACTTTAGTGCTCGAATCGGTATATAAAGCTGTTGCAATGTTGTTTAAAAGGTGTTTAAATATTTCGCGCATGCCGCTTGGATCCAATATATCTTGGTTGATGAAGGTATTGACAAAGATCATTATTCAAGCATAAGTACTGGCACTGCCAGAGCGTGAGCTGGGGCAGTGTTGCATTACAATTTTAATCTACATAGTTCATATCTATAGTATCGGTTTACACACGTTTTAAATGAGCTCGTTTATCATTTTCAACATAATTAGTCAAATGTAACGCTGATTTCTTGCACCCTGTTCTTGTGGATGAGCATTGCATCAATAACCCTAGAAATAAGTGATGCGAAGACGTTTCTTTTTTTAAATTGACCAATTAAACGCTGTCTAAATGAGCATCACCTTTTTGTCCTAGACCCAGCTCCCAGTTTAACAATATCCTTTTCATTGATTCAGCTTCCAGTTAAATGTGATTCATTTCACCGATCCATCTTCTATTAAAGACGCTCCCTCGGCTTAACCTAATTTGCTATGATGAATAATTTACGACATTAATGTGGTAGATTGTCATATAATATATTTCCATAATATATAACTATATACAATATTATTTTATCAGAGATCTGTGCCACAATTTCCTGCGTCAAAACGGTTGCGCCAAAAAAGTCACTTACCGTACTTAGTCCACCTATTCCTGGATTCCGGGACAAAATAAGCATTGCCCGGGACACGGGACGGCTTGGGTCGATTCCGGGACGGAATGGGACGGTTGGCAACCCTAGTTGAAATCCCAGTCTTTATTCGCGGCCATCGTGTGTCACTCTTATAAATCACCTAATAATGGGTAGTGTATGTTAGTGGAAGGGTCGAAGTCTTCTACAGCGAACGAACAACCTCTACCAGGTTCAGTTTTAATAAATTGAACGGGGAAATCCTTCACGCACCCGTTTGAAAGGCGCACCTCACCTTTTAGGGTCGATAGGTTAGTCCGAAGATTTCAATCTCCAAAATGAATGACCATCAGCATGCCTGTGATCAGACGACCGTGGTCACCAAGGTGCACGGGACGTACGCCCTCTGATGTTGTGATTATAACAAAAAGTAAGTAATGTAATGCATTTAATGTAATCTGTAATGTCACCATCTGTTCCATGTATATTAATTCATTATTAGAGGCAATCTGAAACTCTTTAGAATAATGTATTGCCATGCGACGCTATTATAGAGTCATCCTCTGGAAACTGGACTCTGACCTACCACGGAAGACCCTTTGATTCGATGAATAGGCTGGTGCCCTATGCTTGGCTTTAAAGTGACGCTAGAAAAGTACGCTGAGATCACGATTATGAATAAGTTATGGCTTATTTGCAGCCAGTATACTTTCAACTGACGATGGTAATGAAATCAGTTTCCCTTTACATTTACAACTACTCCTCTTCATATAGTTAGTTGTTGAATCAAGTTGAAGTATATGTGTATATATTGGTGGATTCATTTATTTAAAAAGGTGTCTTTGTCGACTTCCGTAAGATAACAAATTGCCTGAAATATTACACGTCTGCGGAAAATTAACATGAGGATTTGTAGTTTAACCGTTTAATCAACCTTATGGCTGCAAGAATCGTTGTCATCGTACGTTACCTCTTACCTTGCCTAAGAGGTAAATCATTTCTGTTCAACAGTTTCCTTATTTGGTTGCAGTTTATGAGAATCATTTCAATCATCTGTGTGTTGCTGACTCAGTTTAAGGACTCTCTGAAATTGCACCGAGCATTGCGTGAGTAGTTTTGAAAGTACTTTTTGAAGTTAAATTAATCATTTCAGCTCCAGTTGGTTGAGCGCGTCCAACGTGTATTCTATGCATCTTGTTTTTTTTTAAAAATCAGTTTCACGGCATCTCATGACAACATACACTGCCGATGTCATATAAAACAGCGTACATGTATTGGAGTTTTACAGAACAGCCCTATACATCCACAAAAACTTATCCATGCATCTATTATAGTATAAAATTTACATTGTTCTTATGGTAGCCAAATCCTATTTGAATGTCGGTTGCATGGAATTGCTGCGCTTCAATTGTGCAATTAAAAAATTATAGGCCTATATAGACGACTTATTTTCTTTAAAAAGGTGTCTTTGTCAACTCTCTTTGAAATGAAACACGTCTACGTCTGCCTGAAATGCTACATGATATATGCAACCATATAATTGACTTTAATGCCGGCGATAGCCTCTCAAATGGCGCTTTAGAAGTTGGATAATACTACTGCGATCATTGCGGAGTTACCATCATCATCACCTAGAGTCTACTGATTTCCGGCCACAATCTGATTTCTTACGAGGGTCAGAAAATAATTCTTCTTTCTTTTTGCTAATCTGCTCTCCTAGGCAGGTTCGTATATACAATGTCGCCATTCACCGCCTTCTACCTTCAATTTGCTGTAACCCACTTCTATCGTCTAGTTCAATAGATTCAATATCATCGGTCTTCCTCGTGTCTACCTCTCCTCTCCTCTCCTCCATTCTTCCCTTAAGGACTATTCTTAATAGGACTTTCCGTCAATATATGTTCCAATCATTTCTTCTATCGGCTTATAATTGTTCCTATTAGGAACATTTTTTCCCACTTTCTGTTGCATCTCTTCGTTTGTCCTGCGTTCCAACCAGCGACTCTTTCCATCCTTCGCCATAATGCATATCTCAAATGCTTTCAATCTATTGATGTATATCTTCCTTTTCCATGGTCCATGCTTTCAACCCCACAATATTTTTCAGATAATATAAATAGTGCACCTGAAATACATATAGCAATAGCAGCTTCTGTTAAAAGGGTGTCCAAATTCTCTGAGATTTAACATTTGATTAAGACAGTGGTCAGTATTAGGAAAATGATGATGGAGATAATTTATTCGTTCACCATTTGTCGCATCTCTTCATCTGCAATGTATTCTATTCAGCTAGCTCTCTTCATCCCCCACCAAATCCACACCTCAAAGGCCTCCAATCTGTTGAATTAATTAAGCTATAATTATGATGTATTTTAACCGATGTTTACGGCAAACTGAGGCGGATTTGAATTTTGACATGATATGTGAAGATTCTTATATTATAGGCAGCAATCATTGTTACAACGATGTGGTTTTCACATCTGAAGGCGCTAGCTAGCATGCTCTCGTATGCCAAGGTTAAGAAAATGAAGTCAGTCGCTCACGACGTTTAGTCTCTGCGGTAAATTGGTACCACGATAAATTCGATTGAACATCTTTGGTTGGCCAATTTTATATGCCGATAAACTAAAAACTAGCTCTCTCCATCGGCTTCTCGCTGTTTAAGAACGTTTTTGCCCGGGATTTCCGCGCTGAGAGCACCTCTGAATAGCTATTCTTCGTGAGGTGCCATATAAATCTAAAGATACGATACTTGCCGTAAATACTCATCACGATTTTAGGAGCATTTTTAACTCAACCAATCACACTTCTTGAAACGCCACCAACCGCAGAAGAGAACATACTTTACGTTTTGTAGTCTTCAAGTTGTTAATTAGACAATTGCTTTTGGATGTGGTGTGCTCGACAACGGTGGCCCGCATGGTGGGGGTACGCGGTACCGTGGGACAAGCAGGAACGCGCCCGGGTGCAGTCAGTAATGAAAAGAGGGTCAACGTTATATTTGCCCGAGGATGAACATACATTCGACCATACGCTCTGCACCGGTTCCTTAGTCCAATAAAAGACGACCCCATGCCCCCAACGCCCGCGAGCGCATGACCGTGTTATTCCACAGGCAAACAATCAAGCACGAAAATCCTTTTTGATTAGAATGCTCTACGTTTTAGGTATTTTGCATCAGGTTGGGATATGCAATTGGTCAAACACAGAATATACTTACTTACTTACAAAATGTCCTTCTGTGGTTGGTGAAGTCTGATTAGTTGAGCTAAACGTAGCTCATAAAATTGTAATGAGTGTTAACGGCAAGCAGATACAATGCGCTACTATGCGATTCAAACACAAACTCATTTTATTTTTACTTTCATCGCAGGAGAGATTTTACTCGCTCCCTGAAACAAATTGATCGAAAATTTATATAGCGCCTAGATTATACATGCCATACTCCAAAAATATAAATCCCAAATGGCGTTGTTTAAAAGAGTGTGTAAAACGAAGGATTTATTGAGTGTCCACTAAACAACTACCCATTTTTTATAAACATATTATGCTGATTGAATAACATTAGGAATATTTTTAGCATAAAACTCTTGTAATTATTTAATTTTAGCATAACAGATAATGAACTTTATAGTGATTTTATATATTCTGTTTTGGTTATTACACGAATTTGCAGCCCTCTATCTAGCGAATTATACGACTCCTACACTTGACTCGCCATCTATTGAATGCAAAGGCATGCGCTGCAGCGACACAAGCTTTTCAGTTACAATGTTATGAGAATTGGCCAGATAATTATTATCCAATAAAATAATCATTGTGGAAATAGGACATTGAATAGAGTCTTAGACGGTGAATTTCTTAACAAAATCTTGAGAAATTGGACTTAAAAATTGCCAATTCACCCTATGGAAACCAGACCCGTAGGCCTACTTCCCTAGGACTAACCTTACGGCAATCCTCATGCCTCGACACAGCGCTCGTGAATAGACTTGTGCCTTACGCTTGGTTTTAGAGTGGCGCTTGGTAAGTTTGAACAACACGATTAATATTACGATTACGAAATAGCAAGATTCATGCTACTCATGCTGTGTAGGCGCCTTATTCGCCAGGTGGCGTACATCTCAGTACTCTAAATAGCCATCTGCACAGAGCTAACGATGAATTATTATATTTTCATAATGAATACTGTACAAATAAATTATCGTAAGCAATATAGTCTATATGGGTTTGTTTCCGTTAAAATTTGATTCCTTTAAGCTGTTCGTTTTTCGTACATCAACACACCCGTAGAATTGGTTAAATTATTTTATTTAGGTCTTGCAATAGCAATCATGTCAGGTGTTATTTGTTTCCTGATCATAGATCACAACATTACGTATTTGATTAGTTAATTATCAATGAATCGTTATGTGGCATGTGACACTTTGCATTTTGTTTCAGAAATAACAGTTGTAATGTTTGTTTTATAAAGCCTTCACGCCTATAGATACCTACCTGTTAGAAAGTATCCATGAAAATTATTAGACCTATTTTGTCATTTATGCGTCTATTAATGTCTGTCTCTCAATCCATTCATCTATTTTCTGACGTTATAAACGCTCCATGTAATGACAACAAACCTCTTGTATTCTATTCTAGTTCGGCCAAGCAACCTGGTCATTACGCACTTGATCGAATTGAATGCTGGCGAACAAGTTTGTACAGTAACATAATGCGATGTAAATCTTAGAAAATTTCTCAGCGGCCAAAAAAGCCATGTCAAGGAGACCAGCTGCACCAGAGGTGCTCAACCATCTCCTTAGTGTCGGCCGCTTTAAAAGCTTCATAAATTATGTTCATCACGGCCGCCAATAGACTGGCTACAAGGTTACTTGAAACATACGTGTGCGTTGTGATGGAAATATATATTGTTAATAAAATTCGGACATAGACTACGCATCTGTACTTACCACGCCCATCTGTTTTTTTTCTCCAGCAGACTTAATTAAAGAATAATGAAAAAAAACAAGATCAATATTATAGTCCGAAGGTTCGATAGTCTGAGGGTTCCATAGTCCGAAGGTTCGATAGTCTGAGGGTTCCATAGTCCGAAGGTTCGATAGTCCGAAGGTTCGATAGTCCGAAGGTTCGATAGTCTGAAGGTTCCATAGTCCGAAGATTCTATACTCTGACATTAATTTAACTAGAATCTGGATTAATTGATGAAAAGAATATGTAAAACTGGGAGCTGGATTCATAAGAAAAGAATCATGCCTAAATGGAAGCTGGATGAATGAAAAGAATTATTCGATCCTGCAGCTTCTAACACACATAATTCTTCTCATCAGTCCAGCTACCATTAAACCACAATCTTATCATCTATCGACCGGTCATCGTATAAATCTTCGAACTATCGAACCTTCGGACTATCGAACCTTCGGACTATCGAACCTTCGGACTATCGAACCTTCGGACTATCGAACCTTCGGACTATCGATACAGAACCAAAATAATATTCCACATTAATGACTGCCTTGGTCTTGGATGTTGGTCGATAGGTGTGAGAAGTCTTGCGACTCGCTGGAAATTTTAAGCCGTATTCCAGACTCCAGGCTGTTCTTCACCAATCGGGTTCTGTATTTGTTCTTCAAATATTTCATCCTATAGAAAGGCCTTCTCGCATATATAAGTACTTCCGATGAGGACCAGAGTATTTCTGGTCAGTTCTTGGAGTTTAAGATATTCCACTGCCAACTTCCACATTTCTGTCAAGTCGCCCTTTTCTACATACTTCTGTAATAGTTGTTCATCATTTCTCAGTTCCACCAATTTCGTTTGGACGTCTATGGGCGCATTTTCTGTCTCCACCAGATGAAGCGAAGCAACAAGCCATTAAAGTCATTGAATCGTCCACTGAATTATTGCAGCAAGGCATCAAGTGTGGCGATGAAGGACGATGTGGGAATGTTGTATCCCGTATACCCGCTTTTTATCAGAGTTGTTGGAAAAGAAAATAGTTGCATTGCAGAAGATAGTTTTTCAGAAGTCGGCATTTGTTGCCAAACTCTTGCGCTTTTCGATGCATGAAGCAGACAGTTGTAGTCTTGCCTTGTAGCGCCTGATTCAGAGAATTGACATGCATAAGTGAATCTACCAGAAATGCCGGTGAGTTAAGGAAATTGCTGTCGCTTACAGGACAACACTGTTACCGTTCGTGGAAAAAAGGCGCAAAACAAAAACGGCCGACATCCTTCTCGTCTTGTTCCTAGTACATCATCACCCATCTACATGTTTGTCCTCACCTGAGGACATACATTTGGATGGATTTCATCAACAATAGCTATCTATCGTTGGAGGTTTGAGGAACGGCAGCAAAAATAAATTTTATATGCTGCATTTTGGTAATGTCCGGGGGGCAAAATCTCCCCATATGTCCGGGGGGGAGGGGGGTCAAAAGTCAGAGGGGCAAATGTCCTACACTCGCCTCTTTCTCTGTCTCTGTCTCTGTCTCTGTCTCTGTCTCTGTCTCTGTCTCTGTCTCTGTCTCTGTCTCTGTCTCTGTCTCTGTCTCTGTCTCTGTCTCTGTCTCTGTCTCTGCCTCGGCCTCTCCCTCTTGTCATAGAATCGACTCTGGGTATCGTCGAAATTGAATGGCCGTCAGTTAAACATATTACTTTTAAAAGCAGCTCAACCGCATTCAATTATATCCTTTAAATGGCTCCGTCAACACCGCTACCCTTTGATCTCCCATCCCCTCTTCATATCTACCCGTCTGTGTAGCGAGGGCTGAGAAGACGGAGACAGACATACGGACAGATAGACGCGCAGACACGCTGGCTCAGAGACAGAGACAGAATGATATACAGACAATGAGACACACACACAAAGAAAGAGAGAAGGGGAAAGACTTGCCGCGTGTCAAGTGATTTATTTCAGATGTATAAGTCATCATTCATAATAAGGGAACGTTTTACACAAGGCTAAGCACATCTATGTTAGCACGTATTCACCTACACAAGTACTTACACACCGTTAATACAACATGTGTATATCCAGAGACATGCACAGGTAGCTATTTTAAATATATATAATATATATATATGTATTTGGGTGGCAGAGATCAAAGGGCACGTGACGGAAGTGACATGTGCCTATACATACTGTCGATTGCGCTTTCTCAAAAATTGACATAAGCCTAATCATGCGTCGATTATTAGAGGAGAGAATCTTCCTCCTATTCTTCCTCTTCCTCTTTCTTCTCCCGTCTTCTACTCCATCCTCTTTTGTTCCTGGGACGTTTCAACGAAGTCGATCACAAGTCAACTGGAATGCGATTAAATTAATGATTCAATTAGTGCGCAAATCGCATCCCATAGCCGCTCTTCCATCGTTCGATCCTTCCCCTCTCGCTCTGCCTTCCTTGTCCCTCCGCCAAAGGCTCTTTGTCGGGTCTTTGAGCTGCACGTCGGCTTTCTCTTTGATCTCGTCCACACTCTGCTAGCGATACCTGTAATTATTACATCAAATCCGAAGGTGACTTGCTGTTGCAATCGTTTCATCAGACTCGCGTCGACTTACAGGTGGTCGGCAGATCAAAGGCGTTGGCGCTCGTGTGATCTTGCCGCCCGGCTTTGATGATCCGTCGCGCTGAGGCGAAACTACAGTGATAGCGTAAAACTTGCGAGACCTGCGTTGGATTTCTAATGTCGTCTTATTTCGAGGTAATGATCGGTTTGTTGCTGAGGATAACGTTGGGTAGCGTCCAAGGAAGGCACAGGGGCGTGTAGCAGGATGTGGAGATTCACGATTCCATTGTTAATATTTATTGCATTGTTGTCGCCTTGTTTGGAGCGTGCTGGGTAGTGTAAGATATCGTTACCCAGGCTATTAAAAATAATAGGGTGTAAATGATAACACGCTGGAGTGACGAGCAGTGTGAAGCGACACCGATTCATTCCTGTCACCCCTTGAGGTTGACCCGTCCTTCATTCGCTCGGCAACGGAGTTTGTTAAATTAGATGTACCGCGTTATTGACGCTTTGCATGGCGTCCATACATTTAAATTCAACTCCTGTAGTAACCTGTAATAATTCGTTTATATTTTGATGAATAAGGTGAAGATGCAGATGATGATAACGACGACGACGATGATGATGATGACGACGATGGCGACTTTGACGATTACGACGATGATGATGATGGGGCAGATGATATTGACGACACACAGACTACCGTGCTGTGCTCACTGGCTTGTTTTATCGAGACGAATACACACTGTTCGAAAAATGGCCTCAGAATTCCACCTCAAAGGTTTTCACCAACATAATACAATATATATATATATATATTTATATTTATATATATAATTAAATATATATATAAAATTAAATATATATAATTAAATATATATATATATATAGTAGGCCAATGCAACGTATTTTACACAGCGTTGGACATCTATAGAGTAATACTTTCACAATCAAACGTCAATTGCGACCGTCAAGCTGTTTAACACAACCGAAAGCACTTGAAAGAGTTTGTCCTCGATCACGTGTCACAATCACTTAGCGCTATTACCTGTCGAATTGACATTATAATGAATGTTCATTTCGTATCTGCAGCGTATACTTAGAGCGATATTTGACGCAGTCAACTATATCTATGCACTTATTAAGCGCCTTTTGTAAAGCTCACGTTGATTGCATGAAATAAAATGCATTACAATTCATGAGGTCATCTACTGGAATTTCTGTAGCGGAAGAGTTTTCTCACATTTAATAACTAAAGGGATCATGCAATACTTGAATAACCGTTGTCATTGGGTGTGGAAATGTATTCCCAACTTATAGTAGGCTGCAAGTTTATGGGGTTAACTCCTTAGAGTAATGAGGGAGTAAAATTTGAGCAAATAGATGATCGAAATATTGAAATTTCCACTTGAAGTTTTGGTGAATATATTTAGGATATTTGGGGATTCGTGGAAATGTGGACTAATTATTTCATGGAAGCTTAGAGAATTTGGAGAAGCTTGAGTTAATTTTTTATGGACGTTAAAGGATTTGGAGAAGTTTGGGTTAATTTTTTAACGGAAGTTGAAGTATTTTGGTGAAGTTTGAATTAATATATGTCATAGAAGTTTGTGGATTCTGAGAAAATTTGTGCGATTTCAGACAAACTTGACGATACTTTTGTGGATATTTGGAAGAAACCTTTTCTTCTACCAATCCACTAACCCAAACCCGTCGTAGATGTTACATGCATTTGAGTCTGCAAAACATTCTTTACGAAATAAAGAAAAACTCCATGACCGCAATAAAAACTACTTCAATCACGTGACCAGACAAATCACCACAGAAATTATCCCCGACCCACCCTCAGTCGCCATCCTTCAGTTTATCTACCACCCTGCAGTCGTTCACGATGACCGACCCGGACTCTACAGGCAGAGCGGCTGACCCCGTCGTAACGTCTTCCTCTGAGGCGGCGCGGCTGCCTGCCGAACTCGCCCTCGACGTCTCCTCGGCCGAACTAGGGCTCGTCGATCGCTCCGCTGAGCCCGGTGTGGATGCCTCCGTCGACCCGATCGCCTTCCTACCGTCCTTCCTCCGTGAATGTCCGCTCTTCACAGTCGTTGACTTAACCAATTCGTCGAGGCCGCCTATGACGGTGATCGCCGCCTCGGGACTGAGCGTCTTGGCGGCCGTCACGTCCGCCTTCAACTCCTCCATGTCTCGCTTGAGCTTGGCGCGTCGGTTCTGGAACCAGGTGATGACCTGGGCGTTGGTTAGACCGAGCGATTGGGCGATCTCGTCTCTGTCGACTGGGGTGAGGTATTTCTGGTAGAGGAAACGCTTCTCCAGCTCGTAGATCTGTTTGTTGGTGAATGCTGTGCGGGATTTTCGACGCTTCTTTGCAGATTGTGACTTAGAGTTGAGACCAAGGCCATTCGCATCGCGTTTGCCGGATTCTGTGAGAGAAACAAATCACAAATGAATGGAATGAATTGATGAGCAATGGTTTTAATGTCTATTCATTTTTTAGTGTAATAGCGGCGGCAGAAGTGATTGCATGGCAGTAGTAATAATTTTTTATAATAATTGTGGACACTTTTTTTACAGCTAGCTTAACGAACAAATCAATAAATGAACGAACGAACGAACGTAAGAATGAATTGGCACATGAATTAGTAACGTGGCAAGCAACGATAATTCAAGCAAAATATTGAAGTGTTCTGCAAACGCACTGCGGTAACACTATAGATAAGAACAATCAAAAACATCACAAACAGCATATCACATAATAATCATAATTACAAGACAGATTTCCGCGGAGTTGTGAGACAGAGACAGAGACAGAGAGAGAGAGAGAGACAGAGAGAGACAGACAGAGAGAGAGAGAGAGACAGACAGACAGACAGAGACAGAGACAGAGAGACAGAGAGAGAGACAGAGAGAGAGAGAGAGAGAGAGAGAGAGAGAGAGAGAGAGAGAGAGAGAGAGAGAGAAAGCAATATGAATAACGTTTGCTATTAAGATGGAATGAAGAGCGAAAACCGAAATGAACACACGAACAAACAACGAACGAACGAATTAAACTAATGAACGTTTTACAGGAGACACTTATCCTATAGACAGAAATAAAACTTAGATTAACTTTAACGACTTCGTTTCGAAACCCAGTTACGTTGGCAGGCGTCGTTCGCTATCGGTTATCCTTCCCAGGTCAATTGGGCCACAACGTCTCTCGCAGCCAATCAGGACTTGATGCCTTGCAGCCGGACAATCGACGATTGATGGCGACAAAAGGAGGCTAGATGGCGCCAGACTATGTGTCAAAGGTTATCGGAGTTTTCGGTTGACCCACGTGGCAATATAATACGTCATATTGAGGACACATGGGTGATTCTAAGCACTGGATGCTTACTTACCTACTTACTCTTTTGCCGTATAATAAGTATTAATTGCTGATGCCGAACAAGTTTTTTTGGAACGTTTAAATATTTGTATTTGTCCCAATACATATCAAAATTAATCAACATTAAAGTGCCGTCTTATATTCTCTTTATATCGCCAGTAATATACACTAACATGTATGAAGACACAGACGCTGTCTTTGTCGACCTATGTTCTGGGAACTTAAAACTCCTTTTTAATGTGAGAAAAACAATTAATTTATTACCCTCTGAATAAAGTAGGAGGGTAACCCTAATGATCATTGCTACCACATAGTGTCATTAAACTGCAACTACCCCAGGAACCACGTCACTGTTCGCAATCTAACAGCGTCTGTCCCAAGCCTGGATATAGCAGGCGGGCGACGCTAATGGTCTTTGTAATCACACAGTGTCGCTAAACTGAAACCACTTTTCTTCTAAACTTACCAATGGCATATTCAAGTGGTCGAACATGCTAGCATATTAAAATGTATATCGTTGCGATAATATCATCGTAATTCCTTAATTAACTGTATCTCAATTAGAAGGACCCGATTGCTTCCGTGTCGCGCGCCAGCACTTTCTTTAAGCAACGGGTCAATTGCTTTTGACGGTTCAAAGGGATTTCGATTGAGATATACACTCGCTAAGTAGGGTTTGAAGGGAATTACGATATGACCAATAGAGCACCCCTATTGGTCTAGCTCATGGAGCGACTCTAATCGCCCTCCGACCACTTATTACCCCTTAACAAACGTCAGACTCCTTTAAAACAATGTATTGTAACTGCCCTGCTTACGAAGGGGTTAATTCGGCCGATTTATGCGAGGTTGTTGAGTTGGCTGTACGCAAATAGCTCGCACAGCGAGGAACCACATTAGCTGCGAAGAATTTACGACCACAGTGTAAAGATTACGATAAGTAAGAAACTGAATGGCGTGTAGAGGATAGGCCAATAAGAAGTTGTATTATCTTAGTAGTTTTAATATTAATAATGATAAATTAATGATGATAATGATATCAATTAAAATTTAAAAACCAACAAAAATAAAATTACTACTAATAATAATATTATTATTAATAATTATAATAAGTACACACACCCATACACAGTACATACACACGTAGTATATATATACATACATACGTACATACATAGATATATACACACATACACACATACACACATACACACACATACATACATACATACATACATACATACATACATACATACATACATACATACATACATACATATATACATACATACATACATACATACATACATACATACATACATACATACATATATACATACATAATTTTAAAGCAATTGAATTAAGATGAATTTCACGAGGATGTTGCAATAAATAAGAAATCAAGACACCTTTAAATGGTTTGAATTGATAATATATATATAACCGTCGGACTAAACACTTACAATGGCATAAACATCAAAAGCGATGTCGCAAAAATCTCGTTAAACTCTGCATCCATTGGCAATGTAAATAGGTAATTAAGGTCATTCTATTTTAGACTACCAGCAAATAAACAACGGAGGCTTTAATAAATGAAAAATGAAGAAATCGACTTTCGATCCATGAACATGGATCCTTGAGTCAACTGACCACCGGAAATGAATTCATTAATTCATTAGTGGCCACCAGACATCGGTTTCTGGTCAGGCTGCGGCTGCAATATATCTAGAGGACAGAAGTAACTCTCTGCTTCGCATATCATCCTTGTCATGGGATGCCTCATTAAATAAACTTGTTACACACATGACTCTCTGTTGCCCGGAAAACGGAATCGCAGTATCAACCGTCTCTTTCTAAGTTTAGTTAAAGTAGTTTCAATCCTAGTGTACACAGACTGGCGAAAGGATGCATAAATTATATGTGGTTAACTGTTTACCACAAGTTTAATATGTGTTAAATTTACACTAAAATTAAAATTTTGTCCACAATTGAAATTTTTAGATTTGTCGGTGGACTTATGAATGTATTTAAATTCGTATTCGTCCGAATAGTTGGACCAATTATTCGTATTCGTCCGAATAGTTGGACTAATTCTTCGTATTCGTCCGAATAGTGAAAATCACCTATTCGGTTGTATACACATACACAAGTACGCAATGCCACGTATACACATATATGCAGGCATGCGTGCATACATATATATATATGTATATATATGCATATATATATATACATACATATATATATAATTATGTTTATTTATTTATTAATATTTTATGCCTACACACTGGGTGAAGCACTGTGGAAATGATTAGCAATACAGAATAACACAATACGATATAAACAGCAATAGACACAGCATCGCATATACCACGTACGTAAAAGACGCTACATTATACACATATCTAATTCAGAAATCCCTTAGCCAGACGTACAAAAGCGCTAAATAAGTTGGTAACCAGCGGACAACGTTCCCATGCAAGGGAGAGTATGTGACTCCTTGGCCTGATGGAGTGACCTTTGGTTTGATGTTGGGCTGACCTCCGACCCCTTCCCATCAATAAACATCCCCCTAACCAGAGTATTCACCCAATTAGCCTGCGCTGCTGGGGCTGCAGAGTTGGCCCAGGGACCGAACCCAGGACAGACCCGTATCTATCTCTCAAAGGGTGAACGTCTGTTATCTCTCTCTCGACGATTATTTGGAGGTTGAAGGGTGTAAGGGTCGGAGATCTCTGCTACCCGTCGTCTTTGGAAGGGAGAGACAGAGACAGACAGACAGACATACAGGCAGACAGAGCCAGACACAGGGATAGAGAAACAGACAGACCGTAGAAAGAGAGACAGACAGACAGACAAAACGGGAGGCAGACAGACAAAGAGAGGCGAACAGAAATAGAGATAGACAGACAGCCAGACAAACAGAGAGACGGACAGTTAAAGACCAGGAGAAGCTGCGGAGTTACTTGGCATAAACCTCTGCCACCCTCCGTCGTTGGGTCGGTAGTGTAGGGTGATTAGGGCAATAAATCAGGTCCAAATTTAGATAAAACTGGGCAACGGATCGTTTTTAGGTGCCCTGAATGTTCTAAACTCTTAACCGTCGTAACACTCTACACCGTGTTTACCCCGACCCCACATATGCCACCCCAACTCTTCCTCATCAAACACCAGCAGAGACAGAGACAGACACAGACACAGACACAGATAGATAGATAGATAGATAGATAGATAGATAGATAGATAGATAGATAGATAGATAGATAGATAGATAGATAGATAGATAGATAGATAGATAGATAGATAGATAGATAGATAGATAGATAGATAGATAGACAGATAGAGAGGGATGGGTAGACAGAGACAGAGACAGAGACAGAGACAGAGACAGAGACAGAGACAGAGACAGAGACAGAGACAGAGACAGAGACAGAGACAGAGACAGAGACAGAGAAAACAGAGACAACGCCAGAGATGAAGACAGACAGCCAGACAGACAGTTAGACATGGCGAGAGAGACAGAGAGGCATATAGTGAGACACTTCGACAGACATCATCAAACGACCACAATACGATATTTTTATATCATCTTTCTTACAATTGGTTCAGACGACGCAACTGAAATACTATTGTGCGCCAGGGACTTATACTCAAGGTTTTGAACTACACAGCGACTCCTCGGACGAGGGTAGAACCCAACTCACTCAGTTTGAGTGTTACTGGCAGCCCACCCTAAACACTCGGTCACCGTGTCGTCAAATAGTGTTTCTCTCTGTATCTCTGTCTCTGTCTGTCCGTCTGTTTGTCTCTCTCTCTCCCTCTCTCACCCTCTCACTCTTCCTCTCCCTGTTCCTCCCTGTTCCTCTCTGTGTCTCTCTGTCTCTCTCTGTGTCTCTCTGTGTCTCTCTGTGTCTCTCTGTGTCTCTCTGTCTCTCTCTGTCTCTCTCTGTGTCTCTCTGTGTCTCTCTGTGTCTCTCTGTGTCTCTCTGTGTCTCTCTGTGTCTCTCTGTCTCTCTCTGTGTCTCTCTGTGTCTCTCTGTGTCTCTCTGTGTCTCTCTGTGTCTCTCTGTGTCTCTCTGTGTCTCTCTGTGTCTCTCTGTGTCTCTCTCTGTGTCTCTCTGTGTCTCTCTGTGTCTCTCTGTCTCTCTCTGTCTCTCTCTGTGTCTCTCTGTCTCTCTCTGTGTCTCTCCGTCGCTCTATGTGTCCGTCCGTCCGTCCCTCCCTCCATCCTTCCCTCCCTCCTTCTCTCTCTCTCTCTCTGTCTCTCTCTCCACATGTCTCTGCCTCTGTGTGTGTGTCTGTCTCTCTCTTGCTGTGCCCTGACTCTTTCTCTGTCGCTGCATCTCTCTATCTCTGTGTCTTTGTCTGACTAGTTCTGTCTATTTGTGTGTCTGTTCGGATGCGTTTGTCTTTCGGTTTCGATACATTTATACGTGTGCATGTTAATGTCTGTCTGTCTGTCTGTCTGTCTGTCTGTCTGTCTGTCTCTTTTTCTACACTGAGTCATCTTCCTAGTGATGGAGGCGACATCCTCTCTCCCCTACCCCAAGACGGAGGTTCGACACCAGTTTCTCCATGATGGTTGAAGCTCACTCGAGGGTGCCAGCGACGGGGTTAGGATGGGGTGAACCCGTTGACGTGTCTTCCATCGATCCATCATTCCGTCAGCCCTCCCACACCCCCTAAAAAGACGTCAACGGGACACGGAATACCCCATAGACGACCCACGCATCATCTCCTTTCTCCTCTTTACCCCTCTTTACCCCGCTTCTTCTCCACCCAAATACCCGCATCGCCGCCCACGTCGAACTCATCAGAAGGTAACACGCCGTCCTTAATTACCCCTAATTGAATGGTAACTGTGGAGTCATCGAACGCAACCATGCGAGCACACCCTCTAATAGTTTCCCACCCCTACCCCTACGGCGGGGCGAAATGATCATCGTTTATCAGGGGGGTAAAGAGGCCACTTTGTATCGACAGAACGGGCGCGCGGGTAATTCGATCCGCTTCGTTGGATAATAGATGATCCCTTCAGGCCCCCGACCGCAAGGCCTGCTGGTTAATGGAGCCTACGAGCGAATGATAGATGGCGCCACTGTGTCGTTGCCCTCACCCTTCCCTCACGCCACCCTCCTCCCTCTGGCGGGTGATTATGAATTTAATGAGCGCTTGTCGTAGAATTCATTTACTGCGAGATCCCGCGCGAGATTTGGACGGAGCTTGTGATTCCACGTAGCGCCGCTACGTGGACACGGAATCGTTTCTTTCGCCACCTGCCGGCGATCTGGTTAATTACCTTTAATAAGCGACGATCAATTTTTATTGACCCCTCTGGGGATGTTTATGATTTGCGTCAGAACATAGATACTATGTAGGGATCATAAATACACATATATACATATACAGATATTATGATTAAGATATACACAAGTTATGTCATGTATATATGCATGAATATATATTCATTATTTTTATATTATGTCACATGCAGTGTGTGAAAGCAGGAATTTTGTAGATTACGAATCTTTTAATCTTCATACTGACTTCAGCCTTGACCCTAACAAAGTTTTTATGCCTAACTCAAACCCAAAAAGAGGGGTTTAAAAATTGCATGAAAACTAAAGACATTTCACAAAATGCGTGGTTTAACACATTGCCTGTGATGTGCTATTTATATGCCTGTAGTGGCTGATTGGTAAGAGCGGTCGGCTCGTAACACTCAGTGTGCGCTGAGTAAGCGGGTTCGACACTCGTCTGAGGCCAGGATATCATATTTATGAGTAAAAAAACTATAAATACAAAAATATATAAATACGAGAAATGATAAAGCCACTACATTTGCCAAATTGTTGTAAGTCTTCTTATCCTGGTGCACGTGGGGTCTAACCATCCTCTGATAAAGAACGCCTGGAAAGAATCGCAAACAGCAGATGCCAAACTCCTTTTCCCCATTTTACACAACTCAAACATGCTCTTCACAAACTTCTACCTCCACTCCGTATCCGCTCCATTCGCCAATTAAGACCTGGAGCACACAGTCATGATCTTGCATCCAGAGACAACCCTCAACTTTATCCCCAGATAATTTTATACAAGCAGACATATATTCCTATATGGGTATTTAGAATATTTACGTATAAGTACCTATATATATATATATATATTTATATATATATATATAATATGCATATAATATATATATAATATATATATATACACACACACAGAATCGCACAATTTCTCTAACTGCTGTTGGTCTGCGCTCAGTGTGGTCTTAAAGACAAGCAATTCTAGAGAGCGTTCATTTACAGCTAGAATAGCCATAAAACACATATATTTTATGCGTTCAAAGATCCTCCGTTGCGATGAAGATGCCCCTCCGCCGACCTTTCCTCCAACTGCAAGTCATTTTAACAGAACAGCTGGTGTGTGATGTTGGCTCAAATTCTTGCTAATAGCATACGTAGACGGCAAGGATCATTTTACAGCTAAGTCTTAATCAATGAACGAATATAATATATTATAGCCACACCTTTATTTTTCATTCGAACTGGCTAATATAAAACGATCAATTGCATATAAGCAACGATGCTCTCAAACATTGGCTCTGAATGAAGTCCCATACGACTTCAACGGTTGTGGAAGTTGCAGTTTAATGACACTGTGTGGTAACAAAGATTATTAGCGTCGCCCTCCTCATATTATATATATATATATATATATATCATCGTCGTCGTCATCATCATCATCATCCATAGGTTCATCACCCGTTGGTGTCAATCGCATGTTTTATTGTCTTTCTCCGTATACGCTTCGGTTCTGTGGCATCAGACTTAGCGCACGAACAACTAAACCACATTGTTTACTTCGCAAGTATCCTTCTGTAACAACCAGTCTCAATTGTCAACATTTATTTATCTCTGTCGCTTTTGTGTAATATCCACTCTCGCAACAATATAGACACCTTTAAAAACTATACCTAAGACGCTTTAACATAGTGTATTATTGGAATGGAGTTGTGTAATTAAGTATACTCAGATTTGACCAGCTTGAAAAAGACTTGAAATAATGTGGTGTCAGTTTAACGACACTGTTTGACGACAAAGTTCGTTAGCGTCGCCCTCATCTATCTAGGCTCGGAACTGGCACCCTCAGACTGCGAACATTGACGGAGATTTACCCTAAACGACACACACGCGCTCGGGCTCGCAGGCACGCACATACACACACAATCATGAATATGTATATATCATTTAGCGCTTATAAGTGTAAGACAAATATGCGTATGCAAATGAACATCTGGAGGGCACGCGTTCTGTTGTCGTGGCATTGTTTGCCTTCTGATGCAAAAACGTGCGATTGAATCGAACGAAGTGATTTCGTCGGAATACAAAAAAATAGTGTTTAACGACTTTGGTGAATGACCGTGAATGTGTTACCCCCATTAGACTCTGTCCTAGGGGTGGGTGGGGTGTGCGGTGGGACGGATGGATATTTCCCCTTCGATGGAAGCGAATATTGAGCAATTTTTGCGTCTTATTGGCGTCAGTTGCACTGGCGTCTCATACAGAAGATATAATGAGCGTTGACAAAAGTGACCGATTACTGCGTACAGGCTCAAATAATTTTCATTCATTCATTCATTTATTCATTAATTCAATCATTCGGTCTATCAGTCAGTAAATCAACCAATCATTCAATCAAATAGGCAAGCAATCAACAGATCAATACCTCAATCGTTCATTTATTCAATCATTCCTTCATTGAAATAGTCACTCATTCAACCATTCAGACAAATACTGACTCATTCATTCATACATTCGTACCTACAAAAATTCATATATCGCCCTCCCAAAGTAACGACTTAAAAGCCCTCCCAACTCCAGAACGGATAAAAAAGGCAAGTTTTCAAATGGCCATAAAATGTACCACTACGTCGCAACTAAAGAGTAGATTCTTGAATATATATATATATATAATATATATATTTATATATATATTTATATATATATAGGTTTACGATTTGATCCTATATCCGATGATCCAGGTTCGCACCTAATCGTCACACAAAACATCCCATGAGTCTGTAAATAACATGTCCTGTCACATATCGAATACCGTATATATCACGTCATATCAAGTCACATCAAACGATGTATAGAGGACGAATCTATGAGTATATACGTCAAAATAACTTCAATATTTTATAAATTGCCTTCTATCCTGCAACAAGATTTATGAGAGATATATACACTAAACCTGAATTATTTATGATAAATATATAAATATATTAATGACTTTCAAGAATCTGCAATATTATATATATATATATATGTATATGTATAATGGGTGTCAAAACATACTTGTATTGTATATTCTAATGTATCTTATGTTTAGGTATTTGGTCTCAGTATAAAAGTGTCATAAT
This sequence comes from Bimastos eiseni, assembly GCA_959347315.1. Classification (NCBI taxonomy): domain Eukaryota; kingdom Metazoa; phylum Annelida; class Clitellata; order Crassiclitellata; family Lumbricidae; genus Bimastos; species Bimastos eiseni. The sequence goes on along the minus strand of OY365809.1, from coordinate 2,162,722 downwards.
TTCATCCAAACTTATACTATCTCTCAGTTAGATGCTGTTTAACGACGCCTTTTCGTAACAAAGATAATTAGCGTCTTCCTCCTACTTTTCTCAATCTTTGGACTTGCGCACCACAGGTGTCGGTTAGACGGAGTCAATTCAACGTGTTCTTATATCTGCGATTCTTCATAATTACAAGTTCAAAACCTTCACAGCGTATATACAATTAATATATAATTAATACATAAATAATATATAATTAATATATAATTAATATATAAATAATATAAAATTAATATATAATTAATATATAATTAATATATAATTAATATATAATTAATATATAATTAATATATAATTAATATATAATTAATATATAATTAATATATAATTAATATATAATTGATATGTAGACAGGTATCAATGATTACATACATTCGTATATTTCTGGGCTCATTAAAATATATTTTTTAATTGTATAGCATACAAAGAACAATGATTAATTAGCCTCAGCAAATATAATGAGTGTTAAATGTCTTATATATATAAATATATTGGTAATTCATGCACAATAGTATGACTGAGCTGCCTATATGTTCTCGATACATAATGAATATGAAAAACTTGCATCTAATAATATATGTATTTATATATATAAATGCTGTATATATGTGTATGAATATAATATATATATAAACGTGTATTTGTGTGAGTTTGCTAAGCATTTAGCTGATTATGTGGCGCCATAGTTTATATATGTATCCACGTGTAGCTACGCACGCACCGTATATTATGCATGAAGCGCCTTACACGTGTCTGTGTGTGAAATCATCATATATATATATATATATATATAAATATATATAAATATATATATATAAATATATATATATAAATATATATATAAATATATATATATATATATATATATATATGCAAAATGCATGCACTTGTGGGATCGCGCGTTTGTGTGAGATGCTCTTCAATTATTCGCTTGATATTATACACAGAGAGGAAGAGATCTGCTGCTTGCTGCTAACCCAGATTTGCTTTATATATATATATATATATATATTATTGGCTATACTATTAAGCGTTTTGACACACAATAATACATACGCACCCACACACACTCACTCACACACCAATGCACCCATACACACATATAATAAATCTGTATATTATTTAATCTATTGTGTAAATATATATATATATATATATATATATATATATATATATATATATATATATATATATATATATATATAATTGTCCTTCTTGGATACATAATATTAATCATTTGTATACATAATCGGCGACTAAACTATAGTCTTTATTGATATCTTGAATATAATATATGACTCATCCTAAGCATACGCCTGCAGCGTATACCTACAGGAATGCTCAATAATCGAAGAAATTAAGCAAAGCTGCAAATTTACAATCGATCGCTATTAAACATTTTAAGTTCATTTTTAAACAGCGAAATAGCGATGAGATTGTCATCCGTGTAAAATTAATAGCATACGAATTTTAATTTTCCTCTGCCCTCAATCTCCAAGATTTATAGACACCTTTTAATTGAACCAGATACTGGTATAAAGATCAAAACATTTCAAATGCGATCAATTCAACACAAGAAAAGAAGTAATTGTCTAGGTGTTTATTGTGGCACGATGACTGATTGGTTAGAGCGATCAACCCGTAACGCTCAGTGTGCGCTGTGTGAGTTCGACCCTCGTCCAAGGCGTTACTCACTGTGTAGGGACCTTGAGCAAGTCCTTCGCGCACAATTGCTCTGCAGTACAACTGCAATTATGCCGTCGAGGCGTATGCACTTCTGAGCAAAAGATATTGGATGAAGGGTGATATCAAATTTCAGAATAAATAAATTGTACCCTGCATATATAAATAATTTTAAGAACTGTGGTGTTACTTTTAATCGCAAATTTCTACAGCGACACTCCATAAATAAAAATCAGAGGTCTGTACAAATTGTGATCACCATTGCAATGTGTTGTCTGTTATTTCATGATATGTATATGATTTTAACCTGGTAAAAATTAATTCAATAATATAAATTCTTTCTGTTTCTTGACTCAAACTTACGTTCACGCCACATTAGATCCTCTATCCGTATGATTATGACTATAAAAACTCCTATGGCGCCGCCATAGTAATGCACAGGGCATCCACCGACGGCGCACCTTTAGCATAGTGTAGGGCTTTCCTGCTTCAATTCCTCCTTTCATATCAAAACATTTCCACCTTTTCCTCCTCCTTCTCTTCAGGCAATCAAATTCATTAACATCTAATTCATCATGCATTAAAATTACTCGTCACATAATTATCTACTTAATATGCCATTGCCTTCATAGTAATAACAACAACAACGCAACCTCGATAACAACAATAGCAACAACAACAACAACAGTATATCATCGATAGTGATTAAAAAACAAAAGCAACAGCAGCACTATATCAAGAAAACAATACAGCAATAAAAGTAACAGCAACGATAATAATTATAATGACAACATATCCAACATCAACACCAGCTCCAACAATACCTAGATGAATGTATTTAACAACAAGTAACCCACAACAAAGCTTATCGTCCGTGTGTATATAAGGTACGGGCTGTGTTTGTAACAGAGGATTTTGCAAAATACCTAGGCAATTTGCACAGCCCTAACGCTATGCTGACCCTAACCCTGCACTTACACTACAGCCATCCCTAACCATAACCCTTGCCTGACCCTATAACCCTAATTCTGACCATAAGCCTGACCCTAGCCCTAACTCTAACCCTAACCGTAAATGGTTGATTTTACAAAATGCCCAAAATCAATCAATCAGGCATTTTACAAAATCACGCATTGCCCAAAATATATAAACGAAAACTTGCGTATATATGGGAGCTGAGAAATTTATATATATATATATATATATATATATATATGCCCATCCACAAACAGATAGCGATTGGTAGATATTGTCACCCAATTTAAACAAGACCTCAACCTTCCAACCTATGCGTCATCATTCCATTAACCTCTTCAATTTGCATAATTTAGCACAAACAATGGCAGCTTTGAGAGAAGGCCAAACAGGCCACACTGGCTTTGCCCCCATGGGAACAGCAGGATGGCGGTCAAGTGTCAAAGTTCAACGGTCAAAGGGTAACATTCAAGGCCGGGTCTCGCCTCTCCGATACGTCAGTTCGAAACTTGAAGGCGTATCATGAAAGGACTGAAACTGAATAAATTCCATTATAACCTCAACAGTAGTCTAACGACAGAACGGTCTGTTAATTAAGAAGTGCCTTTGTGATATCTGTATTCTCTTTCAATATCCGAAGTGTCACTAAATGAAGCAATGTCTTTATTATCACAATAGCCAACAATGCAATATAACACAATAATATGCGATACAATACATTACGCTGCCATACAATACCATAATATTACAACAATGCTATGCCAAGCAATAAAATGTCATATATTACAACACCTGCCAATTCGATACGGTAAAATACAATACATTACAATATAATTCCACACAATATGAAACCATAGAATATAATGTCAAAAATACAATACCATGTAATGCAATACGATACAATACAAAATAATACAATGCGATACAATTCTTCAGCAATTTATTGACGTGGATGTAAAACGACTTCAAAATGTCCAATGTAACATTTGCCAACTAAAAGAGTACGGTTTGCAAAATAAATAAGTTAAAATTTGATTTTTTTAAATTGCATCAAGAACGGCAAATCTTTTGTTTTAGTTAAAATCTGCCTAAATGCTATTTTAAACAACAGATTCTATGACGTTTATCTATAACTTGTTCAAATATTTATTTCGACCAATATAATAATAATATTTATTTTCGTTAAATTTCAAGCTGACGGTATGATTACATTAGTGACTTAATCACCGTGATCTTGACCACACAGCGTGTCATCCTTTCCAATTGCGCAGGTCACTAATGACGGCACTGATTGCGACGCTAAGAAGGGTAAGTCTAATGATGCATTGCGATAATAATGATGATGAAGCTGGGATGACGTTAGTAACGATGAAAGCGATTATAACGGCAGTTGAATTGACAGCCTCAATAATGCATTTGCTGATTGCACACATTATAGAAAAAAATACATGCATGAATATTAACCAGGAAAGAGGAGCAAAGGTTAGAATATATATATATATATATATATATATATATATATATTCACTTAATTTTTAATTATATATATATATATATATAATTAAAAATGAAATGAATACATACCTTCAAATTCAACTTTAACATTGATTCTAAGAAACATTGCGAAAAAAAATTATTTTTTCACTTTAATAAAAAAATTTGAAATAATTTTTTTATTTACCAAAAATTTTCAAAAAAAAACATTTTTTTTCGCGTGGCCCAACATCCAAATCTCATAACAATACTACAACGTACTATGTCTGTGCAAAATTTCATGCTTATATCACAAAGTGCACAATTATTTTTCTATACCGTTTTACTGAGTCCATTGTCAACGGTTATAAGTTTCGTTTTATATATGAAAACTATACTATTAAAAGAGGTGTGTTCCAGATTGAGCGCTCTTCTTTCATGTCATTTTTATCATCATCATCATCATCGCCGTCGTCGTCCTCATCATCATCATCAGTCCTCCACTATGTGGAACATCGTCTGTATTATTATTATTATCATCATTATTTTCATTATTATCATCATTATTATCATTATTATCATTATTATTTTATCATCATTATTATTATTTTCATCAATATTATCGTTATTACATTATTACTCTCATTATTATTGTTTTTACTGTTATCATCATTATCACTGTCATTGTCATCATCACCATCGTCGTCGTCATCATCGTCATCGTCGTCGCCGTCATCGTCATGGTCATTGTAATCACCACCATCACATTGTCGTCATCATCATCATCATCATTATTTTATTATTATTATTATTATTATTTATTTATCTATTTGTAGCATTCCTGCCGATAATATTATCATCATCGTCGTCGTCGTCGTCATCATTATCATCAGCGATAATGTAATATCATCATCTCGTCATTATCGTCATCAGCCATATGATTATTCTTCCATTCATTTATTTCGAAAATTTATCTAGTGCCCCTTCAAGAAAACTACTCAGTGTCGCTCTCAGCCAGGCTGTGGACAAACAATCATCATTATGATCGTGGTCATTATCGTCATCGCCAGTATCAACAAAAACAGCAAAGATTATTATTGCATGGCACATGGAGCAAAGCTAAGTAGGTTATGCGAAGACTGGGAGCGCAAGAGGGCTTTTATGAAGGAAATAGGTTTGTTATAAGATTAATTATAAAGCGACGTGAATGATTTTATGCGACGCCTATAAACCCCATGAAGAAGGGTGAACCCGATGAAGACAAATTTCTGAGAAATTAAAACACCTTTTTAATAGAGATTAATTTTATATTTATAAATATGAACAATCTGACTGAGACGCTACTGTCTGTCAGTCCAAGGACAAACATATAAGAATTATTATATACCTTTTCCTAATTTTTTTATCTGCCATGGGCTGGATGCCTCTCCTCGTCTTACGGACTGAACTTTTGGATTTAGTGCCAGTTCCAAATCTGGAGAAAATGTGAGGACGACTCTTGTCATCATTGTCATGAGTCGGCGTTGTTAAAAAACAGCAACTAACGAAAGGTCATTAAATTCACATTTCAAATTGTTTAGGCCTACTGTCTTCGCTCCACTGCGGGGATAACTGCAGTAGATCCTGCAGACAAGGCACTTATTAACCATTTCAGCTCATTGTGTTAGAGCCATAGTTAAACGAATGGCTGGGCAAATTCGAGTACAAATCAATCGTTCTTTAATTGGTGAGTTATATTATTATACACTTGAATGCATACAAGAGCACTGTCGAACATGCATACAATTTTTGAGAACTTAAGACACCTCTTTAAAACAACTAAATTTAATATATATATATATATATGTGTATATTTTATACACAATAGCGCGTCTATACAAACCATCAACCAATGCACAACTCCACCACTGCTATTGCGCTCAGGCAGTGCCAATCCCAAGCTTATATAAAGAAGGAAGGTTATATAAAGTAGGAAGGTGACGCTAATGAGCACATAGTGCCGTTACATTACAGCAACAAAGAATACATTTATGAATTTCTAAATAATTGCACAAATTGCTTTGAGTGCTACAATATGCCAAGCAAATTTCTGTTGATGCAACGGTTTCTGTTGTAAATAACTATCTTTAAATTCTGGATCCAATCAAAAGTCATTGCATTCTCAAAAGCCTTGAGGAGATCGACAAGCGGATTTAACAACGCTTCCCTTTTAATTACTGTTTGAGGAAACATCATCTGGATATATATGCGTACAGCTTATAAACAGAAATCAGCTAATAAATCTATTAATAAACTGAGGTTCTAAGTTTGTTAGCGCATTCGTAAGAAAACGTTACATACACGATCGATGTTGAAAGATGATTACCTTGATGTTCTGTTTCAAGACAGACACCAATTTGGTAAACGCAAAGTCTTGGTAACATCGAAGGTCAAGAGAATATTGGAACAATATTTTTCATAAACGATGCCTAAACGTGTCTAAATGAAAGGCCAGTTGACTTCACATAAATGCCCAAAGCTTTAACAGTTTAGATCAGCGGGTACTTTTGCAGCTAACCGGTAATCTTATGTCACTCAATTCCAAATATGCTTGTTTCAACAGTACACATGATGCACGATGAGGAAAATGCACCACTCAATTAGATACAGCCAGTTACAACACACCAATAAATGGGTGTCTTTACGTCCACGCTTGACAAACACGTTCACGACAAATATTATTGTGGTAAACAAGAAATTATTGAGGAAATGCATACATAGAGTTACTTATTTTAAATGAAACTTGATATAGTGAAATAATCAAAATCTCGTTAAAATAGCAAAAGCTGCAAACGTCATAGAAAATTCAATGTTATGGGGATTTAAGACACCTTTTAGTGGAAGCTAATTTTGCTACAAATACTTGCATATGTGCAAACGCATATCTGCAAGAACGTTTCATGCGCATCAAAAAGCAACAGAAGAACAGGAAATAAAGTTATAAACGGGTGAATAAGTATGGAGGTAAGTCTTTACCGTTTTCCGAAGTGCTCTTATCTTGACTGTCGAATGTTTTGCTGGTCATCTTGAGCAGAGCGTCCAGTGGACATACAACTGACCTCGTGGTCAGTTCACTCGGACCCTTCTCATCGTCTACGCTGATCTCCTCCTCATCATCATCGTCGTATACTTCCTCATCGTCATCAATATCCGTCGAATATCCTCCCGATCGGTTGCTATAGCAATCGTCCCAAGGTCGCTTGATCACCCCCGTCAGGCGAGGAGGAGGCTTTGGGGTGGCAACGGTGTAGGAATGGGGTTCGGAACCCTTTGCGTTGAGAATGTCTGCGATGAAGAAGGAGCGAAGGGGTTTGCTGGGGTTGTGAGGGGGTTGGACTTGGGAGAGGCGTAGAATGGGGTCGTATCTCTTCTCCTGCATGTGCAAGCGACGGCTGCAGGGAACCTTTGACGTCGGATTAGCACAAGACATGGCTAAGTATGGGACAAAGACAAGTACAGAGAACTATTAGGGAAAAGTATCAAGTACTAATGGAAGTATCAAGTACCTGGAATTTTCAAGTATCCAGAAGCATGAAGTGCCTGGAGGTATCAAGAACCTATAGTTGCTGGCTGATAATAGATGTATCAAGAACCTATAGTTGCTGGCTGATAATAGATGTATCAAGTACCTATGGTCACTAACTAATAATTTGTTGGGATATCAATGGAACTGCGTGGTATCCGAACCTAGCATAAAGATGAATAATAAAGAGTTAATGTGAGCCTCAAGTACCGGTTGAAAATAAGTGCTAGAAGTAACAGGTGTTAGAAATAACATTCAAATGTTAGAAGTAACATTCAAAGATCGATGAGTCCATTGTTTTAACTATCGACTCATTCAGAAGATCAAAGAAAGGATCCGACGCTGTCCTTCATAGAGCACGCTCGTTCTTCCGAGAATGGTACTTTCGCTTGGTACTTTCGCTTGGCGCTTTCGCTTGGCACATTCGCTTGGCACATTCGCTTGGCACATTCGCTTGGCACTTTCGGGCAGAGAAACTATCCACGTGGAGTTATTTCGACGATAGCGAATATCGGCAGAGAACAGTTATCCGGGTACCTGAGTTGTACAAGCGCACGTCAATGCCAAAAAATCAACGAGTTGACGTAAATGATGACGTTGGCAGTGGGGTCGTTTATGACGTCTATGCGATATAAGTTGAGTCCGTGTTCGACGCTAAGGTTCCTCGTCTAGTCTCGCAGCCTCGGCATCGACTAGCAGCTTCTGCAGCCGAAGACCAATGATGACTCGCTCTGCAGACTTCGGTTCCGTTATCATTTAGACTCCGATCTTAATGGCTGCAACGTCGTAAGGTGTCGCTCCAGTCGACGCGATATCGATAACTCAAATCAAACGAAACCTCGTTGAACCATCAGCTTCCCATCCGCCGCGCGTGACTGACAGCTCACAACATCCCTCAGTATCTCAATAACTCCTCCCACCGATCCAGTCTCTCCTTAGGTTAGCCATGCCATGCCTACCGCAACCGCTGCGTAGGTCCGCAGGCGCACGCTAGCCACGCCTGCTGGGCTTGACGACGCAGCCCGAGGGAGTCAAGCTTAAGCCACGCAGGCTGGACAGCTACTGTTGCCACGCCCGCTCTACGGGCCGCCAAGGGCTTGGTTTGATCGTCTGCCATTGGCTCGTAATCGAATTAGCGAAGACAAGTTTGACGCAGCGCTGGGTACGGATGACGGGCTAAATTAATTAGCGGCTCGAACACGCCCGGACCGGCCGCGCTTAATTATTAATGACTACGCTTAACCGCCAATTAGCTTTCTATTTTATGTAGCGCGCCCGTTCCTGCCTCAGGAGCCGCTGTTCGAGGGATGCAGATGTTCCGTGGTCGTTGTTAGTGGGAATTAGCGATGTTAACACTGGACAGCAGATGGCGTGCCGTGGCAGGGTGATCATTTTGGACGCCAATCAAGCCAACACTTTGTACCATTTTACCCCGTCTGCAGGGATGGGGTATGGATTATTAAAACCGCATAATTACAGGGTTCGTTTTCGGGGGAGGTTGAGCCACTCCCGGTTTCTGATCAAATAGACGGCAATGGGATGGTGATCATGCTTTTGGGTAATATGATCATAGGAACGTGATCGAGTGGATCATCATAAAGAAACGATCTTAGAAGAGCGATCATGGAACTGAACGCTGAGAAATGATTAAATATAGTGAAGATTGTAGTGGATGATTTGTATAGTGGATCAATCATCAATGTAAAAACGATCATTGAGATAAATTGTAGACAAATAATCACAAATAGTGGTGTCATCAAATGAAGATATCATCAAAGAACGATGGTCACTATTATGGACAGATGATCAGGTGAGGATGCTTAAAGATCAGGCCATACATTGATCTTTACTCGCATTGGACACCGACGGACAAATATATCCTAGAAACGTAGATAAAACATACATGCCTGCACATACATTCGAACACTTATACATGCGTACGTATATACACACATTAACGCACAATGCCACACGTTCACGGTAGTACACCTTATATTATTATCCAACAAACGCTCTCACAAAAGCGCGTGACAAAATTTATCAATAAAATCATCTTTAAATAAAACACCTCTTAATCGTTTTAATACAACTATATATTAAGTACGACTGTTGTTCATAAACCCAATGGAAAGAATATCCACGAACAAAATTGTAACAGTTGAGTGGGTCATTCCAAGGTAAAGCATAATTGTCATAGTATTTGTATACAAGGAAAGTGCTCCGTCAAGACTAATGTCAGTAATGCCATGCACTCTGAACTTGATCCAACGAAGAGGGCGATGCAAATCGTTTTTGTTTTGACTAAAGCGTCTTAACACAGACATCATCAATATGCGCCATGCAGTGCACTTGTATGCGACTGTTTCATACCAGATTAATCGTGCGTAGGTGAAATTAATGACCGCGTCAATGGCCACCGCAGGGAGTGACACGGAGATGTTGCTCTAAGGCGTAGACAAGGATATGTAGGGGTTATCTTCTAACGATGATGATGACGACGACGATGACGACGATGATGATGAATGAGTTCTCTGTCCATTGGCTTAACTGAGATGAGATATGTGAGATGGTTTCCCTTTGCCCAAAGACAACGATGTACGAGCAACTTGCCGTGTATGCTTGCATGCACTGCAGTTGCTCGATATAGAGTCGAACCTGCGATCCTCCTACCACCGCCTTAAAACCGTTTTTTCATAAAACATTGTATGGACATATATGTATATATTTAGGCCTGTATAATTCCTCCATTGACTGCACGCTGGCAGTGCCAGTCAAAGATCTGTATAACTGAGGAGGGCGACTCTATAATAAACAAACAAACAATAATTGTTTTTATTGACCCCAGCATTTACATTATGACAAAGTCAATAATAAATTGATATTAAATGTATGGTTCAACAAGGAGGATAAGACCTGAGAAGGACCGAGGTTCTGTAGGGGGGCAACTCACATATCAAGAGGCAAAAGTTCTGATAGTCAGAGGTCAACACTTACATAATGCTAAAAAGGAAATAACGCAGCTATTAGCTATTAAATAATTGTTAGCTATAAACACATTGTTCGAGTTGAGTTTACACGTTTATACGTCTGCGTATACAGTCTTCATGTTGATGACGATTACGTTGATGACGATGGTGACGTCAGTCTTCATGTTGATGACGATTACGTTGATGACGATGGTGACGTCAGGATCATACATATGTCAGTGTTATGGATTACGTATTTAATCGAACGAAATCAAAATAATATGTACACGTATTCTTATTTTAAATGTACAAACATTTGGTAAGTTCTTCAATTTTTCTGGAAGGCTCTTCCAGAGTTTGACACCCGTATGATCCTTGTAATCTCACTGGTGGTGAACTGCAACTACTCACTTCTCAAACAAATCAATATCCCGTGGGTTACCAATTAGACACCTTCAAATATTACTATTATGACTCTATAAGAATTTTAGGTGTAAAGCCTCCTTGCATTATTTTAGTGAGCGCCATTAACAGCCGCTAGATGTCGCTGAGGGCTGCTACTTTCAGCTGGAAATAAAATTAATACGAATAGGATTCAACTAGTTAAGTACCGTGTTCAGTATTCAACCTCTGTTTACACCGATAGAGTAGTTATGTTGCTTAGAAGCGATGTATATAGTGAAGATATACGTGTAGAGATCATATTTTTCATTTATAGACCAGTGAAGGTATACATGGTTTTTTTACGAATTTGGTAAACATTGCACTGAGATTGTACCTGCTTGAAACGGACTTGTGGTTTAAGTTCAACGATACCGTGTGATAACAAAGATCATTTGCGTCACCCTCCTTCTTTATTAAGGCTTGGGACCGGCGCTGTAAGATTGTGAACTGTGAGGGAGTTTGACTTGAAATAAAGTAGCCAACTCTTTAATCATCCTCTACTCGATAACTGAAAATTCATACTGATGGACTTTGGATCATGCTGGTATTCTATAATTAGACACCTACAAAAAGCTTCTAACCGACACTATAAATATTTATGATAGCGCTGTTTAACTGAATTGTTGTTAACTGTTATTGTCACTGCTCGTAAGCTCACTGTTTAATAGTTGAAAGTCTGGATAAATAAGGAGGAAGAGGACGCTCATCATGTTGCTACGATTACAACTGATTTGTTACTTATACATCAACCCATGATACTTCAATCAATCAGTCACTCAATCGATCGTCGGCCTGTGAGTGAGTGAGTGAGTGAGCGAGCGAGCGAGCTAGTCAGTCAGTCAGTCAGACTGAAACAACCGCTACAGTTATAATTATCGCGAGTTTCAGAGAAAGAACTGCGGCGTATTAACATCACCCAAAACTGTATCACGCGCTCTGTCTTTAAACAATTAATTCTTTAGTAGGCTTATAAATATCGTTCTTGCAAGGTCAAAACTAAACCTTCGAATTGTCGTCAACGGTCTTGACATAGGTCGACGTTAAACTTTCGATCAAATATAATACGAATTTGACGCGCTGAATACCTTTATAACGTTATATTTCAAAAATATAATAATCATTAAGGCCTCGATAAATTATATTAGATTTCTGAACTGTTACATAGTGCTGTATCAAGTGCAACCTGCCAAGCAGATTTCTGTTAAACTCTGGATCATTTCCTTAAATTATATTGATCGACAACGCCGAGAACTCTAAAACTACATGGTTTACCTTACTCACTTTAGTGAGAACATAACATTTTGCTAACATTAGTAGAGTGGGGTCAATAAAGTATAAGGATAAGACAGAGGAAGCCAGTTCAATTCACGCTACCGCTAAGGCGGCATATATAGTTCCTCTTCTTGCAGTTGCGAAGCTAAATTACATGCATAAGCTGATTGGACCTATCCATGGCTATACCACACAGTTCAATTCGACTCCCGTGATAAATTATCACCGTCCATTTATACTGAACTTGTAATCAGTTTAAGGTTAGTCAGCCTCAGTGGTTTCAATTGAAAAGGATACTGTGATATCAAGGCCCCCCTCTTCATTTAAGCTTGGGACGGATAATATCCTCGTTTACTTTTAAGCTGACAAACCTCGAAAATAAAGATAATGACTAACACAGAGGATATACTCAAAATCGAAGTAGGCATGCACCGGAAGACTGGAGCAAGTAAACTCCTTCGTGCATTTTGGCTGCAGGGTGACGAACGATGGCTACGCGAGCGAGGTCAAATCAAGGCTGGCCATGGGGATGGTGATTATGGTCAAGTTGACGAAAATATGGAAGAACAAGTCCGTGCGCAATAGGACTAAATTACAATTGATTGGAGCTCAGGTGTGGCCAATAGCAACGTATGGCTGCGAAGTCTGGACGTTAAAGAATCGGGAGGAGAAACGCATTTACGTGTTTGAAAGAAATGCTTTTGAAAGATGAAGAGAATTTCTCGGACGCAAATGATGACCAAGAAGCGAGTATACGAATTGGCAGAGGCCAGAAATGAACTGTTGCAACACGTCCAGGCATGAAAACTGCCCTACTTCGGACATATTATGAGACAACCATGGAACAACATTGAGGGCAGTCTGATTACAGGTCTTGTTGAAGGGAAGAGTAATCGTGGAGGGCCTAGATTGTCGATTGATAAGATTTTTATGTGGACTAGGCTAAAGGAAACTAAGCTGATGAGCGCAGTAGGTGATAGACGATGATGGACTATAGTCTCTTACTTCGCGAAATGACATGACATGTCGAACTGCAAGAGAACGAAAGAATTCGACGATGATTATTTTATCGTATCGTATCTGAGAATTTATATAGCGCTACGAATGGTGCTCTAGCTAATCAACAGCTCTCACGGCATGTAAGCCGCGAGAAAAAAAAGAAAGTGTTGAGGGTGATTAAAAGCGCCTAAAGCTTACTGCTTTCTGTATAGAATCAAATCATAATAACATATTTAGGCCAAAGGTGCTTAACCACGCTTCATGTTCATACTCTTTTTGTTAAAAGGTATAGCAGAGCAGATGAAAAAAGTTCGATTCCCTCTATGCCTGCAGCTTCTCTAACTACAGATTCGGTGGCGCTTTACGTATAACGTGATGGGAGCCATTCATGGCTAACGCACAGTTGTGTTCGACATCTGCAGTAAGTTGTCATCGTCCGTTAATTCTGACAGTAAACACTTCTAATCATGCCGCGGTAGGTCAGTTTTCATTTAAAGTAGTTTAAGGTTGCAATTTAACGACGCTGTCTGATAACAAAGATCATAACAGCATCGCTGTCCTCATTCATCGTGGCTTGGGACTGGCCTGCCAGAGCACAAGCATCGGAGGAGTTAGTTTGAAATTGAATGAAGACATTATATCATTATTATGGGCCTGGTTTTCCGAAAGATAACGTGTGTACAGCATATAGCCTTGGTTTCATGTATAAATCGTCTTCACATCATTGTTTCTGCTGCTATTGTTTTTTTAGTGGCGCCAGTCCAAATCCTGGATAAGAATGAGGAGGGTAACGATAATCGTCACCGAACTCCTCCAGAGTCTTTTACTTTGGGACTGCTAGTCCCAAGCCTGAATAGAGGTGGAGGGCGACGTTGATATCCTTGAAACGACAAAGTTTTGCTAAGATATATAGCAGCTAACCAACTAATTGTTGTCGCTAATCGACAACATCGTTACTCATATATAATTAACCAACTCCTTACTATAATGACTATAACTATAATGCTACTAAACACCTTTGATAGGTCAACCACGCATCCATTATATTAGTGTTAAAGGGCTTATGTGCAAACGATTAGTTCTACCAATTACTTTGAACCTTTATGGTGAGTATAGCATAAAGCACAGGTTAGCTAAGTCGATTCCTGTGTCTCGAAGACGTTGTCACGCTGAGAATGCGCAAAATAAATTGTCAGACGCGAACGACACATATGGTGGTAGAAAAGGTTTCATACCTTTGGTTTTGGCATTTTTGCATGTCTATGCTTGTTTTTTAAAGCCACATCAAGTGGTGAAATTGTTATAAGATATTTTATACCCTTCCACAAATATGCACTTTTGAACAAGACATGGTGAAAAGCGTCAATTTCGAGAAAATTGGCTTTGAAAAGTTGCTATACTATAATGTAATTAATTAAAAATCTTTCATGTGTGACAGATGAAACTTTGTAATAATGAATGTTATTAGTCAATAACACTTTGCTACACTTCTCCAATTGCTCACTTTACTACAAGCTGCCTTGATAAGTAAGCAAGTAAGAAATATTACATAGCTGTGGCATACCCACTTATGATGCCTTTTACCTAACAGTTTATTATTTTACTTTTTGCAAAAAACAGTAAAAAAATAATATGCCGTGGTTTTGAAGTTCAACGTCAGTAAGCTTAAAACAATAATATATATATATATACATAATTTTTTCATGAGAAGTAATTATCCACAAAAAATTGAAATAACTCCATAATTAGCAATCCAACAAATGGTACCTCTTATATGCCAGCCGGTCACACATATGCGTTCAAACATGTTTACCTATTTGTATCAACGCATCAACGTAAAGTCCTATCAGATTCTGTTTGGCCCTGATTGGGCTGGAAGCACCTCTGAACAGTTTTGCTTGAAAAGGTGCTTTATAAATTATCGAAATGAATGAATGAACACGTGACATCAGATATATAGATATGGACAGGCTGTACATATATATATATTTTAAAGGTATATATGTGATGCGACATATGAAAAGGGACCACTTAGCCGGTATTGGACTTATTCATACCACCATATTCAGCAAAAAATTCTGAAAATAATGATATTATAATGTTACATGCTGGGAGTCAAATTGATTGATCTGTAGATTTTAGAACGTGAATTACCCGAAATATGCGATTTTCGGTAAAACTCATTTAAAGTTAAGAATGCTCACAGCATATCCATTTCTTGGAAGTTATACAGCTGAGCATTTATTTCAGCTCAGTGTAGCATATACTTCATAACGGAGTCCAGCACTTGAGTCAAATAAAACCAGCTTTAAAAATATTTTATTGCCATATAAATACCTCGAGAAGTTTGATGGGTGACCATGTTCAAACGCCTGTATCTCAGTAACTAAATCCCGCGTTGTGGTCCCTTTTCATATGTCGCATCACATATATATATTTTAAAGGTATATATATATATATTTAAAGGTATATGTATACCTATATTATATATTATATGTGTGTGTGTGTGCGCGCGCGCGTGCGTGTGTGGCTGTATACTGATGAGACGGCCCCCATCGACCCCAACGTCCACGATAGACAGGCAATCATTCACTGAAACGATGCCACACAGGGGTTAGCGTCGTGGCCCCTCGAGACTTCGTGCACCGAGGGAGAATTCAACCGATTCCAGACTAAATTGACCGTAATTCCGTTATCAACGACAGCGCTATTCTGCAGCTAATTCCGGCTCTATTTCCACCACCCCACCACTCCCCATCTTCTCCATTTTGTGGGGAACTGAGACGATGTCAGCTGAAGTGGGTCACACCCCATCGGACAGAGAATCTGTTGTTCTAAGGAAAAACAGCGAATCGTTTGCAACATACGAGTCCGTTAAAGACATTAAGATCACAACGACGCTTACATACACAGGCCTTAGACTAATAATGGGGGGATACGAAGACGCAACGTGTCAGCCAGTTAGTGATTGTTTTTCAGATACATTGAGAACGATGTCTGTGGTTGGCGGTTTAATGAATAAAGTCACCTCCGGTTACTGGGCTTGGGAACTTTAAACGCATATAGGATTAATCATCGAAAAGTTCTTCAAAATTTATGTTACTCCAGTATTCCAGTCAAAAGAACTTCCTTTAAACACATTTTACTTATATTTCAAGTACTATATATAATTAGTCGCTATAGATCGTTAACGAAGACAAACTCAACTATCAACTTGTCCTGCAAAGTCAAGGATACTGTTATAGGTAATTTAGGTAATGACCCAGTTTACAACGTCTTCATATCCCTATAATAATTTTTAGGATTGATGACTATAATAATTGAATGTTTCAAAAAGACTGTTGCATTGCCTTTGTAAGGCAGCCTTGTTGCTCATTAAAAAAAGTAAAGTATTGATAAATAGTTGACAGCCTTGCGTCGATTTCGTATTTCAGTGATAAATAAGCAAGTATGTAAATGAGTATATTCTTTAATCAGACTTCTGCAAACGCAATTAACAAGTACGAAGAGAAACATCTAGATACACAGTGTGAAGAAAGCATTTTAATTTGAACAAAATGCCGGTTAGCAACTGAATGCCAGGCATGAGGAAATGTCAATGGGGATCAAGGCGCTGATATAGTACTCTTAGTAGCCACACTGGGTGACATCATCAGCCGGGGAGCAGACCTGTTGTGAGCACGCGGACACAAACTCATTTTCTTAACTTCACAGAATTTCTTGCATATTTAGGCATACTCAATTGTAGAAAAATAACCATCAATTTCTATAGTGGGAGAAAACTAACCGAATGACATAGATGATGGGACCACAGAAGAAATTCAGAGGTTCAGTTTTAACGTATGCTGCACAGAATTCGCTGCTTTTCTTTCAAACATCAGATTCTCTGTCCAATCGGGATATTTGTACGTCATTTTGACAGACAGACAGACAGATAGACAGATAGACAGATAGACAGATAGACAGATAGACAGATAGACAGATAGACAGATATTCAGACATGCAGACATACTTACTTACTGCCATGCATATACAAATGCCTACATACAGAAAGTCAGGCAATAAGGCACGGCGGATGACAAACAGATAGGCAAGCAGACAAACAGACGCACAGACAGACATGTCTTTGTGTGTGTGTCTGGTTTGTTTCGCTATCATCGCGTTTACTGCGGCGCCGACTACGACCGACTGATATTACTAAACGCCCGTTATTTACGTCAGTCCTCCTCGTATGTGCCCCTCCCCAACTCACCCCATTGTGCCCCTAAATAGAGAGGCTCCTTCGCCCCCTCCTTCCATACCCTTGCCCACGCTACGGCAAACATCTCTTTGACTTCGCCAAGGACTCCGACTTTATTAAACGGTTGACCAAATTACAAGTTGACGATTGATAAACCACATGCACCTCTCTCTGCAAGTCTTAACCCCACCTATAGACATGTATACACATTAATATATATATATATGTATGTATATATATGCTTTAAAATAATTATTAAGTACGTATTTTGAAGTTTAAGCTCAAATGTATTTACACTCTAAATATATCTAAGTATACCACTTGCGCTAGAAACCCTCTGTGATGATATATTGCGGTCGGGGTAATAATATCTGCGGGGTGAAGACTCGGCGGAGAGGGGGTCGCCGATTAGCGAGATCGGGGTTGCTGGGGTTGGTGGAAAAGATGCAGAGAGAGCCGAGCAAATGAGGGTAAAGGGTTGCGGCGCTCACTTTTTGGCCCCGCGGCCATTAATCACCTTATCGTTGGAGCGGGCGATTTTAGCGTGTAACTCTAACCCGGTTTCAAAGCGACGGTACACTCAAGGGGTTGCTAGCGACGGGTGGGGCACCGAGATATGGGGTAACGAAGACACGAAGAATGTTGGTGGTGGTGGATTTGGGTGGGGTAACTGGGAGTGGTCCGTATTTCGAATTATCCTCGATTGCAAGTTAATAGATGCGAGGAGACAGCAGGGGGTAAATAAGCTCACGACCACCCAACACATCCGTCAATCCATCCGTCAATCCATCCATCCATCCATCCATCCATCCATCCATCCATCCATCCATCCATCCATCCATCCATCCATCCATCCATCCATCCATCCATCCATCCATCCATCCATCCATCCATCCATCCATCCATCCATCCATCCATCCGTCCGTCCATCCGTCCGTCCGTCCGTCCGTCCGTCCGTCCGTCCGTCCGTCCGTCCGTCCGTCCGTCCGTCCGTCCGTCCGTCCGTCCGTCCGTCCGTCCGTCCGTCCATCCACCCACCCACCCACCCACCCACCCACGTTAGACCCTGTAAAGAAGTTATGGCTAACAGATTCCGCATCGGTTCCAAATTACGTTGCAATCTCTTTCGAAGTCATTACAACTTCAGTGATATATTATGATGTCGACCACGATTTACGAATAGAGTGGATTGAATGGCAAACAATTATTTGACCAACTGTTAAATTGTGGTAATACGTCTGAACTTAAACCTCTGCCTCCGTTATTCAAATTTGTACATAACTCGTGGATGAAGCAAGGTAATGATGATGATAATGATGATGATGACGACGACGACGACGATGACGACGATGACGATGATGATGATGATTATTATTGTCATGATTATGATTACGATTGCGATCACGATGATTATGATAATGATTACGATTACGACTATGATTATGAATGTGATTATGATCAGGATAATGATTATGACGATGACGACGACGACAATGACGATGATGATGATCGTGGCTATTATGATAACGAAGGAAAGAGCAACCAGCATAATGTATAATGATGATTTTGGCAAACGATTATGTTGCGACTGATTGCATTGTATTTTTAAATTTATATAGCACCTTGAACTGTTCATGCCATTCAATGTTGCTTGTGACGACGACGATGATTATTTTATTATAATATGATGATGATCGTAACGACGATTATGACGATTTAGATTATGCATATGATAACATTTGTAATAATGATGATACTGATGATAATTTGCTCTGATGATTTTTATGATGATGATTCTAGTTCATTTGATCCGTGGGTCGAAGATCCGAATAGGTGTCCTATGCAATGCATTGTGTTTCCTGAGACGAACACCTCTGCATGTATGTTCTAATATGTGGCCCTATGAACAAGACGCCCATTGATATTCGACAATCTCAGAGTATCAGTATATTTAAGAAAAAAACTCAAGACACACCTTTCTGCTACACAACCCTTTCACTTCTTAGTTATCTTACTCATGTTACTGCATAATCATTTGAATCATCATTACTTATTGCCACTATCAATATCTTGGGATTTGTGTACACGAATTTCAATAGTTAACTAGTTAAGACAAAGTCATCTGTTAACTGCACTTTGACCTACCGCTGGCTAACATTTCATGTAAAGGGTAGGCCCGGTTAGCGGGATCTTTGGGTCCCTTAGGGTCCTTCTCTTTCCCTACTGTCCTATCCCTTAGAATATTATGTTATTGCTAAAAT
>OY365809.1:2080305-2135305 GCA_959347315.1 Bimastos eiseni | reverse complement strand
ACGAGTATATACTATCATATATAATATATAGCTATATGTGATAGATGAAAAAAGGTATTTAAATGAGTGTGAAAAACTAATGTATTATCTGTGATCATTCCGCATTTTTGACAATTTCTCTACGGTAAATCTCCATGATCATTTCTCCATTGTATTGCATTGCATTTACGTTTTCCTATAGCTCCTCTCCAAGTACAACCTCATTAGAGGCGCTCAAAAAGCATCGCCCGATATGGGACTCGAACCCATGACCCTCAGATTACTGAGGCTAGTCAGCTCTTAAAAGTCTGATGCTCTACCGACTGAGCTAACCGGGCTCACTCCAGGCAGGTAGGCAAACATACGAACGTGCTGATCCATGCACAAAATCACGTTCCTATGATCATATTACTCAAGTGCATGATCGACATCCCCATTATCGCTCTCTTTGACCACAGACCGGTAGTGCTTCAACTTCTTCCCCCCTAAAATGAACCCTGTTATAATCCATACCCCATCCCTGACGGGGTATACAGTAGTAAAAAGTGTACAATTGGCTATATGACTTCTGAAGCATATTGAGCCACAGCGAGTGTTAATCGATACTAGTAATTTCAGTTTAACGACGACACTGTGATAACAAGGACTATCTGCGTAGCCCTCCTCCTTTTTACAATCTTTTGACTGGCACTATCAGAGTGCGAATAGTCTCGGAATATACTCATAACAATTTTTAACAGCTCGCATTCTGATGAACTTCCATTTATTTGTTGGCTGCAGGTTTTCAATAAAAAATAAGCATCAAAATTATATATATATATAGTCATGCAAGATTGCGTTAAAAAGGTGTCTGAGCAATGTTGTAAGCATTCTGGTATTATACTGCGTCCTACATCTTTGCCACACAATCCGAAAGGCGTCCGATCCAAAGTCACCTTAAATAGTATACAAGATAATCATGGACTTCAGTACATCAATTTGGAAATTTATCTAGCGCTAAAATCGTCGGACAGTGGCCACTGTCGACTGCTTCAAATACGCAGTGAGACATTATGGCATGTCAACGCGTATTATAATTCCAGGCTATACCACGGTCCTCGTATGGTGTTGTAAAGACCCTATAGCAAACCTATTGAAATTGGCATGAAAGCGGGTATCTTCGTTTATGATGCCCTGTACTGTATACTGGTTAAAACACGGGCGTGCAGAGCTGAGGAACCGAGTTCAATTGCCTTATCAAACGTAAGGTTGACTAGTCCTTCTTTCTCTAGGCGGTGGCATTGGTTTTATTAGATGTATAGCGTAATGGGCGCCTTGCATGGATGCTGACAGTTATATATTCGGCTCCTGCAATAACTCGTCATCATTCGTTGACGCTATGTTTGTATAATCAAATTGCGGATTGTCAGATTTATTATTAACGAAATTAATCGTTATTAGGATTATGATCGTGAATATCATTTTCATTGTCATTGTCACTGTCAATGTCATTGTCGTTATCGTCGTCGTTTTCGTTGCCATCATCATCATCATCATCATTCGTCGGTTGCGTGTTGTTCTGCGTTCCCTTTCCCATGATGCTGATGTAATCCTTATTCATGCCTTTGTCACCGGTAGGATTGATCACTGTTGTTCTGTACTTGCAGGTCTTCCGATTGGCCTAATAGGGCGCGTTGACCGGGTCCTACGCTCTGCTGCCAGCTTAGTGGTCACATTTCTAAGTATGCCACAGTTACAGCATACACGCGCGATGTCCTGCACTGGCTTCCAGTCTCGCAGCGCATTAGCAGCATGATAGCAGCGCTTATCTGGCGGTGTCTCGTTGTTAGCGCACCGTAATATTTAAGTAGTCTCTGTTGTCCAATTTCTGATATATCATACGGTATAGTAGGAGGAAGCTACTTGTCCCACAAGCTAGAACCTTGAGTAAGCAGCACCGAGCCTTCTCGGTTGCGAGCCCTCCATTTGAAATGGACTTTAGCTACCGCTGCGCATGCTCCCTAGGAACAATCTGCCATCCTTCTGTCGTATCCTCAAATCGTTTTTTTTTACCGCAGCCTGGCTGAGAACGTCCTTGAGTAGGTTTCTTGAAGGGGCGCTATATTAATTTTCGAAATGAATGAGTGAATGAACGTAAGGTATGACCTACCATTGTCATAACCAAAGTTAAGTAATTCTTTTGTATTTGGACCAATCGAAAGGATGTAGGAGCTGGAGACATGTTATGTCTCAACGGTTCCCGGTGTTATATAGCGACGTCAATTAACATTTTCAAGGTGTCTAAAGAGAGCTTTTTATGAAATGGGCTTACGTGTTTATTTTGCGTGTGTACCAGTTATTTATAGGTTCCATGATACAGTTCTCATGCACAAGCAAAAATGTGAGAATTCAGAGATAAATGTAAATTGATTGATTGATCGATTGATTTTTTGCCTGGTTGATTTATTGATTGATCGCGATCGATTGTTTCGCTGTCATTGTCACAGTGCAAAATATGTGCGGGTTAGCTAACAGGGCTCTTATGTGTTATAACTTAGTTCAATAATATATCAAAGGTGTCTAAAGAGCTCGCCCTAAACAGAGTTAGTTACGAGCCTATTTTGTGTATATGCATGTCTACCCGATATTCATGCACAAATACAGGCTGCAAGATCTCAGCATTAAAGTTGACGTGTCATGCAGTAAATCAGCGGTTTTCAACCTTATTTATTAATGTACCCAAACTGACAAAATATTGGGGTACGTAGCCCCAGCTGAAAAAATACTTGTCAGACACGTTCTTTTGTAATTTATTTAAGTGGAGTAGACAATATATTATTAAAATTAAAATATTGGTTACAATGATATTAATGAATTTTGAATTTATGAATTTATTATATTAAATAATTATTGCTGTGCAATGTACACACTTAAAGTTATTTAATTGAATATTCTCTTATTTTATTTTCCATTTTTTTCGACTAACATGAAGATAGGATAATGGCCTCTAATTTTCAAGTCAGCATGGGACTTTACTAATGATCTTAACGAGAGCTCGGAGCTTGCTTAGATGTGCGCAATTCTGCAGTAACAGGCTTTGTTAATGTCAACTTTAGACGTAAATCTGGCTCTAGTTCAAGTTTCGATCTGTTGGTCCCATTTGATTTTTTATTACAAGCATCGCGGAGACTCCAGTTTCACAGAGATATGACGTAGGACTACTGAATGGAATCAAAGCTTCATAGCTCTGTTAGAAATTGATCCATATTCTGCTCTTTTTTCAAAGACAAAATTCAATCAGCAAGTCCTTGTTGAATACACTTCTCAATCGACCATCCCGTGAATGCTGAATGAATTGATCTCTTTCTTTGGCAGAAAATTCTGCTGGCAATGCAACCTCGGGAAATGGATTATATCTTTTCTTGCTTACCCATGGCAACAGCTGGCGTACCCCTAGACGTAGCACCGTCTGGGAACCGCTGCAGTAAGTGATAATAAGGCCCATTGGTCTTATCAGCTCACTTTTCATTGACTTATATTTATGTAAATGTGTTGGTAAACAAGCGATTCAGAAAGTAAGTAACCAAAGTGAATTTCAAAATTAATATGTAAGGCGTGAGTAAATCTGGTGATTGATCAGTTGTTGGTAAGTAAGCAAATATCTACGTGAGTGAGTTTGAGCGCTTACTTAGACACCTATTAAACACTGCCAACCGCCGCTGCAAGAACTCAGGCAGTGCCAGTTCCTAGCCTGGACAAAGGAGGAGGGCGACGCTAACGATCTTTCTTATCACATAGTGTCGTTAAACTGCCACTACCACCACTGCCAATCAGAGCTTACATGAGCACAGGAACGCTTGCAATTCGACAGTTATTGCCCGAAGCCATGCAGGTATAGGAGGAAGATGGGGTAGAGCAATGATCTATGTAATCACACAGTGTCGTTAAACTGAAACTACAATACAATACCGTGAACTCTCTTAAAACTCTGACAGTGCCAGCCCCAAGCTTGGATAAGGGAGGAGGGTGACGCAAAAACGATATTTGTTAACACATAGCGTCGTTGAGCTGATGCTACTACTAATCTGTATTAAAAATGACTCACATTTAATAGAGACGTCATTGGTCATGACATGCATAGGAGACCGTTTCAATTGTGGATAAATTAAGATCTGTTCTAAAGGTTTCAATCAATCGATCAAATCAGTTTATTGCTCCAGGATACAAGATACATCAATTGACAATATGCATGTTTAACATTTTGGAGGAGACAATAGAAGACCCAGAAGGGACCGTGGTCCCGCTAGGTAGGGCCACCTATATGTACACAATGAAAAACATTTCAAAATGGCTAAGGATTGATAATGAAACTTAACTATAATAACGGAGTTAAGCAGAAACAAACATGTTAAACATATTTAAACATAATAAGCAAAGTAGGAATCCAATTAAAAGTCCTGCTCAGTAATCCATGTTCTTAAGTGATGCCTGAAGGACTTTAAGTTTGGGATATTGCGAAGGCGCGGAGGTATTTTATTCCATTCTTCTGGTACAGCACATCTAACTGAAAATTTGCGGGAGTTAGTACGAGCAAATTCACTTCTGTATGAGGTTAGATTTCTCGTGTTGTAGGAGTGGATGTCTGAAGCTAGGTAGTGTATTGTAAGTGTACCTATACATAAATTCACTGATCTGGAGTCGCTTGATTTGTGAAAGTTTTAGAATGCCAAACTTATCAAATAATTGCCTTGTATGAAAATTATAGGGTGATCCAGCTATTATTCTAAGTATCTTCTATTGTAGAATTTGTATTCTCACTAGTCGAGAATTATAATTTGAGGCCCAAATCATATTACAATACGAAATGTAGGGATATATCATGGAATAGTATAATATAAGGAAAATATTTGTAGGTAGTAGATAAGATATTCGTTTCAATATTCCTACATTTTTTGCAATTTTGATTGCAATTTGTTCAATGTGTTCGTTCCAAGTAAGGTGTTGATCTACATATACTCCAAGGAATTTCACGGATCTTACTTGTGGAATGTCAATATTTTCTATTTGGACCTTTCCCTTCCGTGATGGTAATGATTTCCTATGAGAGCAGAAAACAATGTAAGTTGTTTTTGTCAGATTGAGGGATAATTTATTTGCTTTGAACCAATCCGATACTAATGCAAGTTCCTGGTTGAGTATACTGTATAGTTCGTCATAGGATTTATGAGATAAGAAAACATTTGAATCGTCCGCAAAGAGAACAAAGTGAAGAATAGAGGATATATTAGGAAGGTCGTTGATGTATATCAGGAATAACAGAGGACCAAGTATGGAGCCTTGTGGTACCCCATATTTTATTAATTTAAATTTAGATTTTATGCCATTGCATTTAACTTGTTGCTGTCGATGGCTGAGATAATCCTTAAACCATGAAAGAGGGATACCTCGGATTCCATAATTTTCCAATTTCTTTATTAGTATACTGTGATCTACGGTATCAAATGCTTTGGCTAAGTCTAAAAAAATTCCTATAGAGTATTCATTATTATCAATGGCTTGAGTTATCTTATCCTGTATGTTTATGAGAGACATAGATGTTGTATGGCCTGGTCTGAATCCATGTTGCAGAGGGTGGAGGATATTTAATTTGGAAATGTAGCTACATAGTCTGTGGTACATAACTTTTTCAAGTAATTTAGAAAAGTAGGACAATATGGATATAGGTCTATAATTTGTAAGATCATCTCTATTTCCCTGTTTGAATATTGGTGTAACCGTAGATGTTTTCATTTCATTAGGTACTACTACTGTTAATAGTGAACAGTTAATTATATATGTTAACGGGGCTGCTATAAAGGGCAGAAGTGGTCCAACTATACTTGGATCAAGTTGGTCCGGTCTAGAACTATGTGAAAGTTTGAGATATTGGTTAATCTCCAGTAACTCTTCTGGTGATGTTGGAGTAACTGCAAAGGAATTAACAGGTGGGGGTTTTAAATGTTTCGTGAAGGAGCAAGTAGGATTTGAAATTTTTCCAGATAGGTTTTTAGCAATGTCAGTAAAGTAATTATTAAACTTCTCAGCCATTAGCTCACTGTCAGTGATCACCTGACCATTTGTGGTAAGAAATTCAATTCCCGCGTCCTCATTTTTCGAGTTAACTATAGTTTTTATAATGTTCCCAGTCTTTTTAATGTCACATCTATATTTTACAAATTCGGTAGCATAGTAGTTACGCTCAGATTTAGTTTTGATTGTTTTAAATTTATTTCTATATGCAATGAACCTATTTTTATTTACTTGGTTTGGGTTTTTTATATATTTTAGGTACAGTTTATTCTTTTGCCTGCACGATTTAAGTAATCCTTTTGTCATCCAAGGATGGTCAAAAGAGTTACGACTGCGTTTATTAACTTGTTTCAGAGGGAAGGCCAAGTTGTACGCATTCGTATACATGTCGAGGAAGGTTTCATAAGCTTTATTGGGGTCTCTTCCTATACATAGGTCTGAGACTGAGTCAAAGTTTAATTGCGAGAGGAGCATTCTGAATTTATCCATGGATTGGTCATTTACAACTCTGGTTGTGATTGATTCCAGTTTGTCAATCTTTGTAACCCCCGTTGAGTACCAGGCGATAATTGGCAGATGATCCGAAATATCAGTAACAATAATGGAGGAATTCAGAATTCTAGGCCAGATATTTGTGAAAATATTATCGATTAACGTTGATGTAGTATCAGTAATCCTTGTGGGTTGCAGTATAGCAGGCAGAAAGTGGTAAGAAGAAATACAGTCAAGGAAGCCGCTTGTCATTGCATGATCAGCGTGCTTGAGTAGATCGACATTATAGTCACCCATTAGGATTACTTCTTTCTTTGTTTCAGTTAATTCAGACAATAGTTCGTTAACTTCATCAATAAATAGTTGCAGATTTTGACCGGGTGGACGGTTTATAACCCCTACTATAAGGTATGTGGTTTTCTGCTGAGGAATTCTTATGAATAAGCTCTCGTAGGTACTGTGTGAGGAGTTATGGTTGAGCGGAGATAATGGTTGGAAGCCTATTTCTTTCTTAACATAGATTCCAACACCACCTCCACGACCACTTTCTCTGGGTTTATGTAAAGAATTATATCCACGAATCTGTACTGTGTCCGATAAAGTGGCCTCCAACCATGTTTCGGTCACTGCCAGAATCCCAACAGGCAATTCATGCAGAAGGAGCTGTATGTCGGTGAGTTTAGGTGAGATACTTCTACAGTTGATGTGCATGAATGAACAGACATACATGTCCGATCCTAATTTCGAAGCTAATTTCGAAGCAGTGGTATAACCGTTATCCACTGGTCTAGTAGTAATTATTATCCGGATCTGGGTCAGGATTGTTTATTAAGGGTTTATCCAATTGATCCTCATTAAAATAATTGAGTTTCAGGTCTTTTATAATTTTATGTGAGCCTACAGCAAGTTCACTAATACAATTGTTAAAAATATTTTCATCTACAATATGGTTAAATGGTAAAGATGACTCAATACAAATATGACAATACCAAGATCCAAAATCCCTAGAATTCAGTGGTGTAGTTAAGCAACACTTTTCGTGATAGCAGTTTTTGCATGCAGAGCATTGAATTAAACTATAGATAGGAGATTTAGAGTTCCTACATAAGCTGCATTTGTCCAAGTTGGGCATTCACGTATAATTAACAACGAATGGGTCACCAAAAAGACGGGGTCGTAAACACGGATCATGACGTAAATTCGTAGAAAAGTAGTCAAATATTCATAACCAATGAATTTTAAATAAAAGTAAATAAGTAGCCTATACCTGGCGTATTGAAAAAAACTAAAGGCAAGAGATGTCACACTGGGAAACTGGGTTTGACTCTGTACATTTAGTTATTTTCTCAATACCTTCCAGATGTATGACAAATCATCTTTGTAATGCCATAATTAAGATATCATCCTCAGTGACCACCTGTCTGTCCTCCCCATAAGCTGGTAAATGCTTGAATTCCTCATTGTTGGCCTCCGCGAGTATTTTAACATAATTAAATAATGTTTGAATTCAGCGGTGTGCAGTTAAGCTGGTTGAAACCGTGAACAAACGTATCACGAATGGATGGATCCAGGGTTTAACGACAGCTTATGACAACATAGGCCGTTGCCGTCGACAGAAATTTGCTGGGCATATTACAGCACTTACAGCTTGAAAGCTGTAAGTTCTGTTGTCATAAGCTGTCGTTAAACCCTGGATTTGTTTACTAACCACAACAAGCGTATTACCGCATCCCGCCGTGATTATATAACATCGTGAAATTACATATTAAAAAGGTGTTTTATAAAAACGCTGTGACCAATCAGAGTTATGGTTTCATCTATTGAACATGTTTTATTTGCTTTAATACCGGCTAATTTCTCGGATCTCGTATTTAGAGAAACGAGGGGCAACAACATTTTAAAGGTGTACGAAGGTATACCGGTGACCGGACAATTCGGTGCCAGACAGTTCGGCGCGGACAATTCGGCGCGCGGACAATTCGGCGAGCGGACAATGTGGCGACTGTCAATTCCGCACCTAGAAACTTTTCATCAATCCATCTTTCATTTAAATAGGTTTCTTTTCAGCACTCACATTCAGCTTCTACTTAGGTCATGACTCTTTTCATCATATTCAGCTTCCATATAGACGTGAATTATTTCATCAATCCAGCTTCCATTTAAACATAATTATTTTCATCACATCCAGCATTAACTTAAGCATGAACCTTTCAATTTCATCACATCCAGCTTCCATTTAAACGCAAAAAATTCATCAGGAAATGCATAATAAATACGCTAAAATACAGGATGTAAACTATGAAATAATTAAATACGCTAAACCACAGTTTTACCTGGTGAGTCACTCGTTTAGTCAGCGCAATTGTGTTGAATTGCTCGTTATCTAATATCTTGTTATTAACATAGTCGAAATAGAGACCGTTTTACCTCCTTGTGTGTTTGCTATAGGTATTGTCTGCATATAGAGGCCTGCCATAGTTAGCGTTATAATCAACACACACCATAGGGACAGTATCGCCTCCTATGCGCGTTTGCTAATAATACGTTAGCAACTTCATCCGTCGCCGAATTGTCCTTGAATCAATGTACCCTAACCAATTGTATCACGCGTTTATTTTGTGTGTACGTACCCAGTATTTCTAGAATTTCGAAGGCAATTTTCATGCACAAGAACAGGATGCAGAACACTGTGGTGTCAAAGATCATTCACCCCCACCCCTCTCCTCCATTACTCAAGCATGGGGCTTTCACTTGGACTATGGTATAGTCGCTTGTTATATTTGGGAAGATGTACGGTTTCAAGCCCTCGGAAATTTCTATATTACATTTCCGAAGCACAGTCGACGCCAAATAGACCCCAAATTGTTATCTGGCTCTGCTTCTGGAGTCAGAGTCTCAGAGAGACTTGCGATTGAAATCTAACCCTTCAAGCTAGGCCTATGCTCTTCAGATTCTACTCTTGGGCCAGCAGCGCCACGATGTTACCTCTTTAGCAACGATTACCGCCGTAGCAGTAGCACCATGTTATCTCCTCAGCTTCACCTCCCCGGACCTTGACTTTGGCACCGGAATGAATCGAGAGGATTGGCAATGTCAGACTTTATTTGGTAGAGCCGGTGAAGAAGCTGGTGAATGCTGGCCTTTTGCGGGAACTGAGAAACTTTAGAAAATCTTGATTAGGCCTACATTAAATTACAATCGATTTGTCGTCTGATTGTTCAACGTCTAGCCTCCCCCCCATTTCCCTTCGTACTTGGGAAAGTAGGCCTAGGCTCAGGAGAAGCGTCATTTACGTCTTCCGCCTTGTAGCCTCGAGGATCAAATTCAACCAATACATCAGCGGCTCATAATTTAATTTCAATAGAATTCGAGCACAAGCCTAAACAACCAGTTTCCAGTCTTACCAACAGAGTATATTATTTATCATGCCTATGTAAGGGCGTTGGTAAATCGTAATCTCCAAATTTCTATAGCACCACTTTAAAGCTAGGCACCAGCTTATTCACGATTAAAGAAGCGAATCAGCAAGTAAGTTTGTAACTTAATAAGTAAGACGGGAGTGAATGAGGAAATCAGTTGATTGGTTAGTGGTTAACAAGTAAGCAAATATCTACGCGAGTGAGCAAGTGAGAAAGTAGTCTCTATTCGAGTCTGATAATCGCACGTCGTATGCAATATTTGCATACACCTGTAATGTCTATGTTTTGATATGACGGACGCAGATTATGGACGTAGGCCTACAA
Source organism: Bimastos eiseni (assembly GCA_959347315.1). Lineage (NCBI taxonomy): Eukaryota > Metazoa > Annelida > Clitellata > Crassiclitellata > Lumbricidae > Bimastos > Bimastos eiseni. The sequence goes on along the minus strand of OY365809.1, from coordinate 2,125,043 downwards.
CGAGGTACAGGCTGAAGATAGATAAATATTTTACCACTGCGCTTACGATTAAGTCCTACTGAGCCATATCCAACACTGTTTCGTACTCTGTGGTCTGGAACGATCACCTTCTGAACACCGCAGCTGAACACCTATATCAGATATTCAGAGGTTTACTGTAACAATTACGATTATTATTTCGCCCACTCCTCTGCTCTATCTCGATTTCACCTCAATGTTTGGACTGGAATTTTGATGTTATTTTTAGGTACGTGGGTATGTAGCGCTTATTTCGAAACTGACTGGAAACATCTTAAATGGGCATATGTGGAATTCTCCTGAGAGCTTCTTCATAAGCAACTGTTGCTAAAAACAATCGAAATATCACCGATTGTTTTCTTACAATATTGATTTTTGTATCTTGAGGCAATATCTATATATGTATTTGTGCATTTTTACATATTTTTGCAAAGACTGACGAACCTTATAGCGTCAATGAAACCACTTCTGTTCCAATGAATGCAGAAGATATTGAAAACCCGGTAAGTCAAAAGCACGCTTGTTCATGTCTAGTAAACACAATTTTGTTTATCACAGACGAAGAAGAGGATTCCCTGACCATGATGCAGCCATTGGTATGAAGTGTTGGTCACTTCACTTTGTTGGCCTTGGAATATGAAGTCTGAGATCGGGTGGCCTTTCCTCTCCACTGCCTTGTCTTGTCTTCTCACCGACCGTGTTCGGTCGGAGTATTCACCACCAAAGTTCCCTTTAATATTTTTTCTGAGCTTCCCTTGTATTCTACATTAAACCTCAGTGCCTATTTCTACAATTGTTAAAGTTTTTAAACTAATTATAGGCCTAGTCAGTAACTAGTGATAAAGTTAGTGGAATGCTTTGAGAGTCTATGTCAGTATTCAGTAACTAGGACTTTTAGAGCCATACAGCCTATGTCAGTAACTAGTGATAATGTTAGTAAAATGCGTTTAGATTCTGCCACCCTGTAACAGGTTCTTGGCATGCTTGGGTGCCACAGTAGAAGTGTATCCATGCTGGGAAAATGTGCACTGAAGCATCATACAGCCTGTAAAAAAGACAAGTGATTTTAAATCTTTATATGTAGGTTTCTTGGAGCACGAAATCTGGAAAGTCAGAGCTAAAGGTGCCACATCTGATACTTGCAGACAAAGGGAACGTGGTGAAAAGCCAGATGAACTTCCCAATTGCCGTAAGAGTAATCAATTAATAAATCAATGAATATTTGTTTATTCAACATAACACGCTGACAGATACACGACTTGGCTATCAGTTAGTGCTGTTGCTTTTAGTTTAGTTGTCTTCTTCTTGTTGCATATGACAGAAGAAGTTTTAATAATCTTTACGAAACAGTTGATTAATAATAAGAGTCCACATTTTAAGAGCAAAAGCACATGCAAAAGACATTAATTGCACATGGCAGTTTAATGCAAAGTAGTGAATTGAAGAACAACAGTTTAATAAACATTTAACGCATACAACACAGTATACACGAATAAGTTAAAACTCTTTATAGAAACAGTTAAAACTTAAACAGACAGTTCCAGTTTATAAAAGAAGTATTATAAACTACCACAAGTACGAGACAATTCTTAAATATCTATGTATACCTAAAACCAGATTTCTTTATTTGAAAGCACATGAAAGTTGAATAATTCAAATCCATTCAGAGTCAACTAGAAGAATCATCTGACCTAAATCAATCAAACCAAAAATTGCAACAAAACTACATTTGTTGCTTTGGTGATTGATTATGCATGCTAAATTATCAAATGGCATCAGTGAAATGTATTATAATGGTAGCAAAACTGTGGTGAAGGGGAGTACCCTGATAAATTTTATTGTTTGGGTTGCAAAAGCATTGAAAAATTACCACATTATTATGTTATGTAATTGCTTGTTATGATCATTTTTGAGTGTACATTCTTTGATTTGAAATTTGATACCGCCCTTCTTCCAACATTTTTGCTCAGAAGTGCACACGCACGCCTTGACGGCACAATTGCAGTTGTACTGCAGAGCAACTGTGCGCGAAGCACTTGCTCAAGGTCCCGAAACAGTGACTGACGCCTCGGACGAGGGTCGAACCCGCTCACTCAGCGCACACTGAGTGTTACGGCCCGAACGCTGTAACCGATCAGCACCGTGCCGCACAGTCCATATTGTCCACATTATGATGTGCCCTCAGTGCATTTCCAAGCAGTTCAATAAAGTACATACTTACTTGCTCTGCACTAAACAGGTTGAGAGCTACTGAACTAGATTATCCTGCAGCCCAAATGTAACACAGATTCAACCGTATTCTAGGATGTTTGGAATGGGAAAATTGAGGTCCAGTTACGTGGTATGCCAAAACCAGAACTGAAGGAGTCTTGCTGGACACCTGCAGACAAGACGAGCGATCAAGTTGCGGTCATCAAGAAGCGCAGTCCACAGGCAATGACCGTAAGCCAAGTTCACACTTTTTACTTAAAAGCTTTTAATTTAGTTGTTGTAATCCAACATGATAACAAGAATTATAGGTGATTGTTATTACCATAAAATCATAAACACATGATTAGCACTAGGCCACATTTTGTCACGTAACAGAAGGTGCAAGAGTGTAAATCACACATTGGATGTGACCAGCAAAGGCACTGGAGGTGGTTTGTGGAATCTAATAAGAATAAATATCATTGAGGTAAAATTCCCTTAAGTTTTGTACTTTCGAGTAGAGCTGTACCAATAAGATACGTATAATTTGGTCGATTATTAAAAAGTCTACTGATTGTTTTAATAATGGGTAACAATAATTGCCTCAGATGTCAGTTTTCACAGGTCACTGGAAGATTTATTCATTACAGAAATTTCATTCATTACATAGATTTATATATTGCCCCTTCAAGGCTACTACATGCTCCCGACATAAGCACGTTTATAAAGAACAGTTTTAAGGCACGTATAAAACGAGTCTGAGTGGACCCTTGGTGACAACCGCAACGCCAACGGGAGCATGTTCCAGAGCGAGGGGCCAACCACTGAGAAGGTACGATTCTGTTTAGTAGTAGTACGAGTAAATGAGACAATGAAGATAGGCAGGGGCAAGACCTAGCAAGAACCGCCATACCAAAGAGATGATACGGTACGAGATTCGCTGTTGGAGGGGGAGCCAGTGCAGCACATCCAGCATATAGCCGGAGACATGGCCAAATTTAGGAATGCGTCCAACAAGACGTGCAGCAGAACGTAGGACCCGCTCCAGGCACCGCAAATGCCCAGCTAGAGTGAGCAACAGTAATTCAGTCGGGCAGTAATGAAGGCATGAACAAAGGTAGCTGTGGCGTCTGGAGTTAGCGAGCGGAAAACAGTTCGAAGCTGACTCAACTGGTAGTATGAATCACAACAAAGACGATGAATATGAGAAGCAAAGGTGAGCTCTTGGTCCAACGTGACTCCAAGGTCCCGGACGACAGAGGGAAATGCAAAGAGGGGGAAATTAGCAATAATGGGAGTTAAATCAAGCTTCATCAGCTGCTGGCAAGTCAGATAAATTGGGTTTTTTGGGGGTTGAGTCGCATGTACTGGCTCGTCCACCTTGTAATATCCCACGGCTATTTCAATTATCGGCTCTAAGCTGTATTGGCATAAAAGTGATACAGGTATAGATCGAGTTTCCAGGCTGACGCAAAATTTTGCAGATTAACGGATATGTTATAATCATTTTAGTTAAGTCTGAATAACTATTTCTTGATCAGTATTTGTCGCTACAAAATTGTGTGTCAAAATGGAAACTCGATCTTTACCCACAAGTACTTGAAGATCATTCTGTTCGATTGTGGGTTTATTGTGTTAGGAGCAATGTTCCCTCTAATATTTTGGAGATGGTATGTGCAAGAAATTTGTTTGTGCAAGATTTTAAAAAATGATTCACACTTTTTTGTGCAGGTCTGAGACTGAGCTGAATGCAATGATAGTTTAATTGAGATCATATCTAAAAACTTTGGATAACCTAAAAACAGTCTTGTCTAAAAATAAACAATAAAGGGAAGTATCATGCAAAGTTTTTGAAGTATGGTAGGCCACATACAGCTGGCTATGAGACTCGATTTTTAAAATATTGTGTGCACACGCTAAATCCTTGTGTGTGTGCCGGCTCCATGGTCAATGCGCCCACAGATTAGAGGGAACATTGGTTGGGAGTGCTGCTGACTTCTCTTTTGAAGTGCGATATGAAGTCGGTGAATTTCAATGGATTCTATTAATTTCTTTTGTTTACAGACAGCGTGCTGGAGCCTGATCGAGTTTGAGCTACCGGAATACCCTCAATAGAGAAATGGAATATCCGTAGGAGAAATGATAAAACAATTGGATATTATGCAAAAATCTTTCAAATTGCACAGCAATATACCAGATAAAGATAACATTGTAAACTTGTTTGAAATTTTATACATATTAGAATTTCCTTCTTTAATGCAAATTGAGGAAGTGTGTAAGATGATAACATCGGCAATAAGCAAAGGAATTGAAACAAAATCCAGAAACCTTTATAGTGCATTAGAATATGTTCATGAATTGGCACAAAGCAAGATCCCGCAGAAAGATCACGGCCTGCTTGAAGTCGATTGCTTCATTTTAGAAATGCACCGACGTATATTGGGTGATCTAGGTCCTGAGAATAAAGGTGGAGAATTCAGTACAAACAACAGGTTTGGGATAGTTGATCCAGATACTTGTGAATTGCACAAGTACCCAAAGTTTGAAAACGTAGACGATGCAAGATGTACAATCCAGAGAGTACTAGACCGCTATAATGTGCTGCTTGACGAAATTAAAATTTCGTTTAATGACGACTCTAAGAGTGCAATTGAAAACCTGTTTAAGCTTTCTGGTTATTTACTTTTCAAGATTACATACTACCACCCATTTGGAGATGGCAATGGTCGCCTTGCAAGGCTGCTGAGTAGCTATGCATTATCTGTAATTAACCCCTTCCCAGCTCCAATTTATGGGTTGTTCAGTCCCTCTACAAAGGAAGAATATGTCGATGCATTGATAGAAGCCCGTAAGAGCAATGACATTCCTAGTACATTGACAGCACTGATTATAGAATCTTATTATTACACCTGGCAGAAATTTTCTGAGGTTGTCAAACTGGCCAAGATGCAAGGACAACCTTGGAATGAGTTACAACTTAGCTGTTCCAGCCTTGCAAAAATATTAAAAGCACAAACTGAGTGAATCTCAGTGAGAAAATGCACAGTTGCATGTTGACAATGTAGTCTCCAAACCTGCTAGTTAGCTTTATGCTATGAGTGACAATCATTTTTATAATTATAATCTAAAATATAATTTTTTAGTGACTGTGGTAATAATGTTGATTTTGACTGATGAAGACATTGATGTGAAATTACTAAACTAATTATTGTAGTTCTTTTTGTAAAAGTTTGCAAGTTTTGTGAAAATAAATTCAAAATCTGTCAATTTGGCGTTGATCTGTTACTAGATAAAGACAATGTTGTTGAATGAAGTATTATACATTTTTCAAACACAGAACATTGTAAACAAGTCGCTTATTACTCTGACTAGGTTAGGCAAGACACTAAAATTAATAAACTGAACTACAGTAATTCACTGATAAAGGAGCAGTGTCAAAGTGATATGGTAGCTACAGAAAAGCGTTTACATTTAAATGTTACGATGTTCTTCAATAAATTATGAATTTTCGAATACAGAACATTGCAAACAAGTTGTTTGCTAAACAAATAGATTATGCAAGACACTAAATATTGTCATTGATCAAAAAATGAATGATTTCAAAATAATGGGTCCAACTGAAACACATACATTCATGAAATTCTCCTCTTTGTAATGTGAAAAAATGTTGGTGCAAGAGATCTGAAATACATGACAGTAAAAACTTAATGTGAACACTTGCAACTTCGCTATCCATCTCTCGCTTCTAGCCTTGGTTTCAGATCTTATCGATGTGATGGACAAGACCTATCGCACAACCAATGCAAAAACTGAACATGACGTCGATGCCAGCCAGCTTAATTCCGAGACCGCTCGTAAGGCAGACTTGAAATAGGGCATGCCTTTGGAGACTGTCTTTAAATGGCCAACATACATTGCAGGGTATGCCAGTAATGCTACAGCCGGCGCTCTGAACCTGCAACACTTGCGGGATGAAAGTTCAGCATCCCGCGAGTACACTTCTACCGCCATGTACCTGGTTGATTGAGTCAATACCATTCCAACCATCCAAAGACCTGCATGAATCGGTAGTTTCTTTGCCATTGGGCTGTTTCTGTGTTGATGTTCCTTCAAGCTCTTTATGAGCAATGAGTTTGTCTGATTCCACAACATCCACCTGCTCCAAATCGTTCAAGAAAGTCCTGCAGCCGTCATAGGTGGATTCCACCAGTAACCTCATCAGATCCGCAGGCCGACCGTCGGACTTTCTCGGCGTGACGACGGCTTTCAGGTATGTATCTCGAGAAGACGCAAAGATATCTCGCAGAGGCACCGGAAACGGGACGACGACACTGACGGCATAGTTCAGAACGAGACGGCACAGTCTCCCGTTTCCATCACCAAAAGGATGGAGCGACAACAGCTCGTGGAATAACCAGATGGCGCATTTAAGGAAATTTCGGACGAAAACATATTCGTCCTGGTGTTCTCGACACCTGATGAAAAAGCAGAGTCTGTTGTACCTGTCGATGATTCTCATGACCGAGTCTCTTGCCTTGTCGTGCGTCGCGAACTTCGGGTACTGGTGCAATTCGCCGCCTGCCATCGTTCGCCGGTCCTCCGCGCTGAACCGCCCTCCTGGCGTCTTCATCGATGACCCCCTCATTAGACGTTCATGTGTACCAAGTATGTAAGAATCCACTTCAAGAAGTCCTCTCAACTCTGGATCAGTTTCAACCTCTTTCTTTCCAAGCTCTTGCAACATTTTATATGCCTCGTACAGATTCGCGGTTTCTTGGTATGCACTGCTCTCGTGATTTTCACAGTGGTCTCTGTACTTCCCATGGTTACAGTCCTCGATAATTTGTCTAATTACATCTTTATCGGCAATTCCCACATCTTCCTGTTGGCATGTATGGTAAACAAACAATACTTCTAGATTCTCAACAGCACTTTCAATTCTGTTATCATTAAAACTCCCCGATTGGCTAATTTCCTTGCAACGTCGTCTAGCTTTGATGATACAGTTGAGCATTTCACATATCGATGGCACATTACCTTTTGGCGACTTGTCTTGCCGCCAAGTTGCATCGTCTGATGGCTCAAAATCGAGCAATGTAAAGCAAGCGCTCTCCTTCATTGTCAACAATTGAAACCAACTAAAACACCAGTACACATTATTAAACAGAAGAAAATGCCCAATTCTATATCGTGCAGACAATAAAACACATGCATAGGTATGTATGAACTATTATGCACACAACATAGTAGTCACCCAACAAAACAAGGTTCCTTTTGAGTTAAAGTAATATGAAAATGCTTACACTAGTATAAGATTATGCTTAACCAACATATTTTAGGTAAGGATGAACCAAGTTTGAATTTATTACTGAGTCTGGGTTGAATTTGGCCAAATTCAAGTTTAGAATATCAAAAGAAAAGTCTCATTCTCTTGATTTTTAGTTTGGCAGTTTGCACAACTTTTATGAATTAGTAACTAGTGAGTGATTAATTAGTAACTGGGAGCAGTATTTGTTTTTTCAGTTAGGTTGATTGTCGTTTTGTAAATTTTAAAAAAAATCAGATTTTTGTTGTCCAAACAGAAGATCGGAACGATTAAAACTACCCATTGTTTGTCCAAGTTTAAGCAGAGTACTACAACACTCAGGCCGAGTCAACATTCGGTTCATCCCTAATTTTAGGCCTGGTGGCCACAGACAACCAGTACAACGCATCAGGCTTATTGGTTGCATAGAGTGCAACACAGCTGCTGTCCTTCACGGACCCATATTACATAACACCAATGCACTCCAAGCACATGATGTAGTAGTCAGAGAAATATTTCTGACATCGCCCAAAGAGTCGAGCACAGACTCCGGTCTAGTTGCCATAGAACCCCAAGGGGAAAACAAAAGTGGTCAGTTCAAGTTGTAACAAAACCATGATCAAAACCACTAGATCATTTTCAGTAAAAGCGAGAAACTGCTCAGAGCTGGCAAAACTGATAATAACAGCTTCACAAGACAAAGTTCACATGTTTGAAGGAATAAGATCATTCTCACTGATATTTACAATCAACGGATTAGCAACAATGCAATAAAAATTTTAGAGAGAGAAGTAACATTGGCAATAGGTCGATAGTTAGCTGGATCAGTCACCTACAATCTCGCTTCAGGGCTGGTAGAAGAAACTTGGACTCGGTAAAACTTGGTACTCAGTGGAAATTGATAATCGGTTCATTCCTAGTTGGTACATTAAATCACAATCTGGGCCAACACCAAAGGCTTGAAATCAGCTTGTTATAATATAGCACCATCATCGGATGCCAGTAAGACATGCCAAGAGCACTAGCAGATGAAAGAGTGCTTCTGGGCTCAGTGTGAAATCATTTGCCGCGATCACAATGCAGAAGTTGAAAAAATTTAGCACACGATGATGATAATTGGAATCCGAAGTGCCCATGATATAGCCATTGGCATCAAGAAACTTCTTAAAGCTTAACCCAGCTTTGGCTTTTGTTGCAGGGATACAAATGGAACTTCTCACACACAACCTTCCACATGAACGGATGCCTCAACGCCCATTGGAGATGCACCGACTCAACATCAGGCTTCTTAGTGCATCCTTGAGCAGGACTCCACCATAATGTACCACAACAAATCATTCGCCGCGATCACAATGCAGAAGTTGATAAAATTTAGCACACGATGATGATAATTGGAATCCGAAGTGCCCATGATATTGCCATTGGCATCAAGAAACTTCTTAAAGCTTAACCCAGCTTTGGCTTTTGTTGCAGGGATACAAATGGAACTTCTCACACACAACCTTCCACATGAACGGATGCCTCAACGCCCATTGCAGATGCACCGACTCAACATCAGGCTTCTTAGTGCATCCTTGAGCAGGACTCCACCATAATGTACCACAACAATTTGTACCACATCAAGGCAAAGAAAAAGAATTTGATTTTTCTTTGCCATTGCAATCAGACTCTGGCAATGACGATTGATGGAAGTGCTGACCACGGGTTTGGCCAAAGAATAGAATTACGAGGTTCAATAGAAGACGATGAGGATCCAATCCTACCTACCCCAGCAAATCGGACACACATAATTGTTTCTGTAGATGCCGGTTGTAGACTTCGGATTGAATAATGAATAACAGTTGCTGTTGATGCTGGTCCGTAGTCTCCTCTGGAGTAGCCACATTAAAGACCTTTGCATGCACAACACCGGTCACTTCTATGGTCCAAGCAATCACGCAACATAGCCCTTGAAACTGACATTTCGTTAGTCCAGGGTTGACTTTGAATGAAATGCCAAGGGTCCACTGACGTTGCTTCAAGGCATCGAGTACTTCTGACATCACATTTGAGTTACCAGTTATCACTGTCTAAACAACATGGCAGGCTTAGAATCAGATATCATAGACTAGACGTTACCCACAGTCACCATAAGTAAGGAAGTTAGTAGTAATGAATAACAGGCATCAAACTTTATTTTAAAAAGTAAAATTAATATTACATATATTAGAAAAAAGTGTTCAAAAACTTTAATTTTTTTAAAACCTTCATGACTAAATTTCATAAGATATTTTGGCTAATTCCAATAAGCCGTCACTACCCCCCAAAAAAAATTTAGAATCAACTTCAGGGTTGTGACCCCAGATTAACAACTGGTAAAAACACAATTGGAAGAAACCTAGTCTTTAGGACTTCAGTCATTCTTGGCATGCTTTGATTGCACTGTTATAAAACCATCTAAATAATTTATCTGTATTTCAATTTATAAATCTTTTAAGTTTATTGGGCTATCAGAAAACACACACAAAATGGATAATCCTATGTTGTCACAAAAAGCTTTAAAGTATATATTAAATGCTGCAGACAGCAAAGTGGACATTCATTGTAGTAGAATCAAATCGTAAAAATACAATCCCTATTCATAATCTTTGCCTTAAAATGTTTAAATGTAATGCTCCAGGTGAACTATCTAGATTGCTCATCGTCATTTTCTTTTTCAAAATTGCATTATTTTCTGGGCTGTTTGCAAACGCGTGGAGGTTCTGCAGCCGAAAGTTCGGTCCAAACACGTACATAACAATTACTTCTGTGACCAAAATTTTTTTGTATATGTCTATGAACGACACTAGCCCTGACCCTAAACAACCTTCAAGATGCATAACCTGACCCTAACCAACTCTCAAGATGCCTAATCTGATCATAAACGACCATCACAACGCATGTTAAAAATTTGAGGTGTTTTTTTAACAGCGTGCTTGCGCCAATGGTAGCGCATGTTCAGAAGTCTTCACGCGCTAACTTTTGTATGGGTTAGGCGGTAGAAGAAATTTTTTTTTGTTTAAAGCCTAAGTTACGTGGAGCTTCAGCGGCCGAAAATACGCTCTTAAAACTCACGCATAAATAATAGTCATATCCACTAGAGCTAGCCACTCAACATGTTATGGTGTTTAATTAACCCGCGATTACCTGATAATAAAAAATGTAACATTAACATTCAACACTTGTGAGCGATTTTTTAAAAATATGGTACTAAAATTTGGCCATTTCTTACTTATGATCTTGGCAGATCCTGCTTTCGAATTTATACAGGCCAATAAGAACAGCCTGATAGAATACCGTTATTCAGAACAGTGTCAATTCTTAAGATAACCAAAACACCATAAATTACCTTTTACCCTAGTATATTTCGTTGTCCTTTACCGACAATACGATGTAATCAATATAAAAAAATTATGAAATTGAACGAGTCCTCAACGATAACGACCCCATATCGTAAACCATGGATTATTAAACTAAAGATACCACATATTAGCATCTGTATAACTAACTTCGGCTGCAAACCAACTGAAGCTTAAATTAATTTGAAGCTTTAGGGAGCCGCTTAAAATTGTTTAAAGCCAAACTCTGTGCAATTTTATGACAAAATAAATAAACTATATCTCATAACGTACCATACAATAAAAAATTGTGTTCAATAGATCAACATACGTCATCAGCCCCAGGTTTTGCATCTGCACAAAATTTGCCTCTGGTAGTTAAGTAATCCGCGTCCAACGATGTATATACGAAGAAGAATTTCTTGCACAATGTCCAACGCAAGGAATCTTGCATATTGGTCCTTGGATCAAGGCAAATCGGAACATACCAGGGCTGCGAACATGGTGTTTTTTGGGGTTATTAGGTTTTTACCACACAAAAAATATACGAAAAATGGCAATTTTTTTATTTTGATTTTCTAAAATATTTTTATTGAATTTACTAATATTACTATTAAATTACAAATTGTGTGTTATTCAGTCCGAAATCAAGCTGAAGTAATTTTATAAAATAGTCGGAGCTCTTTTCATGCTGTGTTTGACGCTTTTTATAACAAAACTTTTGTGATAAAATCTAAAGGAAAACTAAAACCCGAAAAAACAACTGTTGATTTAAAATAAATCTTGCTTTTGCACTCATAGTCTTTGCTCAGTGTCTTTTTATTGTCTAACAACTTTATCAAGCCGATTTTGTTAATTGCATTACTGAATCCAGAGAGTATGACGTCACGTCCTTCGTGTCACGTCACAGCATATTATGCTTTCAAGATGCCATTATATGTTTCAGACTGGCAAGTTCTCTAGTTTAACTATCATAGTAATTAAGGCTTTTACAATTTCTCTTGCGTTTTCAACTTGCTCATAATTTACCTACAGCCACCTAGAGTTTATTGAAACATTGAGTTTCTAGGCGACAAGAGTCGAGAACTGTTTCTGCTAAGGATTTAGGCTATGTCGAAGAAACGAATATCATCTAAATCCAATAGCGATGGGAAAACGAACGAAGACTCAGAAAGTAAGTTAAAGCAAGAAGGTTTGTGATTGTGCGCTTCATATTTGTTGGTAGGGCCTAATTGGAGTGCATAAATCAATCTTTTCGAGATGAACAATTTGCAATGCCGGTCAAAAACTTCATAGCCAGCCATGAGCTCAGCTTTTCTTTAATGCTCATATTCAGTGACATAGAGGTTCCTTGAGACCCAGAGCGACGACCTTCGTTTTACGTAGAACTGTATAAATATAAAAATCGAGATAGCCTAATGCTAGTTCTCGTGGTTGTTAAAATATCAAATTTGTATATCTAATAACACTGTACAATACTTCCTCATTGTTTGCGTTATTGTTATGTTTATCTTGATTCTTGCACTAATGAATGACCCCGCTCTTGAGCTTCCCTTTTGTCAAAGAACCTTATCTTTAATGTTCTTTTTTTGCGTGCTGGAGTTAGTAGCGTCTCTGCTAGTTTTTGAATGTTAGATTTGAATGTTGCATCTATTAAGCCAAAGCTGTGAAATATTTAAGGGCCTAATCAGAGGTGTAGCAAGGTTTTGAAAAGTGGGGGGCATAATTTAAAATAATGTTGCGCGAAGCGCTAAAAATTCTTTTGCCTCCTTTTTTAATTCTTAAATTTGAAAAATGGGGGACACAAATTATCTTTAAAAAATCATCTTATCATAATTACTCCATTGAAATGCAGGACTTTAAAGTATGCGGTATAAAATGGGCCTACTCTTTTGTACAATATACAGTAAAATTGCATGCAAATTAATCTTTTCCATCATCATGAGGCTTGTAACATGGTCATTGCAAAGCGCACAGGCTGGATGCCAAATAAATTTCGGCTTTGGTTTGCCGCAAGAGTCATGTCAACGTATAAGTTATTTAGATCTAATATTCGATATGCGTGTGTACAGACAATTTTATAGCGCCTTCACAATTACTTACTTAATGTGCCAGAGTTTTGATAAGGATTTCATGTTTAATCAATGACTGCAAACAACTATATTGTGGCCATAAGATGGTCGAGTACATTTGGCTACGATTTTTGTCATACTCAGACTGCAAAAAATGGAAGTCATAAGTCACGATTGTAGACTCGGGCCGGATGATAGCTGGAAGAACGACCGATCGTGGACTAGACTTGCGTAGAACTATAGATTGCCACAGTCTTTCACCAGCCTCCATCACCACGAGAGCATTTCGGCTTTGGTTTGCCGCAAGATTCATGTTAAGATTCACTCTCTACGCAAGTCTTCCATGCTAGGAACTTCTCATTATAGCGGAGTAGGCTAGGAGGTGCATGTTCCAACAGAAATTTCTAGTCAAATTTGTGCCCTGGCAGGATCTGAACCCAGACTTCATGATTACCAACCACTAGACTATTTCTTTAGCCAATGACGAATATTCTGCTGTCAAATTGTCTGTATTTTGGGTAGGAATAAAGTGATACGTTATAGATGAATGAATAACCAAACATGCATTATTCTCCTTTGTAAATGACAGTCTTTATACCTACAATAAGTAAGAACAAATCGTAAAATAAACTTTGAACGGTTGGAAATTTATTGACCCACAATACCTTAACCATTAAATATGAAAAGCTACAGGAAAACATTAAAAAACAGAATCGATTTGGGGGCTCATGGGGGCACTGAGCACTAAAACTGGGGTTTTGCCCCCGTTTTAAAACTGGGGGCCGGTGCCCCTGCCCCCCGCTTGTTACACCCCTGGGGGTGTAATGCGTTGTTATAAAGTTCTGGCGTTTATCTTGCTTTCGTAATCGGCTTTTAGCAACCTAACACAGAGCTGGCAATGCCAAACGAGAGAAACTCGAGCTACTGAGTGACACAACGGTAGGGCATACTAGGTCTATTTTATTAAACTGAAATTCAGAAACTTTATTAGATAAAAACTTTGTAAATTGCTTGATCAGATATTCTGATTGTCTTAGAATACCTAATTTGCCATTATCAGATTAGTACTTCGAGTTCTTTCAATGATTTATTAACAATTGAATTTGGAACAGCAATGTGTGTTAAATCTTTTGACGACGAGCTGCATAGGTTTACCCATACGTAACAGTACACGGTCGTCGTTACAGGGTCTACATGCGTAACATCATTCACCGTTTACGCAGATTATAGTAGGCCTATTTGAATCTACCCAGACGTCTTAGCGATGCTGTTCAGTCTCTATAGGATCCCTCGCTGTGTTCTTTAACAGTATTCCGGGCTCAGTTAAAGTATTCTATATATATATATATATATATATATATATATATATTGTTCCACTTTATTGATTCTGCCTTGAAGAGTTCTTATGAAATGTGTCAACACATGCGCTATCTGTTAACCTTTACGTGTCCTAAGACCTTCCGTTCGAGCTATTTGAATGTATCCTCGTTAAAGTCGTTGTTATGGAAGTGAAAGATTTGAAGCTGGCCAAAAGTGTTTGGAGAGAAAAAGCCGATCTGGTGATGATTCGACTTGGAACTGTTTGTTCGCAATGGAGCAATATCCTTACGACCAATTTCTTCCGAACTAAACTTCACAGCATTCTAGACGACACTGGTTAGTTAATAAATGAAATAATGAAGTTTTGTTGCCAATATCCAATGTCCTTAATTACTCCTGCTATCAGTATTAAAGGCCATAAATAGAACTACTGGCGATGTGCCAAGGTCATCTGAGACTTATATGACAGCCGCCTTAACAGTTTTTCTGACCTGGACGTATTGTTTCCTATTCTACGCAGCGCTCGTGAATAAGCTGGTTCCCTACGTTTGACTGTTGAATGGCACTTTTTACGTTTGAAGATATCGATTACAACATGAATTGCGCATGATCGTTAATGCTTACGATATTAGTGCATGTCTTTTGATTATTATATTTCACTTTTTTTTATTGATACGTGTGCTTTTATACGTGACGCTTTTTCGTACTAAATAACGCAGAGTGCTATTTTCAGCCCAGATGATTTGTCTGGATATTGTGCTTGAATGTTCAATCAGCAAAATAGTCCAGGCTTCGACTACACTGAAGGATTATATATTTATGCTCTGCAGACAGGAAGCACCACGTTATGTTATCAATGTCTACAACCGCAAACGTATGAGTACCGTGAAGGATGTCACCCCGCTACCTGGAGAAAATCACGTTTACATGACACGTTGCTATGTGTCAAACTGTTTCTTTGTTAGCATACGAAATGAAAACTCCTCCCTTTAGTTCTCACGCATCTCTAATACAGAGATGGCAAGTTTAAGATATCGCCATGGAAAAAATGACCACAGACGATCAGTTGATATGATGCGCGTCTCCGCCAATGGCAGCCTAATGATCCTATCAGTGCAGGCGAGATTGACTCCTACTATGGTGAGCATATATGATGCTAATGGTTCCTTACAACGTGAAATAACATTGCCTCTAGATGGCGATGAATTCATGTATCGAGACCTACTTCAAAAGTCGAACGGTAACTTGGTGGCGGCTTATGTCAGAAAACAAAATCATGAGCTACAGTTGTTGGAGATCGATATGTGTGGTAGCGTTGTACGCCAATGCAAATTACCAGATGGCGAAGAGAGATGTGTGATGATTTCTAGTGATTTTGGTAGAATTATGATCGCAAATCATGTCAATGGAATCGAAGTCTTAGATTCAGAATTTAATCTTCTTGGAAGTTATTCTCCGCAGCAGGATGAAGATAAGTTGATTCTCCTCGTTGACTTCCATAATGGCGACAGCGAGAGGAACTGTTTTGTGTACATGATGATGGTGGCATTGCCCAGTCCAATGTGGTTGCCTTCTTCCGTTTCACAGCGGAATGAACCAATCGAAAAGATGTTAGCGATGAAGACAAATTGTATTAAATTTTAAAAAATAATTTCTAATGTCTTTTGGAATGGTGGTGCCGTTGCTACTAATATCTAGCTTTCAATTACTTTACTGTATTAAATGTCCTGCACGATATACAACGAGAATTCGTTAAATCCATCTGGTTCTCAGAAAAATCATTTTTTCTTATATCCGTGGCTTGTATTTTAATAAAATTCAGTTCTTACCTGTATTGACTTGTTGTCTAGTTTAATCTCTTAATTTAAAGCTGATGAGCTATGCCTGCAATATAGGGCAATGCTACTTAAGTTCAACTAATTCATGCTTGCATTTAATCAACTCATTTTACTGATTCACACAAATTAACAATGGATTTGGAAAGATCTCTGTCACGATTTTCCATCCGATTGCACCGTCTCGACTCAAAAAGTCACATGCGTGAAACCAAGCATGCATATTGTGCTATGATGCAAATGCCCTCTAAGACTTGTGGTCCACTAATACTTCGAGCCCTCTGCCAGACTAGATCCGAACGAGTCAAAACTCAAAAAATAATATTGTTAGTTTCGATTTGTCAAAAATCTCGTGTATTGTGTAGGCGACTTCTCTCTCCGCGAAACAGTTCACGATTTGCATTCCTTACAAACCGCAAGCGTCATCAATATCGTTCTTACACAGGGTGCACAGCGAAAAGCGAGCGATAGAGTATTCTGTGCCGCGGTATACTGAGAACCGTACAGACTGCTTGACCATCAAATCCAGATATCACATTGACATTTCAATCAGGTCTTACAAATTAAAAAAGTATGCTTAACACCGATGACTCACACATTCTTATACAATAGGCTTCCATTAAAACAGTTACGCTACTAACTTCACAGACTGTTCACGAAACATTTTCGTCATTTTGTCTCAACTATTTAGTAGCCATAGGTAGCCGTGTCAAACGTGGAGCGTGAACGATCAAAGATATCGGAGTAAGAGTTCTTGACGAAGTGGTCATTAGTTTCGAGTGGGGAGTCATAGGAGAACTGAGGCAGGTGATGGTGAGTTGCTGGTAGCCTGGTAATGATGACGAAGGAACCGTAAGATGCGGTATTGAGCAGGCAGGTCGTTTCCAATACAATTTCCAATACAATACGACTAGTCTTATGGTTTGATATTGCCCTTCTCACAATTAGTTCAGAAGTGAACGTACGCCTCGACGGCGCAACTGCAGTTATGGCGCTGAGTAATTGTGCGCGAAGCTCATTATATCAGTGGCGCAAACAGAGTCAAAATGAAACCCGAGCAGCTGCCCAACTCAACATTAGTCATAATAGTATGATAATTAGCACAAAAGAAACTTATATGCACAGTAACTTGAAAATGGTCGTCAGTGGTGGGCTCACGCTCAAGCGTGGAACCAACAAACGAATTCCAGCCGATAGCTGATAGATAGCATGAATGTTCCGAGTCTCTGAGCCAAGTTGGGTAGATGAGTAGAGCGACAACTAAAAAAGTCAATGGCAGACACAATGTCTACGAGTAGGCCCTCACTGGTGAAAGATGACGCGCGTCATTGTATTGAGATACAAGGATTACGTAGAAAAGACATTCGTTGTGTCTTGTTTGGTAGATTGAACAGCACTCGAGACTAACGGTCGAGATTACTCCAATGGACGCGTCGCTCGTTCTGCACCGAGACGGAGACATTCGGCAACAGGATGCGTCTATGTACACGGCCGCACGGTTGAGGCTCGACCGAGTACACCAGAAGGTATGGTCTGATGCAATCACATGGTCTAGGCAACTTTCGAACAAAATGCCTCTTAGCCGCCCAAAACCTTTGTCAAAGCCGACGAATATTTGTGCCACAGAGTTGACCTTGATAAAAATAGTGCAAAAATTTGTCAAATTTGTGTTGTTCTCTAAATTATTGTCAAGGTAAAATTCTCTGGCCCACTTACAGCATTGGGAAACATAACTGACAAGAAAACAGCTACAGACCTGTAAAGACCACAAGCCGTTACAGCTGGCACACAATTTTAGACTGTGGAATTGACAACTGGACCTAGGATACTGGACTCGTTCCATTAAATTTAGTTATACACTCAAATACGATATATTAAGCATGTCCTGTGTTGTAAACAACCCGTTCTAAGATAAATAGCAAAGCAATGGACTGGGATAGCTATAAACCAGTGTTTCCCAACTTTTTCTGAGTTGCAACCCCTTTTATAATCAAGTTACCTGCCACGTTCATAGGAAGATTTCAGTAACAGGCAGGGATGTGATCTCGAGACCGCGGTCTTGGTCTCGAGACCGGAAAACTGAGGATTTGGTCTCGAATGCATTGGTCTTGGTCTCGGACCATTGGTTTCGGTCTCAAATGCGTCGGTCTTGGTCTTAAAAAACAGTTTTGGGATTGGTCTTCATTTTAAATTAGTGTTCTAGGTCATTTGCCGTATCAGAGCAATTTTTTCCATATTTGTCGGTTATTATTGATTATTAGAGACAATGGATGTTTAGGCCCTATGCGCTTGTTATGGCGTGCTAACCATCTGTATTTGCATGCTACTATGGGTAGAAAAAAATGTAGAAAAAATTCATATGGAACAGAGCCAGGAATTTCAGAATTTGCTTTCACAAATTTCAAGGTTTTGGAAGTAGTTGGTCGACCATGTGTAGACACTGTTAACCTACAATTCTGAGGTCTGTGTTGGTACAAGTACAGCATTCAAACGGAACATTAATCTACTTGTTCAGATGTCTTCGAAGTATCTAATCGTATGCTATAAGTTATTTAAGATCACTAAAGGTAGTAATTTTATTATGTATGATAAACACCAAAACAAGGTGCAGCACAAAGCTCGATATCGCACTCTGTCAAATGGTCTCTGCTTTTTTATGAAACTTTTTACCATCTGGATAAAGTTGATTGCAACAAAATTTGCATCTTTGAGTAGGTTCAGGTTTCACTGGAGTTGCTAGTATGTATACCGGAAAATGTTTGGCACGGTAAGACAGAGTGGGCTGCATCTCTTCATTCATTCATGAATCCCTTCACTGGTTCCCAGCATCTCAATGCATTCATTTCAAGACCCATGCGCTGATGCATAACTGTCTCCTTTGGTCAATGCCGCCTACCTTCTGGCTCTCTGCACTAGGGTCTCCTCTATTATTAACCCGGCCGACCCTGATAGACATGGCGCCAAAGAGAATTTAGACATTATTGTTATTAATACATTTATTTCATTCGATAAGTGCGAAAGTAATTGCGAAACTAAATTAACTAGCGACCTCTTGCGATTAATAAAATACAAACTTGTAACCGACAAGATAGTCTGCGCTGTTTTTATATATTTTTTATTTTCATCTAAACTAGATTCAACTTACCGACTAAATATGTTTACACTAACTTTGGTTATAAATAATAAAATATTCATTTCTTTTGTGATTTTTTTACTTTTGTATATTTATTAGATTATATTGACTGCGTTTAGTAGCGGAAGTATCCGGGAAGTAGGACTGCCCCGCAGTGCCAAGTGCATTCCGTCTATATCCATGTTGTTTAATATTTCAGTTTTGTGGGAATGAAAGTATGAAACCGTTCCGTATCCGTAGTCTGTATGACCAGTTACCAGTTATCAGTCTATTCTAATTACTATACTTACTATAGTCCCAACATGATTAAATTATATTATTTCCTTTCTATATGTAGAGAGAACGAATAACATTTTTACTGTTTCATTTTAATTTTGCGTGAATTTTATAATTTTCTATCTAGCCTGCAAGACGTTTGATAACTTTATTGTGAGGCTTGTTATTTTATTTGCTCATAAATGGTTTATTTCTTAATTATACTGTCTTATTCCATTTTATTTTTTTAATCAAATGATAACGCATTTTTAATTAGTTAAAAAAAATTAATTTTGATAGTGCATGCTGATGCGGCTACTAGCTGTATAATGAATTGAATACCGAATAGAATAACCATAATGTATATAATTAAAACACTTAAAACAGGCGTCTTACTCTTATGCCTATCTCCCCTTGTGCATATCCCAGAATATGCACCAGAATAAAATGATGGAAATAATAGACAGAGGCGGCATTTGTACCCTCGCCCCCGGCGGCACTTTGCCTCGCTACGCAACTGATCACATGGCCTAGGCAACTTTCGAACAAAATGTCTCTTAGTCGTCCAAAACCTTTGTCAAAAACCAACGAATAATTCCGCTTCACAAACCTAGCACTGGATAACTCCAACATGTTCGAAGATACTGGGTAAATTCTGTATATTGATGCAAATAATCCTCAGATGACTAACAGTTGATCGATCGACCAACATATCCAGATGACAAGATAGTTATTTAGTGTGCTGGTATGTGTATACAGGATATAATAGAGTATGGAGGTTTGTTACTAAAGCAGGCAACGGTCAAAAGTCACGTGACTCGCAAGTCAAATGAATAAACAGCGTGCAACGACTTCTCAGTTCAACAGCTTTAGCTATTAGGCTGTACGCGTGCACACATTACCTCGTTGTGACGCACTAGTCATGTCATAATTTTTTTTTATTTTTGCCTCTGTATTAAAATTAAAAGTTCGCGCCTTTCAACATCGAGCCTCGACCATGAGAACTTTAAATAATAATAAAGTGAAGATGATAAAATGGTCTACATGCATAATAATTAAGTATCATGGGTATTCACTTAATTGAGGAAGACAAGATTACAAAAACTGAAAAACGCCAATGTGGTGATAATGTCATTATATATATAGTCAGAATTGCTAAGCAAACTAAAAACTATTTGAATTTAAGTTAAATGTAAATCAGGGTATAATTATTAGGCCTACGTTTTCAAATGAATTTGGCTAAGATTGTAGTAACAATTTCAATGACAATAATATCACAATTAAAGTAGGCCTATAGTAAATAAAATATATTATATTCGTGATCACTAGGGCCAATTTAATTATAGGCTACATATGGTAGAAATCATAGAACTAATCACTACAAAGCATATGGTGTCACTTAACTTGTATGACGTCACAGTATTATATCATTACTTTTATCTTTCAGACCGACAGTTTCTTTAATTTTATTATCATGTTAACTAAGTATGATTAATCTAGATTTGAAATATCGTATGCTTTGGCCCTAAGTAAAATACATCTGTTGGTAAAACTATGCAGTCTAAACTGAAAAGGTCATCAGTGGTGGACCCACGCACAAACGTTGAACCAACGAACGGATTCCCGTCGACAGCTGACAATTGACATGCGTTCCCAGAATCTCTAGGCCAAGTTGCGTCGATGAGCAGAGCGACAACTGTCAACGTCGATCGCAGACACGGTTCGATGTCAACGAGCAGTCCCGTCACTGGTGGAAGATGACTCTCGTCCGGAAATTTGTCGAGGTACAAGGAGGACGTAGAAAGGGCATTTGTCGCGCTTTGTTCGCTAGATTGAATACCCGCTCGTGTCTAACGATCGAGCTCACCCCAATGGCCGCTAGTCCTCTACCTAGACGAAAACACTCGGCTATAGTATGCGTACACAACAGCAAGTCTGAGACTCGACCGAGAACACCAAATGGGATGGTCTGATACACTCACAGGGCTTAAGAAACCTGCCAGCAAAATGCCTCTTACACGTACAAAATCATTTTAAAAGAAGACGAATATTTCCGAATCACAAACCTAATAATATTGTACTTATGACATAAATAACAAATACAAAGCCTATGACGTTAGGTACCTTTTGTGACGTCACAATATTTTGTTTTTCAGAAGTTACTATCTCCATGTTTCAGACCGATAGCTCTTTAAATTTAATTAGTAGGTTAAATAATCAATTAATTAGTCTGAATTTGAAGTATTGTTAACCTTTGTCGTAGAGCCTTGCTTTTCCAGTGGTCATTGTCTCATTCGTTTTCCACTTGATCAGCATTTTCTACTACAATTTGGTGTTTCCTGAGATATTGACGTTCTTGACGACAAGAGTTGAAATTTATTCTTCGAACTGCAATTGCAGCAGTACTATCCTTATACAATGTCGAAGAAACGAACATCAGCTGAATCAAGTAACGATGAGAAAACGAACGAAGACTCAGAAAGTAAGCTAACAGAGGACAGTATTTGATAATTGCTTATAATTTCAGTGACTAAATCCGTCATTTCACAATGGAAGCCTGGGACTGTCGGTCAGAACATCATAGCCAACCATTCGCACCAGATCACACGAAGACTAGCATTTGCGTAGCACCGTGCAAGTGTGTAATTGTATAACAGATTGTTCAAATATCAGTTTGTATGTAGAGTTACAATTTTCAAGGTTTGCTTGAGAGACACTATACAATATTTCATCATTGCATGTGGTGTTATATCGTTCAGTCGTTGTTCTTATCTTGCACTTACGAAGATTCATTACGTTTTTATTCTGCTTGTAGCAACCTTCCAAAGAGACGGCAATGCTACTAAACGAGAGAAACTCGACATACTGGGTGACATAACGGTAAGTTATATGACAATGACATTAAACTGAAATTCTAAATCTTCTTTGTACAATCGGAAGTTTGCAAATGGTTTGATCAGTGAGTATTATTATCTTACATGGCCAAACTTTCTCTATACCAAATAAGTACTTCTTTAACTGGTATTTACTTTTGAATTGCCAGAAATTCTGTTTTAATTTATCCAGACGTCTTAGCGGTTCTGTTATAGTTACCATTGGGTTCGCGCTGTGCATTTTAACCGTCGGGTTCAATATCATTTGATTATGACTCTATACAACACGTAGAGCGATAACTGTGCATCGACGTAGTCGCTAATAACTGCGATATCATATAATCACAAGGCGCAAAGATGGATCGATATAACATAGATTAGACACTCTATCGAAAACAGGCGCATGTCGCAACTGACAATTTCGAAATAACCGCCAAATTTACAAGGCGGATATATACGGGCTTCGAGTTTCAATCAAGTTCGAATAACCAAGTTATTACTTTATCCAAAAATAATTGTTGGGTGCTGAAATTATACGTTCGCGTCATTTCTGGTCGTTTTCTCAAAATTGTGAATTGAAATATAAGCCTGTTTGTGACAGAGCATCTCACATAATTATTATTATTTTCATTTTGGAACTTTCCGAAGAAAACTGGTCAATATGTAAATAATTAAAACGTCACAAAGGTAAGAATAATTGAGCTGAAAAATAATACCACCAGAGTAAAAGCGCCAAAGACAGATTCAATATGGATTACTATCCGCCCTTTGAACTTATGAATTAATCACCAATTTAAAAACATAGGCCTATGTGAAGTAATAAGTAAGATCTATTTTGCGTTCAGTTCACCCACGTGTTTCTGATTCGACTATCTTTTAAAAGTGTTGATTCAATGTTTGTTCTTTAAAGGTGTTTATTGCACGTTGTTTCCTAAAAATTGCTGATTCTATGTTGTATGGTTCATAAGAGGTGTGTTGGCATATAGATCTATGATACATTTTAGCTCCAAGATCTTCCGTTCGAGCTACTTGAATGTATCCTCGTTAAAGTCGTTGTTCTGGAAGTGAAGGATTTGAAGCTGGCCAAACGAGTGTGGAAAGAAAAAGCCGATCAGATGATAACCCGTCTTCGAACTGTTTGTTCGCAATGGAGCAACATCCTTACGACCATCTCCTTCAGAACTAAACTTCACAGAATTCTAAACAATACTGGTAAGCTCGAGAAATATAACAGAAGCTTTTTGTTTTTTTTTCAAATTGCTTTACTCTGTCAATATTAGAAAACCCGAAATGTGATGAATGTCAATGTGCCGCAACTCTTTATCGTGGTGAACTGTGGCTAAAACAGCCATGAATGAATGAGCTATGTATAATATATATATATATACATATATATATATATATCTGCCTCTCTCTCTCTCTCTCTCTCTCTCTCTCTCTCTCTCTCTCTTGAAACTTTTCCTCCGCACCCACTCCTCAATTACCCATTCATTCCATCCCATCGGGAACATTTACTGTCAGGACTTCATCAAACAATTATTCTTCCATCAAATGTAGTAATTCTCAACTTGTTCGCAATACTTCCTCATCCCCAGGAAGACCTTCTGCTTTGTTACAATTGAACACCTTCTGACATACTCGTTCCTCTACATTCAAGCACCATTCGTCACAATGCATAGCTCATATACAAGTTTCCCTTGCTTCACTTCATTCGGCATTTTGTTAATGTTATCAAATATGTCAGCTTCCCGATTCTTATCAAGAACCACACACTCGATTTTATAAGAACTTCAGTCGACCACAACTTTATCATTGCTGCACCTTTTCCTCGACACCCTATCTGGCACCCTCATATTCGGTCCCATCTCGGACCCAGTGCTATCACCAGAAAACCAATCATCATCACATCACCCTAATCCTCCATTCACCCCACTAGCCATTAGTCACGGAGCGAATCCACTTAAAAGCCTTTTCGCTTACCTACAAACTCCTTACATTAATCCCAGTCCAATTATCTTCGCGAGCTCTTCAGCATCCAGCCAACCCGTTCTACCCGATTATCCTTCTGTCTCAGTCTCAATCGACCCGAGGTCACTTCTCAATTCAATTTCTCCAACTGAGTCATGTCAATCACCGCACCACGTCTCTGGTCTGCGATCTGCCTAGTGAATTCCACACTTATTCGGTTCCTCCTCCACCCCTGTCAATCACCCTCCATCATCTGTCTTGGGCTCTTCTATCCCTCACCTCTGTATATGATTTTCCACTCTGAGTCAACGTCTCGCCTCTTCAAGACCTTTAACCCCGATCCATCTGATCATCCGCCAGCCAATTGTCTACCTAAACGATAATAGCCATAAGCTACTCTTACCAACAGGACACCAGACTCGGACCTTCTTCGGACAACTCTTCTGTTAACTCTGCAGTCTTGACGCAACGTTCATGAATGAACTGGTGTCTTGCGCTTGACTATCGAGTGGGGCTTTAATAGCGGAGATCAACGCTTGAAGTGGTACATGTATGTCAATTTACTAACTTGTCTCAACACGTGAGAATGCATGTATATTGTTTTATTGTATTTCACGTTTTTATAAATAATAATCTGTTTCAATGCGTGCTATTTTGTGCAATAAATGCGGCTGAGTAATATTTTCAGCCCAGACAATTCGTTTGAATAAATTGGTCGAGTTGCCGATCAGCAAAAGCGTCCGGGCCACGACTGCAATGAAGGATGATGTGTTTTTACTCTGCAAGCTAGACCCATTTGAATCTAGTTATGACATCTATGTTTACAACCGCAAGATTACGAAAACTGAGACGGATATCATCAAGCTACCTAGTTCAAATGAAGTTAAGATGACAGGCTGTAATGTGTCAAACTGTGTGTATGTTAGCGTGAAAAATATAAACTCTACCCAATCGATCTTGCGTCTCTCTCAAAATGAAGAAGGCAAATTTAAGTTATCGCTATGGAAAAATGACCACAAGCAATCAATTGCTATGATGCGCGTCTCCGCCAATGGCAGCCTAATGATCCTATCAGTGCAGGCGAGTTTGACTCCTACTATGGTGAGCATATATAATGCTAATGGATCATTACAACGTGATATAACGTTGCCGCTAGATGGTGATGAATTCATGTATCAAGATCTACTTCAAAAGTCAAATGGAAACTTGGTGGTGACTTACAAGAGGAAACAAAATCGTGTGCTACAATTATTGGAGTTGGATATGAGTGGAAGCTTTGTACGTCAATGCATATATCCGAATGGTGACGCGGGTTGTCTGGTGGTTGATGGTAATTATGGAGTAATTGTGGTAGCTAACCATCTCGGTGGAATCGGACTTTTAGATTCAGAATATAATCTCCTTTGTACGTTTGGTCTGCAGCAGGACAAAAGCGTCATGACTTCTCTCATTAATTTGTCCTACGATAACGAGAAGAATGAGCTAGCGAGTATTCATAGTGATCACAGAAATCACAATTATTGCTATACCATCTTCCGTTTCACAGAAGAATAGACCTCTCAAAAGGATGTTAGCGATGAGGACTGATTCTATTTTTAATAATATCATATTTGAATAATGTTGATATCACTTGGTATGGTGGTGCCATGGCTGCTAAAATCTAGTTGTTGATAACTGAACTGTTTTACAAGTCTTGCGCGATATACATTGAAAATTCGTTTACATAGATCTGGCTATCTTCAAAAAATGTACTTGCTTGTTTCGTGCTTTTTACAGTAATAAACTTCTACTCTTACCTCGGTTGACATGTTGTTAAAATTGGATTAAACCTAAAGTGTTTCAGTTTAACTGCATTTAATAGCGCGTTTTAGTAATTCACCCAAGGTCGAAATAGATTTGTCATGGCGCCTTTCATTCGTTTTCTTGTAATTGCACCGTCTCGGCGGCTCGAGCCGTTGCCAGACTTTCGAATAACACCGATCAAGAATAAACTCGGAGGCCTTGCCAATTGCCTTGCCTTGTGTGAATTATTAAAACCCGTTATTAAACGCCGAGCATGAATAAGTTGGACTGAAATAAAACAGAAACAAAACCTCTCAGGCATTGCACGAAACATTTTAAAAAACATTTCAGTCGTATTTTTTGGGCTTTAGGTAACCATGTTAAAAGTGGACGATCAAGGATATTATTTTCGGGAAAAGAGTTGTTGACGAGGTGAAACCGTGAGACATTAGTTTCGAGTTGAAAGTCATAGAAGAGCTCAAGGTAGATGATGGTGGGTGATTGGTAATGGTGATGGAAGAACCGATAGATGTGGTATTCAGGAGGAAGGTCATTTCCAAAGATAAGATGCATTGTGGATTATGGGGCGATTGGTTTATTTTAGATGAGAAATGACCAAGGATCGAGAATGAGTAACGCAACTGTTGATTAGGAATATGATTTTAAGCGGATTCGCTTGGACATTATTAGCCAATGAAGTGCTATGAGGATAGGAGCAATGTGTAGTCATGCCTGGATAAGTTGCATGTGTGGTTTCAAGGTTGAGGTCAATTATAGAATTGCAATATCGAGCTTTGCGTTGATAATGGAGGTTGCAATGGTAGACGCAGTTTCAAAATCGAGAGTGGATTGGGTGGACGTCAGCACCAAGCGTACTTGAAACAGGAACGGTAGGACTCGTGGATTATGCGAAATATTTCCGTAAATTATGCGAAAAAATAATCGCATAATCGCATAAACCTTGTCATCAACAATTATGTCGCCTGGTTGGTAAACTATGTCCCCTATAGGCTAATAAGCCTGGACAAGCCGATGTAGTTGACACTTACCGAAATTTTTTACCTTTAAACAACAATTTGCGAAAACTTTCCATTTGAAAATTTATGCGAAAAAATACGAGATCGCATAATCGCATAAACCACAGGGCCCTAACTGGAACGGGAAGATTGGAGATGTTGTTTGAGAAAGAGCGCTGAGGATCAGAAAAAGCGTTACGATTGCTTAAAGAGGCATCGGAGGCGAAATGGAGGATTTTGGGGTTTGTTGGAAGGTGTTACGAAGGGTCAATGTCTAAAATGATTTATAAGAAATTTCGATATAAATACACGCATACACGAATGAAATGTAATGTAGTGTAATGTAATCGTGCATTTAAATAGCGCTTCTGCAAGATATTGACCAAAAACGCTCTCTGAGCTGGCCTGTATGATATAAAATGTCATTTTGATCGAATAGAATACAAAGTTAGCACAACTCTGCACAGTAGGTTGAGAAGGGTCGCCAGTGGTGGGTCCAGGTACAAGCGTGAAACCAACCAACGGATTCTCTGCCACAGCTGACAGTTGACATGGATGTTCAGTGTCTCTATGTCAAGTTGCGTGGATATGGTTATAGGTAGATAAAAACTTCTAGAACGAATGTTTGTGTAATTATTATACATTTAAGTATAATGTTAATCAGAATATAACTATTGCTTATAATAATAAATTTATGTAAAATTAAGGAAATTATGGTAGCAATTACATTAAAAAAATCTCACTTTAATTACAAGAAATTAAATATATTACAAGAATTATAATATGATCATAATTTTGATGATAATAAATATGATTATAATAACCTAGTATTAAATAATAATTAGCATACCTTCTGCGTCACGTGATCGGCCATCTTTGTCGAGACCGTCTTCGTGTTGGCGATTCGATCTCAGCAGTCGTCGCTCTACCTTTCGACACAGCGTGACACATAAACTCTGAACTTTCATACCATCTGTCAGCTGTTGTCTGGAATCCGTTGGTTGGTTCCACGCTTGTGTCTGGGCCAGCCATTGGTGACTACTTTAGCAGAGTATGTTCTGTTTTGATAACATTTAATGTTCTAACCCTCTTTTAAATGACAGTTAACAACTTGAAGAGGCGCTATATCAAGTTTCATTGATTAAGATTAAAAAATGACTTCACGTCCTTTGTGTGACGTCACAGTATTATATGTTTTCCAGACGCCATATTAACTGACAACTTCTATAATTTAATAACCCTGTTTGTTTATTATTTGGATTTTAAGTGTTAGGCTATAAGACTTTGGTCGCAAGGGCTTTGCAGTGGCCCTTGCGTTTTCGACTTGCTCAGAATCTACCTATAATTCTATTATTTTCATGCTTCTTGAAACATTGACGTTTTTAGTGATAAGTGGCGACTTTTATTCACAGATCTGTAATTTCTAATAATTATTAATGCGATGTCGAAGAAACGAACATCATCTGCATCTAATAATGATGAGAAAACGAACGAAGACTCAGAAAGTAAGTTTGCACTGAGACGTTTTTGATGTTACAAGAATAATTTTATGCTGCGTTTCATAATTGTTTGTAATATCAGCGTCTAACTCAGTTGTTTTACAAGATGGACACCTAGGAATGCCAGTCAGAAGATCTTAGCAACAATGCATTTTTCACGAATGTTCAGTATTGTAATGTCTCAGAAGCCACAAGCAGCGGCCAACTGTTTTCAGAGCACTGTGTAAATATAAAATGTGTGATAACAATTCTACTGATTGTTCAATTATGAAATATTTGCATTAAGTTACACTTTTCTAATAGTTTGTTTTACAGGCACTGTATACTATTTCATCATTGAATGCGATATTGTTATGAAGTTCAGCTGCTTATCTTGCACGTATAAAATAAAGATACCTTGTTTTCTGATTCTGCTTCTAGCACCCTTACAAAGATATGGTAACGCTAAGCGAGAGAAACTCTACTCACTGATCGACACAACGGTCGGCTATGCCACATTAAACTGAAATCAATTTTTTCGGTATAATCTAAAACCTTGCAGATTGTTTGATCGGTGACTTTTATGGTCTTATTGTGATCAGGCTATTTCTCTATCTAAAATATTGGCCTTATTAGTATTCCTTTCAATGGTGTGTAAATTTAATTTCTGGGCAGAAATTTTACTCTAAATTCGTCACATTTTTTGAACACAATAATTTTAGTGTTTGAGTCTGTCCAGACGTCACAGTGATCCCGTGTTGTGTACCTTAAATGTCATGTTCATTATCCATTGTGTTCATCATGGGAATCTTCGAACAAGCAGAGCTAAACTGTGTATCGACTTAGTATCTATAAACAGCGAGGTTATAATTATCACACAGCACAAGGATGGATCTTTCCAAAAAACTAAATATGAATCTCATTAAGTGAAAAATTGCGTAAAAACCGACAGAGACCGGTTCGGATTGCCCACTCTCTTCCCTTTTAAATTGTGAAGTTAGAAGTAAGATATACGCCGCGTTCAGTTCGTCCACTTGTTTCTAATTAAGCTTAACCTCGCTATCTAATTCAGGTGACTGTGTGAATTGTTGTAACGTGCACGATTCGGCCTTAAAACTTTTGATTCCATGTTTATGTTAAGCTGCGCAGTTCATAAGAAATATGTTGGCATTTTATGCTACCTTTTAATTTTTTGTGGTAGCTCCAAGATGTTCCGTTCGAGCTACTTGAATATATTCTCGTTAAAGCCGTAGCTATGGAAGTGAAGGGTTTGAAACTGGCCAAAAGAGTTTGGAAAGAAAAAGCCGATCTAGTGATAAACCGACTCCGAACTGTCTGTTCGCAATGGAGCAACATCCTTACGACCATCTCCTTCCGAACTAAGCTTCACAGAATTCTAGACAACACTGGTAAGTTCGTGAAATAAAGAAGCTTTCTTGTTGTTATCAAAACTATTCTTGCCTACGATATTATAAACCTTGAAAGTGGGACTATAGGTCAATGCGTCAAAAGTGAGAACTCTTAAGTTTGGCAAAACGGTGACAGCAGTCATGCACATTGCAGAAGCTGGTACCACACCCTTAACTCAACACAGCGCTAGATATAAAATTTTTGATTGAATCTACGATTTTGTTTGCGTTTTCATCCCAATGTCTCTCTACGTACTTTTTCAACAGACGGTGTACGCTCAACGTCCTCTCTATTGTTCATTTGAATTGATATGCAGAGCAGAAATTAAATACGAAATATATATGGATATGAACTCCATCTCTCGTGATAGCCCAGCAGAGTAGCATTCAAACCATTTCGACAAACAGTCACACGTTCCCAAACGAAAATATTAGTTCGATTTTGTTGCTTAGTTACTCTAGTTTAATATGACATTAATGTTTTCAAAATTTACATCATCAGTCAACCGTAATTGCATGCTTTTTTCGAAAACATTTAGGCCAACATTGAGTTTGGTTATAATTAACATACTTCAATATTGTTATATATCCAATTATCTATATCATTATATTTTGTCTCTTTAAAGAATATTTATTATTATCCGCCCAAAATGAATTCTTCGAAAAACTATCTGTCTATACCTGAATTTTGTATTATATTCTAAATTTAGATAGGCAACAAATTGTAGAAGCGCCAGATTAATGCTATAGGCACAGGGCGACATGTTTGCTTGGTACGGCCCTGTAGCCTAGGCTCAACACGTGTGACTGCATATAATAGTGTTAAGTGCATTTCACATTTATCTTAAAACGTGTCGTTTATATGCAATAAATTAAGTCGAGTATACTTTTCAGCCCAGACGATTCGTTTGGATACTTTTCTTGAGTCACCGATTAGCCCAACAATCCAGGCTACGACTACATTGAAGGATGATATGTTTGTACTCCGCCAACAAGAGCCACAAAGCTTTGTAATCGATATTTTCAACCGCAACGATATGAAAACTGTGAAGGATAGCTTCCCGCTAGATGGAGCTGGTCATGTTCACATGACAGGCTGCTATGTGTCAAACTGTGTGTATGTTAGCGCACGAAATAGAAACTACACCCATTCGATTTTCCGCATCCTTGAAGATGTAGATGGGAAATCTAAGATGTCGCCATGGGAAAGTAATCACAAACGATCAGTTGATATGATGCGTGTCTCCGCCAATGGTAGCCTAATGATCCTATCAGTGCAGGCAGTATTGAGTCCTACTATGGTGAGCATATACAATGCGAATGGTTCCTTACAACGTGAAATAACATTGCCTCCAGATAGTGACGAGTTCCAGTATCAAGACCTACTTGAAAAGTCAAATGGAAACTTGGTGGTGGGTTATGTCAGACAACTAAATAATGGGCTGCATTTATTTGAGATCGATGTTAGTGGGAGCGTTGTGCGCCAATGCAAATTACCGGATGGTGACGAGTTTTGTGTGAGGGTTGGTGATAATTGTGGTAGAATTATGGTCGCCAACCACCTCGATGGAGTCGAACTTTTAGATTCCGAACTAAATCTCATTGGTAGTTATACTCTTAAGCAGGAGAAGGAGGACAATGAGGAGGAGGAGGACAATGAGGACAAGGAGGACAATGAGGAGAAGGAGGACAATGAGGAGAAGGAGGACAATGAGGAGGATGAGGACAAGTTTTTTGCTCTCGTTGACTTGCGCTACGACAATGAGAGGAATGAGATAGCGAGCATTCACAAGGGTTTCACCCGCACTCATGATGGTTTCCTTATGACAAGTATTTATACTTTGTTTCGTTTCATAGAAGAATGAGTATCTTGAAAAGATGCTAGCGATGGGGACAAGTTGCATTAAATAATTGAATGATTTCTGCATTGAATTGTTTTGATATCTCTTGAAACGGTTGTGCTGTGGCTACTTATATCTAATTTTGAATAACTGAACTGTGTTTAAAGATTCGTGCGATATACCTCGAAAATTTGTATACATCAATCTGCAGGTTACAGTTCTGAAATCGGTGTTCTTACTTGGTGATTTGTATTTTAATAAAAATTCTGCTCTTTCCTCAGTAGACTTGTTGTGAAAAGAGGATGATGATTGATGCTCTACGCAACGGTTTTTCAGTCTAATTAATTAATATTTCGCGCTTATAACGCGTTTTGGTTATTCACACGAATGGACAAGGGACCTGAAAAAGCCTCTGTCATTCTTTCTCATCCCATTGCATAGACTTATATTTTGACGTTATTGTTCTTACACCAATCATAACAGTAGGGGACAAGAGACTCGTCTATCTGATTTGGAAATTATATGATAAATTATTGGATTGTATAGATGCGCTGCCTGAACGTGATTGCCGATAAAGCCTCTGTTACAAATCCATTGATCAGAGGAGACAGTTACATTTTTGAGTTTGTAGGCAGCTGCTGATAGGTCTACACTTGAAGGTTGGAGTTGAATTGATGCATTTATTATTTATCTTGCCTAGAATATCAAAAAACGGGTGTGCAAAAACAGCACAGAATTGTTGTCTAATAATGACAACAAGCCTCTTGCTTCAACTGCCCTTTCAACATCTTGCCCCCCCCCCAGCAACACCCTCTAGCATAATTATATACCAATGTATCTAATCCAGTAGTTCCCTGCCTTTATTCGACTTAGAGCCACTTTTATTTAGTAGGAGGACATGATGGGCCACAAGGTTTCAAAATAATCATTTAAATTTAACAGATATTTATTTTACAATAGGATCAAATTACACGTGGATACATACATTAAATGTTGCTTATAAGCATCAACAAAATAAAATAATTTATAATAGAAAATAATTGTTCTGTTAAAATATTCATTTTTTTCGTGTATAGTTTATATCTTTTATAGGTCGAGGGCCACTTTTTCCGGCCTTTGGCGGGCCACTTTTGGCTCGCGGGCCACAGGTTGGGAATCGCTGATCTAACCCATCCCGAATATTAGATCTACGGCAAGCAACAATGCGGCAAGCCCATAAAGTATTATTGAGCCGCTGGAGTTGCCACACGACAGATGTAACTCACTCTATGCTTCAACGTCTTTTCACAAAAGCTGTTTCCAGGTTTGAAATCTAGAAAACATTCAGAAACTTTCTCGTTGGCAAAATGGTGGTAATACAAAATGCCGATCTTCCTCTGTTTCACAACAGTGCTAGATAAATAAATTGATTCCTGGACTTTTTCTGTGACCTGAATCTCTGTGACGTCATTGTATAATGTTTTCCAGACGTCATTATATTTATGTTTCACACCGACAACTTCTTTAGCTTTATTACCTTGTTAATTAATTATTTAAACTCGATTGGAAGTAATGTAAACTTTCGTTGTGAGGCTTCACTTTTCCAGTGACCCTTGGGTTTCCGACTTGCTCAATATTTACCTGCAACTATTTACATCTTCTTGAAACATTGACGTTCTTGTTTAAAAGAGGAGAATTTTATTCTTAGAGCTGTTAGAACTGTATCCGCTTATATTTATACATGTCAAAGAAACGAACATCGTCTGAATCTTTTGACGATGAGAAAACGAACGAAGACTCAGAAAGTGAGTTAAAAATGAGATTATTCATGACATCACGATTTATAATTGCTTGTAACTTCATTTACAAAATTAATATCGTTCATAAGGCATAACTCCTTAGCCGCAATGACCGCGGATATTCGCACATACAGTGTATGGCTAATGTGTGTTGGCCCTTGGACTCCACGCAAGATCACACGAAAAGTGTTGCACCGTGTAAAAAGTGATTATGGTTGTATAAATATAAAATTTTGTATAAATTAAGTAACACTTTCAAATTCTTTGTTTTTACAGACAATGTACAATATTTTCGTCATTACAAAGCGTTATTGTAAAAATTCCGTCGTTGTTGTTAAAAAAACTAAAGTGTTTATCTTGCTCTCGTGAGTCATGAAGACTCGTTCCTCTCTTATTCTGCTTCTAGCATCCGTCCAGAAAGAAGGCAATGCTAAACGAGTGAAATTAAACCTACCGAGTGACACAATGGTAAGCTGTATGACTATGACATTAAACTGAAACTAAAAAGTCTTTGGAAATTGCTTGATCAGTGAGTTTCGCAGTCTTATAGTGGCCAATCTTTATCTCCACCCAAGTAGCCTTATTGCTAGTTATACCTCTTTCAGTTGTATTTATATTTCATTTCAAGTCAGCAATTTGAGCTTGAGTGCGCTGCATTCCTTTACTGGCTTAAACAAAATATAGTGTTGAGTCTCTCCAGACGTCTTAGCGATCCTGTTATAGCTGCCACTGGGTCCAGCTCTGCGTACTTTAATCGTTATGCTCAATATCCGTTGCGTTCATCATGTGAATCGTCGAACAAGCTGAGCTTACTACAAGCCCGTATTATCATATTAGGCACAATGATGAATCAATATTTTCTTAATTTTCCAAATAAAAGCGATCTAAAAATAATGTAAATAATTTAATTATACTGCGAACAAAGTGAAAATCGCCAATGATCGGTTCGGGTTAAACTAACTCTCTTCACTTTTAAACTTGCGAATAGGCCGCCAAATCAGTCGTCTGTGAAGTTATAAGTAAGATCTGCGGTGCGTTCAGTTAGGCCAAGTTCACGTGATTCTAATGCAGCGTAACCTCGCAAATTAATGTGACCCTTTGTGTATTGTTGTAACGTTTTCGACTCTGCATTAAAAGTGTTGATTCAGTGTTGGTTCTTTATTGACTTTATGCTGAATAGTTCGTATGTAATAATGTTGGCTTTAGTGATATCTTTTGACGTTCGCTGTGCACTGTAGATGTTGCTGTAGTGTCAACTCGACAATTGTTTAAAAGTTGTTCCATCTGCTTGATATTATGCTACTGGCATTTGTGAAATGTTTAATATCCACGTGTGTAGATCCAAGATCTTCCGTTCGAGCTGCTTGAATGTATCCTCGTTAAAGTCGCAGTTATGGGGGTGAAGAGCTTGAGGCTGGCCAAAAGTGTTTGGAAAGAAAAAGCCGATCTGGTGATAAGCCGACTTACAACTGTATGTTAGCAATGGAGCAACATCCTTACAACCCAATCCTTCCAAACCAAACTTCACAGAATTCTAGACGACACTGGTGAGGTTAAGAAATAAAGAAGCCTTCTTTTTTTCATCAAATAGAATAATATTTTTCCGATAAAGATATTAGAAAAGCCCAAAATGGAATTAACGTCAATATGCCGGGACACTTTTTTAAGGTAGACTTTTGTGACTGTCATGATTTGGCGCTTAACTTTACAACAGCTCTTAATTATTTATTTCATTAGTTTTACTTGTATCTACGCTTTGGGCGCGTGGCCATAGTCAATATTTTCTAACTAAGCCTTAACACGTGAGAATGTGTGTTTTCGTTAATAATTATTTTTCACGTTCTAATAATATTTTTTAATACGTGTCATTTTTGTACAATAAATAAATCCGAGTGCTATTTTCAGCCCAGACGATTCGAATGGAAATTTTGCACCAGTCTCCAATCAGCAAAACAATCCTGGCTACGACTACACTGAAGGATGATATATTTATTCTTTGCATGCAAAACCCAAATACTGCTATGTTGTCCATTTACAACTGTAACGATATGGAAAATGTGAAGGATACCGTCATGCTACCTAGACCATATCTTCACATGACAGGTTGCTATGTGTCGAACTGTATATATGTTAGCGTACAAGGTGAGAACTCCACCATTTCAGTCTTACGAATCTCGGAAGATGAAGATGGGAAGTTTAAGATATCGCCATGGGAAAGTGATCACAAACGATCAGTTGATATGATGCGCGTCTCCGCCAATGGTAGCCTAATGATCCTATCAGTGCGCGCAGTATTGCGTCCTACTATGGTGAGCATATATAATGCGAATGGTTCCTTACAACGTGAAATAACATTGCCTCTATATAGTGATGGGTTCAAGTATCGAGATATGCTTCTAAAGTCAAATGGAAACTTGGTGGTGGCTCGTATCAGCAGACATGACAGTGAGCTACAGTTATTTGAGATCGATACGAGTGGGAGCGCTTTACGCCAATTCAAATCAACGGATGGTTTCGAGTGTCGTGTGTTGGTCGTTGAACGTTGTGGTATAGTTGTGATAGCTAACCACCTCGATGGAATCAAATTGTTAGATTCCGAGTTTAATCTCCTTGGTAGTTTTACTGTGCAGCAGGATAAGGACAAGATGATTTTTCTCTTTGATTTGCGCTACGACGGCGAGAGGAATGAGATAGTGAGTATTCATCATGATTACAATACTCAGACCAATGTTTATACTGTCTTCCGTTTCACAGAAGAATAAGCCATTCGATAGGATGTTAACTGTGGGCACAATTTGTATTTAATAAATGAATAATTTATGCACTAAATAATTTCGATATCTTTAGGAATGGTGACTGTGGCTTTAAATACCTAGTTACACATAAATGAACGGTGTTAAAGACTTGAGAGATTTATATTAAGAATTGGTTTACATCGATCTGGCCATCTTCAGAAGTTGTACTTTTTATTCGTGATTTTTAGTTTAATAAAATTCTGCTCTAACCTCGATTGGTTTGTTGTTAAAACCGGATGAGGAGCTACGCGGGCAATCGATGGCAATGGTCTTACTTATGCATACTCAGCGTTTAATTACGCGTTTTAGTTGTTCACACAATGTGGTCATGGACTTAACAAGGTTCTGTTAGGCATTTGCATCCTATTGAACAGTGTCGTCTCGAAAAGTTGCCCGTCTGTAGCACGGCGTCGAACAAGGAATCTGGCAGATGGAAACCCGCCGCCAGTGGGCGTTGTACTACTACGCAACACTACTTTTTAACCTTCGCTCCTCTGATGTGATAATACCTGAGCGTTCTGGTAACTGCTTTGAACATTGAGTTTAGGATAAGTTGCAGTTGCATGCATTCTGTTGATTTAATTTTGAAGAAAGGGAAATTTCAGTGATCGAGTTTGAGTGTATACTAGAGAATGGTAGAGGCAGTTTTGAAGCCAAGCGTGGGTTTGATGCGGCGTAGGTCACGAGTGTGCTTGAACCAGGAACTGGAAGGCCATAGATGTGGTATGAGAAAGATATATGAGCATCAAAAATGACGTCAAGGTATATATGTATGTGTATTTGACGAAGAATACTGTGATATAGTCTAGAATGATCAATATGAAATCCAGATAGGCATCAACGAATAATATTCATGTTTTTTTCTTCATTTATCAGATGTAATGTTTTACGATTTGAATCTTATGACATATAAATCTTGCACTATATCTCTCGTCTCCTTCATCGAATTTGAAAACTCATAATGGTGTCCTATGTGACTTAATGTAATGCCCAGAGACTGACCATGCAAGTCATCTATCAGCTGCCGATGAGAATTCGCTGGTTGGTTCACCGTTAAACCCACCACTTATGACTCGTTTTGGCCGATTTATTTAATCGTTCGCAATGACAGTTGGCATCATTTAGACCAGCGCAGAGAGCGCCTCTGAGTAGATATCGAAAAGAGACGCTTTATAAATGCTCGATTACATTATTAGGCAATGTTGCACACGAGGTACTAAACAGTCCATGCTGTACTGTATATCCAATTTGTTGGCATTTACAAGCTTGAAAATTGAAACATAGCCTAATAGGGCTATGCAAGGATTTCTTGATTTTAGGCTAAGGTCAATAATGTATGACATAAATTGATCCAGACAATCAGTCAAGACTCAAAAGTTTTTCATAATTGAGTCTCAAGACACGTTACTAAACCGGTGAGTTGCGCTTTGCTGTAGAGGGATGCTTTAGACGGTTTGTAGGCGATAGCTAAGAGGTTTCTTATATTCAGCGAAAATAGGATTACGAGAGCAGCCTACTTGATGTTTCTTTTATTATTTAATCATGGTAAAACTTAATTTACTTTCATTGCGTCTAATAGACATAGCAAACTCCTAATTTAATGTGGTTATCTATTGCTTATTTGAGGTGTGTTATTGTAGTACAGCACGCATTACATGAATTTTTAAATTTTGATTTAAGCATCTCATAGGATATAAATTTCGAGTTCCTAGGCACAGACAGACAGACAGACACACAGACACACAGACAGCATTTACTCAAACCAGAATGTACGATAAGGCCCATGAAGAATCCAGAACTGACTGTAAGAGGTATTCTTGTAATAATTATTTTGGCATAAGAAGACAGTTTGCAACTAGCAGAGCTGCGAGCAAATGTAGGGACAAACATCTGTGAATAAATGCCAACCACAAACACAGCTTTTTATGACGCTAAATATACACGTTTATACTGAATATAATTGGTGCACATTGACATAACAGTTGCCCCCCCGCCCCAAAAAATAGCGGGATTTGATATCTTTAGATGGTCATTATTTTGGACGGTAGGTGGAGCCACGCATTTGCTGAACTGATTTATTGGTAGCATACCTGGTGTGTTCTGTCGTAAACTAAGTCTTATTCGCTAGGGGATTGTTGAACAACTTGTTTCTTTAGGTAGTTTCCTCATTTTTGCCCAATTGTAAGTAATGTAAATAATGGGGTTTAATTAATTATACTATGTTTATGCATTTTGCTAAGCATTAAAACCTGTGGTTTTGGAGGCTTCTTTAGTTTCATCATGTGTGACTGTTTTCTCAACTGCACACCTTTTTATACACGTCACCTCACTGAATATATCAAAGACAAGGCGTTGTATTTTAAAGGCGCTATATAAATTTTCAACAATTTCTGTAAGGGAGTGAGTGATATCATTCCCATCTTAAGAAAGAAAAACAATCATTTAACTGACTAAAACTGCATGGTAGTGAGTGAAATAATTCCGTCTTTATAGAAAATGAATTAATTTAAATAAACAGTTGAGATAAGGGAAGAGTAATTGATTCTCTCAGCACAAATTAATTTTATGCGACTTGTTACTTCCAACTACGTCTTTTACATTAATTCAAAACAAAAATACGCGACCGTGTAGGACAGACAGACAGACAGACAGACAGACAGATAAGCGGACAGACAGACGGATAAACAGACAGACAGACAGATAAACAGAAAGACAGACAGGCAGGTAAACAGACAAATGAACAGACAGGTCAACATACAGACAGCTAAGCAGACAGATAAACAGACAGACAGTGTCAGTAATCTTAAGTTTGCACTGAAAATCTAAAAATAAAGCTATCCCCAGAACAAATGCTATTAACAGATCTGACGAATTGCTCGAAGAGGTCAAGTGAATGCAGATTCCGTTCGTCAGAGAAAGGCTGAGAGGTCAACACCGACGTTTGTCGGCTCCTAGTTATTGAGAAATAGGCTGAAAAAGGTGAGTATGATGAGGCAGATATTTCCAACAGGTGGTACCAGTAACTGTAAACATGCAATTAAATAATATATTAGGTGTATTTTATAATGCTAAATATACGCAGAAAGGGGAATAGAATTGGGGCATAATGACATGACAGTAACTCTAGCTAGAAAATATTTAAAATGAGGCTCTTGCTATGATCATTATTTCAGACGGTAGATGAAGCTACGGGTTGACAAAGCAATTTTTTGCATTGCAGCCTAGTGTGCTGAGTTGTATTCGCAAAGGGATTGTTAAAACTACTTTGCTTATTTAGGCATTTTAATATATTTAACACA
Source organism: Bimastos eiseni (assembly GCA_959347315.1). Lineage (NCBI taxonomy): Eukaryota > Metazoa > Annelida > Clitellata > Crassiclitellata > Lumbricidae > Bimastos > Bimastos eiseni. The sequence continues at coordinate 2,085,320 of OY365809.1, read as the reverse complement.
GTTTTGACATCGTGTTTATACTGTTATTTATTAGAAAATTTTAACATTTTAGTTCTCATGATAATTTGAAGTTTTATTTGTTTTTAATGTTTAGCTGTGGTGAGCATTTATTATTCAGCTTCACACCTTTCTATAAGTGCTGCCTCACGGTATTTATTGTAGACAAGGCGTTGTAATTCAACCTCGCTTAGTGCGAAATGTGAATGATTTTCGTCAGAAGTGAGTCATATCATTCCGATGTTAAGCGATGTAAGAATAGTCATTTGAATAACTAAAACTGCGTAAAATGAACGCTAGTATTTAGGTTCTTGGCACAGTAGTGATAGTAAGCGTAATGATAAAATCTGCGATTCTACATCACTAAAGCGTAGCTGTTAGGGCATGTGCAGAGCAACAGCTTATTAATTAACGCTGCGTCAAGTGTGACGAACAGTCAAGGGATTCCTGATGAACGACGACCGCATTTACCATAAAACCAAAGAGAGAGGCAAGGCAGAAAACTATCGGCAGCAGTAGTGGTTTACAGTGTATGAGGCGGGGCTGGCTGTAGTTTTGGTGATACTACTGGTGGCGATGGTGATGGCTATGCCCCCGTGAATTATGCGAAAAAAATCGTAAATTATGCGAAAATATGCGATATTGCATAATCGCATAAACCACGGGTTCTATAGTCATCAACAATTGCGTCGTCTGGTCGGTAAACTATAGCCACAATAGGCTAATAATAGCCTGGACAAGCCAATTATAGTTGACACTGACCGAAATTTCCAAACTTTATCATCGTCATCATCATCATCATCATCATCGTCGTCGTCGTCGTCGTCGTTGTCAACGTCATCGTCATCGTCATCATCATGATCATCGTCGTCGTCGTCATCGTCATTAAAATTAAAATTTGCTATGTATGTACCATAGATTGATTTCTATTTTTAGCTTCGTGTTATTTGTGTCAGATCTAGCAGAACTGAAAGTATGAAGATGTATAATTATGTAGGCCTCCTGAGATCATAGGGCAGAAACGTTGAGCTTTTACTAGACGATGTGTTTGATAGTTGATAGCTTGAGTGTTGAATGTTGAGCAAAACACCGCAACTGTTTGCCCATGTAAAGGAGAAGGGTGATCTCTAAACTGAAGCTACTTTTACTAGTGTAGAGTAACTCGGTGTAAACGCCGGATAATTTTCGTTAATACGCGTTGTGTTAAGATCGTTATCGTTTTATACGGTAGGTGGAGCCACGCGATTACGCATTTTATCGCTGGTTTTTGCGATAAATATTTCAAGGTCTGTTTTCTTTAGATATATCGATAATTTGAATATATTTAGCATTGTATATATTGTGATTTATTATTTTTTTGAAATTATGGTGTATTTGACACTATAAATTTTGTTTACTTGCTATTTAGAGAGAATCACATCACGCGTATGATGGTGACTGGATCTGCACACCTTTTTATAAGAGTGACTACACAAAATATATCTAATAGAGACCCTTCGAATCTAAAGGCGCTATATAAATTTTCAACAATTTTTGTATGGGAGTGAGTAATATTATTCCCATCTTATGAAAACAAAAACAAGCACAGATGACCGTTAAGAACGCTGTGGATTCTAGCGGGGCTATTACTTTACATTACGTTTCATTACATTACATGATCTTGATTACATTATCAACACGACTTTCTGGTTATTAATTAAATAATTCCGACAATTTATATAGCACTTCTTCAAGGTTACCACTCAGGAGGGCTCCGGGCACGGCTAAAAAGAACAGTTTCAATGAAATTATATAAACGAGTCTGAGTGCACCCCGGTCGACAACCGCAACACCAACGGGAGCGTGTTTCAGAGCGAAAGGCCAATCACTGAGAAAGCACGATTCTGCTTAGTAATTGAAAATGGGACAATGAGCATGCCTCGTTCAGTAGAGCGCAGAGAGCGGCGACCTGATACACTCAAAGTAGAGTAACAGAGATCGCAAAGATAAGCATGGGCGAGACCCAGCAAGGACCGCCATACCAAAGAAAATAATACGCTATGAGATTCGCTGTTGGAGTCAAGCCAGTGGAGTACATCCAGCAGTTGATGTCAAAGTAAGACCCGCCCCTCACTGCCTGGGATGCCACTGTCATCGACACCCTAGCAGAGTCATACAGCATCAGATCAGCTGAGGATGCAGGTGCTGCTGCTGCGGCTGAGATCGTAGCAGACAGAAAAACATCGAAATACACAGCTATTTTGTCATCATACTACTTTGTGCCATTGGCCTTCGAGACTCTGGGTCCTGTCAGCCGGAATGGCTTAGCACTGATCAATCTCCTAGGCCACCGGCTTGCCCATGTATCAGGCGACAGGAGAAACACCACCTTCGTCAACCAGCGCTAGTCAATGACTGTACCAGCGCTTCAACGCAGTCGCTTTTTGTAGCACTGTTTCCACAAATTAACCATCTGCGAAGACTAGCCATTCCAGAACAATGCCCTCTGATTTTTTTTAATCCTCGGGGGAAAAAATAATAATAATAACAATAATAATACTTTTTAAAATTATATTATTATTATTACGCATGATGGATATATATAAATGTATATATATATATATATATATATACAATAACCAGAAAGTCGTGTAGATAATGTAATCAAGATGATGTAATGTAATTAAACGTAATGTAAAGTAATAGCTCCGCTAGAATCGCAGCGCTCTTAACGGTCATCTGTGCTTGTTCTTCTTTTATTTATACATACATATATATAATCTTTTAAGTTTATCATTTTTATGATAAATTAGAAGACTCGAACCTTCGGTGGACTTATCTTTTAGACAACCCCTCTGACTAGGTGCAGCACTCGTTAATAAGCGTCAGAAGTTTGGAGATTACAATAACAATTGCAGTTGTTTCTACGCGGCAACTTTTAGCAAATATAGCCACGTAGCGAGTAACTATATAACCATTATGCTTATGTAGCTACTCGCCAGGTGGCTGTATCACGTTGTTTAATGAAACAACAACATGTTTTTCTGAATAACTTCATATTGCAAATATTAACATCTTAAAATATTTTAAATTATATTGAACTAAAATTATCCTATGTGAATTTGATATATTAAGCTGCAGTTTACTGGTTAATTTTATTGGTGGATTAGATAAAGTTGGTCGCCTCTTCACTAAACCTTTTTTACTGTTTCCGTTTTGTAATATATGTTTCGTCGGTTACTTGAAAATTATTGAAGGGCGCTATATAAATTTTTACCAATTTTTACAGGGGAGTGAGTAACATCACTACCAGTATTAAAATAAAGATAAAGCTATAATATGAATATTCATATGCATGCATATTCAGTTATGCTTATTTAGGTCTGTATTCGTCAAGATAGTACGTTGTGCGTATACAGCATATTCGGACGTGCATGCCGCATTATACAAAAATAATTACATATATATACATACATATATATATACACAATGATATACATATATGTCCACTAACTATTTGCTACGCTAATACATATTCGATACAATACAAAGACGCACTGCCTCTGTTTCTAGCATTGACGTCTGTCATGTGAACACCATACTTGTATTTTCTCTGTCTGCATGCAAGCCTGTCTGTTTAATTGTCTGTCTGTTTAATTGTCTGTCTGTTTAATTATCTAAATAATAGATGCTTATATTTGCCTTTACTGACAATTCAGTACTTTCCTCTCAAAGTGATGCAAGTACTATTTACAAATACGCAGCTTGAACGTTAAGGCTCCTTTCTCGGTGGCCCAAATCGACTGTTAAAGGTTATTTTGGTGTCCTGTCACATGTTACAGAATCATCGACCATGAGGAAGGAAGACATCAAAAGATTGGGGAGCTTTCAAGGGGCGCTATATAAATGTTTGATTACATTACACTAAAATGCAATAACCTGGAAAAGCAGAAATGAGCTATGACCTCGGAAGACGGTAAGGCCCTCTGCTGCCATTCGTCAAGCTTCCCAGCTCTTTCATTCAACTTGTTGTAACCCTCCGTACCAATGACATCACTCTCGGTCTTCCTCTTGTCTGTTTATCTCCCCTCCATTCGACCATCACTTTAGGTTCTTAATAGGGAGTCTCCCCTCATTATATAATCCAAGTTACTCAACCATTTTCTCTGTCATCTTCTAAATTATTATTCCAATCATGGATCATTTTACATCCACCATTTGTAGTCAACACAATGCATTATGACTGCAAACAGAATAGGGCTTACTCGGTGTTTAGACAGTCTTTCTCCTCTGGGCTGCGTCCCTCTCTCTCGGGACCTGTCTAGTTCCTTCAATAAACTTTTCTCTTAGGTCGTGCATGGATCTAGAACATCCCTGAATGGCCATCTTGAAGTGGTGCTACATAAATTATATGGATAGATAGCCAGAATACATTTTTATTTTTACACAAAGACAGTACATAAATTTGAACCAACATACTCCAGTCTTTATATTTTTCTGCGATACTTGTGTAAGCGATTAACCATGATCATCATTTGTTTAATCATAATAATTCAAAAACTATTAATTGCTTATTTAAATCTGTATTAACTTTATTTTAGTCATACGGAAGCGATGTTACTCACTTCCCGTCCAAACATTGTTGAAAAATTTATATAGCACCAATACATAGTAACAGGAATGATAATATTTGTGCATGCAGGAAAACGCTAAAACGGGTACGGCCCACGCGTATATAAAATATCTGTGCATATTTTTCCTTTAATGTGAAAACACTTAATAAAATATATTTAACCGAGGGTCAATAATTAGACAAATAAAATAACATTCATCAAAAATAATCGATTGCTTATTTCTTATAATAAAGTAATAATATTTCTTAAGAGGCCCGTGATTACAAGCCACGTTTGACACAGCGGTGACTTCGCTTTCGACGCCTCCTGGCGAATAAGAAGAAGACGAATTAGCGAGCTTCCATCAACCTTGCTCTGAGTCAGCCATCGGTATTAAGTGTTAGCGACTTAGTTTGCTTAACCTCT
>OY365809.1:1972959-2080105 GCA_959347315.1 Bimastos eiseni | reverse complement strand
AAGAAGAAGAAGAAGAAGAAGAAGAAGAAGAAGAAGAAGAAGAAGAAGAAGAAGAAGAAGAAGAAGAAGAAGAAGAAGAAGAAGAAGAAGAAGAAGAAGAAGAAGAAGAAGAAGAAGAAGAAGAAGAAGAAGAAGAAGAAGAAGAAGAAGAAGAAGAAGAAGAAGAAGAAGAAGAAGAAGAAGAAGAAGAAGAAGAAGAAGAAGAAGAAGAAGAAGAAGAAGAATAAGAAGAAGAAGAAGAGCAAGGAAGAACACTAAGGAATAGGAAGATGAGGAAAAGTTGAAGATACATGTATATCTAGGTTCTGTGCTTGTGTCTGTCTGTCCGCTCATGCATTTGCACACTTTTACACCTATTTTGTCGAATTCGTCGCCGTTAGCTCGGGGAACACCTGGGACAGCCAGTAGAGGGGTTGGTGAACCCCGCGGCTCTTCAGCATGCAGCTTCAGGGCCAAAATAGAATAGCAAGTCCTTATCTTCAGGTCGGACGGTAAAAGGCCCAATGGTGCAACTCTGATTCCCTGGTCAGGCGGGAAACACTTTCCCAAGTGAGACGCCACGTTAGTACACACCTGTGCCGCCTCCTACATAGCATTGGTGGTGGTGGTGGTGGTGGTTGTGATGGTGGTGGAGGTTGTGATGGTGGTGGAGATGGTGGTTGTGGTGGTTGTGATAGTGGTGGAGGTGGTGGTTGTGATGGTGGTAGTGGTGTTGTTTCTGCCATGGCAATCCTAATTCGTCGAAACAAGAATATATACGAAAGAGCACTCACTATAGAAAACGATGGATTCGACAGTGACATAGTAAGATGTTCATTAAACACCTTTAATTAGTTTTTGGTGACTATATGAATTTATTTAATTGCATCATATTTACATATTCCTTCAGAAATTTAATCAATGGGCTGTGACGTCGCAAATCGACGTAAACTTTGGAATATAAAAGCAACATGCATTCGACAGAATTAATGGAACTCCGAGGGACGCGTTCTTCAGCGGCTCAGTACAGGAACTTGGCCACTGTTTTGTCCCTTAATCTGGAATTGACTGCCTCATTCTCTTTGGACCAACTTCTTTAACCTTATCTTCGTCAATAAAATACTGGTCCCGGTTGCTAGCGCCTCTGACTGAGAGTGGCGTTATATAAATACTTTTTCGTGACTGCGATTAGCCGTTGTTGTCGTATGATTTTCGCACTCCGTATTCATAATTTCAATTGAAATTTTCGATCCCGTTCGCATTAATTATAAATTTATAATAAGAAACGTATAGGGGCACGCATATATTCCAACATGCAATCGACGTGAGTGTTTGCACACCTTCAGAACGTTTCACTAGGATATTATAATAGGCCTAGCACTACATCTATGAAATTTATATAAAAAGTACATCAAATTCAACAGCTCGATGGTATGGTGATGATACGAAGTTCCTTGATTGGTCGTGTTGACTACTAAATAATGGTTGATGAACAAAAAGCGTAGGCCTACAGAGAATTGCTTTCCCTTTTGAAATTGTCGACAACGGGCCAGTGGCGCCGGCATCGTTTCGAAAGTTGGAAAAATAAAATGTGCAAACGCGCGAAGCGGGAAATTTTTTTCTCCTCTTTTTCCTGTTGATAATAACGTGGGCATTACAGAGGAATTGCACTGTTGCATGAACGCTCATGGACGGCGTCAGCTGGCCAAATACGTGGCAGGACGGCGTCCTGCCTTCAAAATAAGTGCCTGGACGCCGTCCTTGACCGTCCAGGCACACTTTAAGCCCTGATTTACCACAAATATCTGTGTTTTTCTAGGCAATTTATAAAAGTTTCACACCTCTTATTTTCTTAACAATTAATTTTTGAATGATTGGATGCACAGACAACAGATCAATGCATTCATTACTGGAGTAAAACCAGAGAGCGAACTGTTGCGAAATGTGTTGGTACAGAGATATTGACTTTTCTGCATATAATAGTTAAGATGATGGCAGTTTAGAAACAACTGGCGACCGAATATTCAGAAATTAGTATTATTCAACAGTTTAACAACATCTTATAGCAACACAGGCTGTTGACGTCTTCAGAATTTGTTACATTTCAGTTCAATTTCGTAAATAGTTTTAATCTTTTATCTTTATGTTGTCTTTCTTTCTTTTGTCTTTCTGTTTTCTTTCTTCCTTTTGTTGTTGATTCCATTTCTGCATGACTGGTTGCTGAGACAGAAATATTCGACATATGGTTGTTGTAGATATTTCATAACATATAAATGATTATTACATTTTATTCCTACATTGATAAACATACATATTGTATAAATATATATATATATATATATATATATACATACAATGTACAAACATACATATGTATAATTTATTCATGTGGCCATATGGCTTCTTTCTTTGTTCGTGAAGGCTCTTTTTTGACTGTATCGGTTCTTTTCTTATTTCAGTTTTTTTCCATGAAGGTTTTTTCCATCTTATTTACAGAGCATCAAAACAATTTCATAACATCAATGTCAAACTATCTATATATTGTTGACAGGTAATATTCAATATTAACAGTACATCATTTATAGTTTAGGATTATAGACAATATTCAATAATTCAAAACAACATAACAACCAAAGGAATAATAATAAATCCAGACATTCAGGATTACAAAATAAACGAATAAATATCAACTTAACAACTAAAGTATCAGTAATAAATAATTCATTCATCACTACAAAACAATCCAATTTATATGTTGTGTCCAATTGTTGGTGTTTAAAATAGTTTATAAAATGGTTTTTCCAATATCCAGTATGCAACTGCAATAACCATATTTAGTTCCATAAACAAAGATACAAGTCTGGATATTGAAATTACATAATTTATTATTGAATATTATTCAACTATTTACTTGAACTCATCAATTTAAAATAATCTTTCTATTATTTATTATCGTTAATATGTTTTATACCTCAATATATATTTATCGAGTAGATAATATATTCGTAACAGCATAATCCACCTTTATTCTGCACGTAACTTAATTAGTAAATTTGATAAGTCATTTTCCTTGCAAGCAAGCAATATATGATCAACTGTTTCAGTCATCTGACATTGAGGGCATAAATCAGTTGGGCTCTTACCTATAGTTTTCAACCATTTATTAGTTAGTATTTGGAAAATCAGAGTCTGGTAATTTGAACTTCACGCTTCTTTATAAAATTCATATGTTTTATGTCCGTGGATACTAAAGGCTGGATAGATTTATAGAATTTTCCTTTTGGTTCACAATTATATTCTATTTGCCATTTATTAATAACATAATTCTTTACTAAAGACTTCATTTCTTTTAACTCTAAATAATTTTTCGAATTAATCTCATGTATTTCTAGTCCCTTCTTTGCAAAAATGTCTGCCATTTCATTTCCAGATAAACCGATATGACTAGGGATCCACGCAACAAGAATATTACAATGCTTTAGTTTATTGACACTATCCAGAAATTCCAGAAATAAATGAGTGTTGCATCACATCTATTTTCTTTTACAGATGTAGCAACGCTTAGTGAATCAGTGAATATGATGTATTTAGTCGTATTTTCATTTTCAATAATCCATTTAACTGCCTCAATAATGGCTGTCAATTCACCTGAATAAATCGAGGAATCATCTGCAATTCTAAATGTACTATGGAACTGCAAAGATTGCACATAAAAAGTTGTAGAAATATTCAGAAATGTCATTACATGGCAGATATATAACACAAGAAAGACGCAATTTAAAGATGTTTACAAGCTCACTCCGATTGTAGCCTTTTGCCTTTTGCAATATTTAGTGAAATTTGCTTTAAATTTATGCGCGCATATATATATATATATATATATATATATATATATATATATATATATATATATATATATATATGCTAACGGAAAACCGAAAATAACGGAAAATAACCGAATGACATATATAGTCAAACCCCAAATACAATGACAAATATTAGACTTTAATTAGACACCACACGCAGTTCTACGCAGGATGAACAAAACCACGCAGACAGAACGGCGCAATTCAAAGTACCCCGACAAACGGCGCAGACAATACGGCACAGATTGTTAGCTTATTAGCAGTCAAATAATGCCGCCCGGTCATATGGTCATATTGAAGGAAAGAATTATGCTTAAATAAAAGAGGGATTGATGAAAAAAATACACACAAATGGAACTAATGAACTACGAACTATAACACTTTATGAAGATACTCAGTTATTTCGATAGGCTATATACTTTAGTATTTATTTTTGTTGCTTCACTATTAAACTACTATAAACTTTTATTCTTTAGTTCATTTTTGCGCCGTTATGTCTGCGCCATTTTGTCGGCGCACCCTATCAGCCTATCATTCAATGTCGTTATACTGAAAAAACCAAACAGTAAACGTCTTTACGAAGGACAAGCGCTTATTCTGGTCATTCAGATTTAGGACAATCAGTCTGCTAAGACAGGGCTAATAATATGAAAGATCACTTGGAACCCGAAGTCGCTTCAAAAAGAAAGAAGATGAGGCAATTCACTAAACTAAGACGCCTTGAGAAATCCAACCCTTTTATATAGTCACCTCTTCATTAGGCAATGGGAGAAGAGTAATGGAAGCGGTAAAATACATTGCAGCACAATGCAATAAATGCCACATCTCCAACCAAGGAACTTCGTATTATTAACATACATTAAACAGTTGAATCCAATTCTTGTTGAATTTTTGCTAAAACACCTTTAACTTTGTTATCTAACTTATCACAAAGTGTCGTGAAACTGCAACTAACCAGCCAATTATTCCACGCCTGACCACTCTAATATTCTACTGAGCTAATGATAAGCATTATAATTTTTGATTAAGACGTTTTAAAAGTGTTCAAGCATACACGTTTGACCTATGTCTTCAAAGGCCGTTGGCGACGATCTGTAACTACACCATAACGTTGATTCGCTCGATAGACCATACTTACAAACCTCAATGATCTCATCCACTGCAGCCTCAAATACAGCTGACAACCTGGCAATCAAGGATATCACCAGATTGGACGGAAAAAGATCAGAGGAACAGATTTGCCTGGATCATCGGTTGTACTTTGATATGGGTGGCGACTATGTTGTACACGCATCTCACAACAATGAACAGACATTTAGACTTAGCACAATTAGGCTTACATAGTAATGTCCTTTAAGTAATTCGTGATGAGAAACTTACAATGTATTCCAATGTTTAACAACAAATTAAATCAACAAAGCAAAATTCGGAAGGACAAAAAAACTCCATAAAATCGCCTGTTTCCGAAATATGCAATTAAATAATTGACGATTTATCACTTGAACATGTACTTCTCATTAGACACCTTTAAATCATTTATTTTACGTTCTATGAATACCTATTTGTCGCACTATTTATGATTCATGCGATTTATGCTGCTCACGACTTTAAACATACTGAATAATTGTAACTATATATATAACTATATATGTAATTATATATATATATATATATAATGTAATGTCGACGGTAAACAACTTATGATGAGCATAGGGACCGTACCTATCATATCATAGAGCGCCTCTAAGTAAATATCTTAAAGCGGCACTATATCAAGTTTTTTGATTGATTGATTGAAAGTATAAATTTTGAGTAATGCGTTACAATTATTCATTCATTACACTTGGCAATTTTGTTAAAATTTCTGTCGATGTCGATGGCTCTGGTACTTTGTAGCCATAAGATATCGTTAAACTTCGGATCTGTCCATCAAAATGGATATGTCGCTGCCAATAAGACACCTCTGAATTGTTATAAAGTGAAACTATAGATACACAAGAAAACAGTTTATTATAAGCTGGATTCCAAAGAGAAGAACCTAAGGCCATAATCACACACTGCTTTCAGTGCCAAACTTCAAATAACTAACCAACCAACCAACAATATAAAACGTCCAACATGCAACGCTTTGCTCAATATGTTTTCAGCTCAAGGATCTTTCTTAAAAGAGACACAATATAATATACAACATACAATATTCATGGTGCTGTATAGCTACTGGCAAGACTGAAAATTTTACCCCAAGCACCAAATGCTACCAAACGACGTTACCAGCTGATACCTGACCCTTTGGCATTCATAAGCGATCAACCGTTATTGACGCCAACGATCCGCCGATTTTATGCAATTTTTTAATTATTTAAAAACTCATTGAAAAAACACTCGCTACCATTATGTTTACGCGTCAAACAACATCTGATCTTGTTCTTGTGCTTTTTATTTAATGAGTAAGCGCAACTGAAAGGCATCCGATATGGAGATGGAAGAGATACTTTTTGCTTAAAAAAATTTAAATCTGAGTGTATCAATAATACACTTCTGCATGGTCAGTGATCGCGTGATCGCGTAAACATGGTGGTGGCCACTGTTTTTTCAATGAGTTTTTAAATAAAAAGAATTAGTATAAAATCGGCGGATCGTTAGCGTCAATAACGGTTGATCGCATATAAATGCAAAGGGTCTCAGGTATCAGCCGGTAACGTTTGGTAGCATTTGGTGCTGGGGTAAAATCTTCAGTCTTACCTAGCTACTTAACTGTTATGTGTCATATTATAGAGATGCGTCGCTCTGCTCCTGATTTCAACATTTAGACACCTTAAAATATTAATAATAAAATAAGCGCAATGACGTTTTATATCACGAATTGTGGTTCAGTGTCTATGTGTCTTTATACCCCGGCACTAGTCTCAGTTAAACGAAGGAGTCATAGGAAAGAGGAACAGTCTCGCTCTTCGTTTCTCAATGCTTGGAACTGGCGTTTTCTAACACTCACAGTATTACTGGATAACTGTTATTTATATCGACGCTGTGTCAAAACATAGACCATTATTTGTATTCAATGACCCTACAACTGCTTGCAGTCCAGCAGTGCCAGACCCAAGCCCTGTTAAAAGAGAAGGGCGACGCAAGTAATCTCTGTTATCACACAGTGTCGTTGAATTGCAACTTACCAACCAAACGTGCAGCCATTATTCATATAATTTTGTATTTGCGCATCAAACTGAGCATGGCGCTCTAATTTAGACACTAATAAAATGTTGTCCACTGACACTATTATAGTAAAAGATACTTCACTTTCACAAGATTTAGCTTTAAATGCAACACATAGAGTTACTAATTATAACATGGGTTCTGATCATTTTGCATGTTTAACTAATATAAAGAAATAATGAAGAAATAATTATTGAAAATAATTTGAGTATGCATGTATGGAAATTAAATAAAGCTAATTGGAAAGAATATTAGGAAAATACTAAATTAGCTTTAACAACTGAAATTTTGGATAATCAAAGCATAGATAATAAGTATGATACTATAGTGCAATGTATTACTGATACAGCTAAACAAGTGATACCTTTTAAAAAAAACTAATAGTACAAATAATAATAAAAAACAAAGAAATTGAAACCATTGCCGTATTGGAATGATAAATGTTCAGAAGCTATTTATAAAAGAAATGAACATAGGAATAAAATGAAGAAATCTAAGGAGCTTGGAGATTATCTGAAATATAAACAACATGAAGCCATTGTTATGCAAACAATTACAATTGGTATACGAACTTCGATCTATCGTAGACATTTAGCTAAAGTCCCACCCATCGTCTGCCAGCGGCGGACATGTCAGCTCTTTCAGCCTGGAGTTCCGAGTGGTCCGTAGCTGACATATCGATCCATTCCCTCGTGGCTGTACTATCTGACTGGCCCTCTGGCCATGAGCTTGCTGTTAAATGGCTCAGTGCGTTGTGCATGAGCTAAATAAATAACGACACAGTGAGAAAACATATCATTGTGTCGCCCTCCTTCTTTATCTGGACTCGAGTCTGACACTGTCAGAGTGCAGACAGTTGCGGAGTCCGCAATGCCTTTATTCATTGAATTTACGAAAATTCCGGACGCAATATTGTGGGAGTTTGATTTGAGCTATAATAAGCTTGATAGAACAAATGAATATATTGCGTCAAAGGTGTTTAAAGAAGGCTAACTGTGAAATCGATCTTACAGTTTGACGGAATGTCATCATGCAGAAGTTGATTTTTGGTAATTTGCTAATACTTATATTAGTACTGCATCGCATTTAACCAATCTCTGTTTTCTAGAGCACCATAATTTTAATCAGTCGCGATATTATAAACATTTGCCATTATTATAAATAGTGCCTCTTCATATTATATATACACGGCCCAATCCAGGAGCTTAGCCTACGTGGGTCCCACCGGCTGGAACAGCCTCTCTTTTCCTCTTCGGAAGGAGCTTCTCTCTCTCTTTCTCTGCTGCCTTCCGGAAGCGCTTGAAGACTTCCCTTTTCTATTTTGCTTTGTGTTGAGTCGTGAGCGCCTCTGACTTGAGTGGTTCCATATAAGTGATCCATTAAATTACGTTACATTACACTGCATTACATTACACTGCATTACATCACATTATATTACACTGCATTACATAACATTACATTACATTGCATTACATATTGCCTAATCAGAGTGGTATTAATGGTTCTGAAGATAACTCGATTTTTGAATTTTAAAAATTGGAAGTTGTATTTGGAGATTTAAGACATACAATTTAAAAGCAAGTTATTCAATGGACGCGATACAACATCTTTTGGGTATGGTTCAACCCAGAATCCAAATTTTATTAGGTAAAGCTTCCGTCTAAATAATTTTCTGTGTGCTGGTTAATGTCATACTTACAGCTAAAAGATGTTGCAAAAACGTTGAGTCTTAACCATACAATTATCCTTAAAGTAATAGCGCAAGCGTATACAATATATACATTTCCGGTGTATTATTTTGTATGTTGCATGGACATCTATTCTTGAACACCTTTAAAAACGGTTTTTAGTACTATATAAACATGCTCATAATTTGACGAGTTATTGAAGGCATGACGTTTCATTGAGCTGAGTGATTTATACGACACAGTCCATTCCACAAGTTTTTGTTGTCTTTATATCAAATGGGGCATAAAATTCGGTTTAACTGCATCTTAAGCATCAATGGGCTTTGACTTTGGTTGTAACTTTCAAGCGTTTCGTAATTGCTTTTGTGCTTCGTGCACTCGAGTGAACATGAGGATTTGCCCCGTGGGGAATATATTCTCACCAGTCGTGTAAAATCTAAATGGATCTAAATATTTTCATAGTCTTTTTTGGTTAAGCGACATCTGTCATTGGGTTCCACAGTTTTATCCGTCAACAATATGCGCTTTCGTTGAGCACTCATTCCGCTGCAATATAAACTGACATTTCGGACTATGTCATGTCATGTCATGTCACATCGTCATCGTCGCTTCGCGACGGTTGACTACATGAATGGGAAAGTGATGTCCAATGCTTTCTGTCTCGTACAATGTTCATTAATCGTGTTCTTCTTAAACCATTCCACGCCATGACATTGTCAAACCAGCAGATTCTGGGTCTTCCACCACTTCGGCTTCCTTCCACCATGCCCAACATTACCTTGTTCTCAATACTGTCTTTAGGCTGTCTCACGATGTGCAGTTTTCTGGATATGATGTGGCCCAACAGTTTGCAGTCAATCTTCGCCATTTGATACACTTGTTCGGTGGTCACCATTGCTGTCCATGGAATTCTGAGCAGTTTCCTCCTGTAATTGTTCTCAAATGCTTGTATGCGTTTCTCTTCTTCTTCTTTCTTTATTGTCCACGCCTCATAGCCATACGTTGCTACTGTCCAAGCCAAGGCCTTCATGAGTCAGTTTGATTTTAGTACTGATTGATTTATTCTTCCAGATGCTTACCAACTTAAACATGACTGACATTCCCAAAGCTAACCTTGATTTTACTTCATTCGCGCAGTCTTCGGATTATATAAAACTTAAATAGGAGATCCGAGGGTATTTATATGGAATCCGTTTATTTGAGCACTTCACGATGAATGGATGGCATTTTGTAAACATTGATAGAATTTTTCTCTTATTGAGTATGAAGGCAATGATTCAAAGGTGTCTAAGGAAAGCTACCTGTAAACATTGATATATTGAGAATCATTTCTCCTAAATTCTAAAACTAGCTTATTATTTAATAAATATTTATAATCATTTTAAAGATTCATTTTTTCGATATTAATTGTCGTTAGACAATAGAACACATACAATACTTTTTGAATTTCTTATTACAATTAGCGCGGAGGATGATGGTACATTGTGTATGAATTTCAATTTCGATCCTGGATCCAGAGTGTAATGAAATCTTATAAAAACAGCGATTGATTGCGCAGTAAGCGAAGGATCCTAAGTAAATGACGTGAAGAGAACGAATCACGCTGGTCATGTTTGTAGGAGGTCTAAAGTTGAAATCAGACTGTAAGAAATTCCTAAGAGTGTAATGCTATTTGCGATTGGCTGTAGAAGTTGCAGTTTAACGACACTGATAACAAAGACCATTAGAATCCCCTCTTCCTTCATCCAAGCTCGGGATTTGTACTGCTGGACTGCAAACAGTGACAGAATTGTAGGCTATACAAAAGCTGCAAAAATCGAAGCTATCGACTGCATAGGAACAACACAACAGCGTTGGTTAATTGTCAACGAACCCCTAAAATACCATTTTAAATGCGATCACCATTTAGATACAAACTACTTATTTTGTTGGAAGACTACATAATTGATCCCCTCGTCAATTGATCCCCTCGTCAATTGATCCCCTCGTCAATTGATCCCCTCGTCAATTGATCCCCTCGTCAATTGGTCCTGTGCTTATTGAACTCAACCCAATTGAGATTTGAGGAATCAATTGACGAGGGGATCAATCGGCTAGGGGGTCAGTTAACGGGGGATCAACTGACGGGTGATCAACGGACGAGGGATAAACTTATGGGATCAATTGACGCGATACCACACCAAGATACTACAGCGGCTTTTACGACGATCCGGGTAAAAGGTCTTCTTAACACACATATAACTTCCGAAATTCCTAATTAGAACTATCTTCAGTAGCTGTTCATTCTCTGACATTCACATAGCGTTCACGACCCAACCAAAAGAGTGTGTTCCTGGCGATGCAAATTAGTCTAAGGCGCATTACTCATTGACAACAGTCGTAGGCCTATCTCCGATATGAGTGTGTTCCAGGCGGAAGGGCCAACAAATGAACAGATGTCCTGTAACAATGGAAACCAAAAACCTTCAATCCACAGTAGACAAGTTATATTCATATAATTAAGTATGGACTATAATGATTTATTTTCCCATCCAAAAGAATGAGTCCCGCTGACGCAGTAGAGCGTCATTTAGCTGTTTCCATCCAACACCGATTTCGCGTTTGGGAAGAATAGGAAAGACTGTGTTTCATTATCTCTAAGCATGTTATACGTGGCTTGCTATTAGACACCTTGAAACCTTATCCTCTCACACACTAAATGTTCGTTACTTAGTTAACTTGTAAAACTAATCAATTCATCCACTGTTTGCCCTCTGACAGTGCCAGTTCCAAAAGCCTGAATAAATTAATAGGGTGACGCTAATGATCCTTGTGATCACTGAGTTACGCAAAATTGAAGCTGGACCATTAATTTTTATAACAAAAATTTCTATTTCACGAATCGTCCGGTGTTTAACAGCTAGTGTAATGAAAACTCGAAAATCTAGTCAGATGACGTCAAATGAAGACGAAAGACTTCTTTTTTGTGGAGTTCTGTCCCTGCATAAACGAGAGGAATATGCCGTAAAATTACTAGGATCAACAAGTCATTGCACACCTTTTAATCCAATTTCCCGCAAATTATATATTTGAAAGTTGCTTCAATCTGTTGCATTCTGTTAACATTGAATGTGCAATAAATATCATCATTGTCTTTATTTTTACGTTGTGTTTGCGGAAATAATAAAGGCGATGGTCATTATCCAACCTATCGTCCCTCTTTACTATTTGGAATAGAATTGGCGGACTAAGAAGAATAGCTACATTTATTATGGATCACCCAAATGCAAAATTGGGGCAATTATTATCATTTTAATATCTGGAAATTTACCAGCTGTTGGGCTCTTCTCCATATGCGACAATTTCATCGAGGACAACTATTAAGCTTTATCATTTTCAAAATAAGATTAAAATATGAGAATTTTCTTGATGGTAATTTTGAATAGTGAATTGAGTTGGTGATGCGGTTAATCAAACGGAGATAAGGATCAAAAGCAGCAGTAATATTCTGGAAAGTGGCATCGGAGCTGAAGGAAAGGGATGAAATATTGGCGAACAGGTTTAACGAAGCATCAAGAATTTTCCTGATTTATTTATCCAGGAAGGCCTACGTATTTTGCTTGGAAGGGTTGAGGCAGAGGAAGTTGAACTAAATCCATTGAGATGTTTGGTTATCCTCATTCACTTAACGTGAGATGGAGGTAGAAATGAGTTAGGGAATAAGGGTATGTAGAGAGGGCTGTCATGCGAGCATAGACCATGTTCAACAGAAGAGTATTATATGAAACTAATCAACTGTGCTCAGAAATGTTTGAGGACCATACTGTAGGTGAACCACACACGCGTATATGCGGTGCCTCTGTTTAAGGGAGATAACGTGGTCTATGATGTAGTTTAGGATTCGGTTGACATAGCTCATTCAATCTTTTGTTGGTATGAAGAAATTAATTGTCTTCTTTATTACTAAGATGACTGAAATTCAGCATAGAAGGATAGGTAAATGAGACGTAATGAAAATTTACCTCAATATTGCCTATATGTTATTATGCAGGAATCTATTTTAGGTGTTTACAAACGGAGTCCTACGATTGCAGAAAGGCACTTCTATATTCACACATAATATTTACTATTCCTGATAGTTCACTTAGGATGGATGCATAAATTCTAAAGTGTTTTTACCATATGATATAATAAATAGGAGCGATGAAAATTGTTTCAACGATAATTTATGTTGATCTCAACGACTGTTGCTGCCATAAGATGTCGTTATACTCACAGAATGTTGAAACGATTTTTACAACTATAACGGGCATTATAACTATTTGGTGATGGCATCAGTTTATCTAGGGTGTGATAACAAAGTTCATTAGCGACCTCGTCCTCGTTTATCTAGGTACGGTAGGCCTACTAGCAACGTCAGAGATGCTGGAATAATGATTTGAAACACTAACTACATCTTAAAGTGTTATTATATAATAGTATTCCTCTGTTTTAGAGGTGTCTTAGTATTTGACGCAAATGTATAAACCACAAACGACACAGTGCCTTATTGAATCTGATGATTCATTTAAGGATGAGTTCGCTTCCCGTTTCCATCGTAAGGACGATTAATCCGTCATTTGTTAGGCGGCGTTGTGATAAGATCAGATGTTAATGCGATGATGCCTTGTGTGGCTGCCGACAGTTAAATTCGATTCCTGTAATAACTTGTACTGATCAATTCACGCTTCGCTCATGATCATACCACGGTTCTTTGAAATTTAGCGAAAATTACACCATTCTTAAGACGATCTTATAAATACAGAGGAGATTATGTGTGTCCCTTTGTCCGGCGATGCATTTGCACAGTTTTACAGCTGTTGACTCGATACCTTAGCCGTTGGCTCGGGGAACACCTAGGACACGCAGTAGAGATATTCGTGAACCCCGCAGCCGCTCTTTTCCTTGTCTCCAGAGCCAAAAAACCTACGACACACCTACGACACGCCCATAAAACGAAAGTTTCCTTCTCATTCGCCAGGATCGTATCACCTGCGAGATATCGTACAGGTGCCAGATATACAGTATCCTTGCACAGTCGGTAGCATGGGTTTGTATTATAAACACTACTAATTTACACGTTTATCTAGATTCTATGTGTGTGTCTGTTTCTCCGTTTGTGCATTTGCACACTTTTACGGCTATTCATTCAAAATCTTAGTCGTTCGCTCGGGCAACACCTCTAACACACAGTAGAGGGGTTGGTCAACCCCGCGGCCGCCGTCTTCCTCTTCTCTAAAGCCAAAAACCTGTCTTTGCCTGGACACCAGGTGCCCCAGCTAGTATCTAATAATGAATGCCGCGAAGGATATGTCTAAATTTTGTTTGAGTCTAAATTGAGGCTGTTGTGGATGAGGTCGTTAAAGGCGCTGTGTCTTGCCTATCGATGGAATCCCTATCATAATAGACCACGTGATCCCCGTCCACAAACTCAGGCACATCTTCAACTCGGTTAATTATTCGACATTGTCATAGGGAACTGTTTCTAGATCACATTTATATTTATGATATGAGTTAACGAGGTGACGAGGATGTAGTGTATAAAGATTAGGTTTTAAAGGTGTCTAATTGTTAGCTATGTATAACATGCCTTTGACACAATTGTTCCATGCACTCTTTACTGTTCTACTCAAAGTGAAATCATAATTGGATCGAAAGAATTAGATAACACTTAACTGCATCAACTGTCGTTCATTCTGATAGGAAAATAAATCATTATTGCCTCAACTGAATTTAACGTTTTTCAGCAACCAATAAGCACTGAATCTCAACAAAAATACCATCATGTCCAATTTTGCAAGGCAGCAATTAAACATTAGCCTATACGCAAAATTGCAAAAAGGCTTCAAGGGCACGACTAAGTTTGCATGCACATTTAAATAGCTCATTTCAAGCGATATATAAATGTGTCACTAATTTGCTTTCCGACAATTGTGCAGTTCAGCAGTGATAGTCCTAAGCCTGGATAAAAGGGAGGACGAGGCTGATGGTCATTGTCATTACACAGTGTTAAACTGAAAATTACTAACCAAGCACTATTAATAGTTCGCTCAGTGACTGGATCTGAATGGGACATTTCGTATTCAAATGTACTAAACTCGATGGTGTATTGATGCCTATACGCAGCTGCGTTTAAACAGTATTTCCAGATTATGCATTAAAGGCAGTGAATGTGCGAACAATTTCTGTGGGAAGGCAGTATCTAATGTGTGAGAAGGACCTAGACTTAGCCATCAGCGATCCACGATTTTTGCCAAAGAGCAGTGAATATGGGCTAAGACCTGAAAAAATGCATTGAATATCGCAGGCAATGATCTGAAACTATATATTCAATTCTTTGTCAGATAAGTGAATAAATATATACATGTATATTTTACATGACCAGATACCAACATCATTTCCGTACATACCATTTGTGTCAAGTCTATTGCTCATATTGACGCCCAAGTGATGTTATCTCTTCATTTCAACTATCAATATAATAAATTCTTTGGCTGCCTTTGTTCTTTTACCTTCGAGTCTAACAGATGTGAATTGTGTGGAATTTGGTGAACTGGAATTCTCTATACATGTCTCGATCAGCTAACACACCTTTTCTAGAGACTTTAGGATTTGCATAAGTTTAATCGAAACGTTTTATTTGCTCTGCATCCTTATCAGGCGCCGGTGATTACATCGCTAATGGAGACGCTGTTGTCCTTTAAGAAAGCATTTCTAATCTTATCCGAAGTATAATAAAACCTAGTATTTTCTCGTGACTCTCTGATCCAATCTGGCAATACGTTAGGATGTAGTTCAACATCTAGAGTGATCTGGATTTGATTAGTCTTGCATGATTATAATTTATGATTAAGTTAAACTTATGTTTTATGATTCAACCTGAGATAACGTTGGTCCCAGGTTGAATTACAAAACATAAGTTTAACTTATAATAGACTAAAATTAACAAGCACTTTAATCTTCTTTTTATCGAAAATCGGTTCAATGATTATGTCATTGTAGCAATAGTTGTAAAACGATCCTGCTTTTGAAGCATGCTTACACACCAGCAAAAACGCTTTCTATCAGCATTATAATAATTATTATTGTTCAACGATTACTGGTATTACTCAACCAAAAACAAAACGTCAAAATCAAACTGATGATTTCCAAAATTTCTAGTAACCGATTTTGTAAAACGCACGATTTGAACCAATTATAGAATTAAGGAGTCGCAGCTTCAACTTAACGACACTGCGTGATAAGAAAGTTCATTAGTGTCACCCTTTTAAGTTATTCAGGCTTGGATCTGGCTCTGGTTCTTACTGAGTGGGGAAGTGACGTTGTTTTATTAAATGAAATAGAACCAACTTGTGGGTTTGCAGTTTAACGAGACTATATTTACATGCATTAACAGATGTTTAATCGAATATTCAATAAGTTTTGGCAGATTAGCGTAACGACACGTCACTAATGCGAATTTCGTTGGTTGGTCGTTTGCCATATTTTTCATATTGTTCTTGGTCATTTATAGTAGGCTTCTTTAATTGTTTAATTTCACAATCACTATTTTAAGCAAGCATATGTTTGGATCTCATCATTGGGACGGATGCATGGTAGTCACTGTGCAAGGCTTCTTGGGATGTTTACATTCTCAGTGGTTGAGTTAATTCCCTCCTCTTCTACTTTATTGTGATTTCCAAATATCTTGGGCGCCACTCGAAAGCTGGATTAGCGTTTCCAAGGCAATTGTCTTTAGACCACGCCGTGGATGGTCCTTAGGTTCCGGTGCATCGGTACAGCACAGCAGCCCCACACAGGGCAACCACAAAATGTCATAGAAAAATGCAGCGCGATAACCACGCGGAACAGCGATCCAGTTGTACATGACATTTCCATCGTTTCTCGGGCTAACATCCGAGTAAAAGTAGAAGGTTAAAGTCTGCACAAATTTAGTGGGATTAAAATCTAAGTGCAACTGTGTCTGAAGAGACTGTAGGAAATAATTAACAGTGACAAGCATTGGTCTCCAATTGGACGGTTATTAGTGGCTGGAACATAATAGCTGTGTATATACATAGACAAACTTGTCCCACTGCTCTTTGCGCATGCGTTCACGTAACTAAACCTGTTAAGCTAATTGAAGATTAGTGAGAAATTAGCCAAGAGTGCATCAAAGTTAAAATCATCGAGGTTTGGCCTGGAAAATGAATTATATAGGCGCTAATGACCTCTGCTATCACACAGCGTTGCTAAACAGTTTATACTACCCCTGGATTGATTCTCTCATCATCTCCTTCCATCTTCTATGCGTATCCTAAGATAATTTGTCGTCCGTCTATGTGTTAGGACAACACAAGATCTGCAGCTTATCGTTCCTATCACTTTTTAGCAAGACATTTGTGCGTAAGACGTATGTGTGACCTCAATCAATAGCAAGAGTTTTGCACTTATAGCCTGCGCGAGAACTTTTTCTAGATCCTTGGGAAATGGATTAGTCCCACCCAAGTACAATACACACGTGATCAGGGAATGGCCGCAGGTGCCACTCTAGTCTTCTGTGGTCTATCGGTCCGGATATTGGTTGAGCACAGTATGCCATCGCACATCCGCTGTGCCACTGCAGGGTAAACTACCCTAAAGCATGATGGAGAAGAAAACAGAAACAGTGAAAAAAAAATGATGATTTAGCAGAGCAAATGCAAACCGCAAAAGCTAACTTGCTAGAACAAAACTCTCAATTAAAGCAAATTATCTTAGGTCAATTGTGACTGAAGCCAACGTAGGAAAAACAGTTAGAAGTGACCAGATTATTGTTCTGCATCGATCACTAAAGGTTCAGATACCAGCGACTGGTTTGTAAAGTTTTCCATGTATTTACCAACCTTGTTCAGTGTACGTGCGCGGAATAATCGTAGCGAAGTATGAAAAGCTATTAAAAACTCGATCCTAAATCAGTCAAATGTGCCTGAAAGTTAAAGGTCATAGTGTCCTAATGTCATACTCAGCAAGAGTGTACAACGTCAAAAACCTTCACATTCACAATGGGCCTAATGTGGATTAGTGTAGTGTTGTGCAATGATTAACGTAGCAAAGACAAAAGTAATGACAAATAACAATGACGCACTTTTGATCAAAGTGGACGGATACAAACTGGAACAAGTGTACTCATTTACATACTTGGGGAACAGAGTAACGAAGGACGGGGACTGCGCGAGTGAGGTAAAATCAAGATTAACCATGGGAATGTCAGTCATGTTTAAGTTGGTAAGCATCTGGAAGAATAAATCAGTCAGTACTAAAATCAAACTGTGACTCATGAAGGCCTTGGCTTGGCCAGTAGCAACGTATGGTTGTGAAGCGTGGACAATAAAGAAAGATGAAGAGAAACGCATACAAGCATTTGAGAACAAGTGCATGAGGAAACTGCTCAGAATTCCATGGACAGCAATGGTGACAACCGAACAAGTGTATCGTATGGCGAAAGTTGACTGCAAACTATTGGGCCACATCAAATCCAGAAAACTGCGGTACTTCGGGCACATCGTGAAACTTTTCCTTCATAACAACTTTTACTTAGTAATTGCTTCTAAAGAATAATCTGACGGAAACCTAAACTGGCAGAGTGTGGAAAGTGAAGTTATATTACATTGCAACGAAAAATTCTGTCGAAGCGATGGATTTAAAGTAAAAAAAACGCTACAGCGTTGGTTTATTATAAAGCAAAACATTACATACCGTACAACCGTAATTATTTTGATAATGTCATTAATGCCTGAAGTTCAGAAGTTGGAGGGTAATGGCATATTACGATCAGTCACCAATATGTGATAATTATAATTTATGGACGTTAGCTTCTTATTATGTATATGGTGTCACATGATATATATTTAAAATACAATAGCTTGAATGAAATTGTGATTATATTTGTCAGTGTTCTCTTCGTGTTCACCGTAGCAAGGGCGATGGTAAATTATTGGTAGTGGCAGTTTAACGACACTTTGTGATAACAAAGATTATTGGCATCGCCCTCCTCCTTTATCCAGGCTTGGGACTGGCACTGGCCGAATACTACCAGTGGCGGAGAAGTTAAATGTGTACTACTTTATAAATAGTCCCGAAAGGAAGTTGTTTAAAGGTGTTTAAATGAATCATGAGGTCTCCTCTTTGGGACTCACCGTTGATGATGATAGTAATTTCGGTGTGTGATAACAAAGGTAATTTTGCGTCGCACCCCTCTTTAATCCTGGTTTGGGATTAGCACTAGCGCAGTTTTTTCGAGTTCTTTAGTTCTAGACTGTTTGTCCAATTGCTGAGCTGTCAAACGAACATTTTCAATTAGCAATATTGACGTCGAAATTTGGAAACCTTGAATACAATTATTCCCATCCTATATAAACTAGTAACGGCTTTGCTCACAACTAAACTCCGCCACTGGCAGTACTCAGCCAGTGCCAGTCCCAAGCGTGGATAAAGGAGGAGGGAGACGCTAATGATCTTTGTTATCACACAGTGTCGTTAAACTGCAATTTCCTTAGACCTGTTCGCAACTAAGGCAAAACTCTGACTGTAGTAACTGTAGGAAAACGATGAAAAGTGATACCATTGTTCAACCAAGATCTCCAAAAGTGCAAATACCAACGGATGGGATATAGAGGTGTGTAGACATTGACCAACCATGGTCAGTGTGCATGCGCGGATTAATAGAAGCGAAGCATATCATGCAACTCGGTGTGGCGCAGTGGCTGATCGGTTAGAGCGGACAGTCTGTAACGTTCAGTGTGCGCTGAGCGCGCGGGTTCGAGCCTCGTCCGAGGCGTCAGCAATTGCGCCTTCGAGGCGTGTGTATGCACTTCTGAGCAAAAGAAGTTGGAAGAAGGGCGGTATCAAATTTCGGTAATAAATAAATAAAACTAAAGCCTAGACTAAACTAAAGTGTGCTCCAAACATTATAACCATCGTGGCCTGATGCCACGGCAAGAAAGTAAAAACGTAAAAACCTTAATACCCTCAATTTTAGACCTAGCATGCGCGTGAAGAATTGTTATTAGGATTTGATTTCGATGCAAAATTGATTGTGGGAATTTGCTCATTAATAGCATCCTAATAAAAGGTGCTTGAGCGAAAGCTCAAGAGGATGCTAATAATGCAAACTTCCTTGGTTGGTATACTGTGCTACTTATTGCATTGTATCTGAACGTCTTTACTGATCCTCTCCCATCGCATAACGATGAGGCGTTGTATACACGAGTGTACAATTAGATTCCACAAGGCTTCTTGAGATCTTAATAAACTTAATGTTTGAGCTAATTGCCTCTTTTTGAAGTGACTTCAGATTCCAGTTGATCGTTCATATTGTTGGCATTGTCTTAGCGAGACAGGTTGTCCTAAATCTCAATGATCGAAGCAAGTGCTTAAAAGAAAGCAAGTAATTAAGTATGTACTTTTTTGAACCGCTTGCAAACGCAGTGATGACGTTTAAGACCACTAACACCAAGTGAGAAGACGTGAGAAGACGTGGGTGTAAGTAGTGAAGTCTAAGTGGACAAAACGATCCCCGAAGGCGCGAATCCCCCCCACGACGAAGAAGTCTGGGTAAAGTTGCAAGCTTCCGGAGTTTAATTTCATAATTATTTTTGCTTGAAATGTAATAAGTCTAAATTGGTAATGTCATTGAATGGTCTAGCTTTTCTCGCAGATTTGTTATTTGTGTTCATAAAACTGTCTACAATCTTTTTACTCATCGTTATTTCTTAATTATTTATTAAAATTTTAAAATTTGACAATACTTAATAATCCTGTAGTCCTACAGAATTTGCATTAATATTTAACTACTTAGCAGAATCGTGCCTTCTCAGTGGTTGGCCCCTCTTTCTGGAGCACGCTAACGTTAGCGTTGCGGTTGTCCCCAATGGTCCACTCAGACTCATTTTACACTCGCCTTAAAACTGTTCTTTTTAGCTGTGCCAGGGTCAGAAGCGCTACTGAGTAATAGGAGCGATACATAAATCTTCGTAATAAATGAATTAACATTATTTCTGAGATTACAGACAAGTCTTCTTCCTAAAAGGTGGTAGAAATGGTTAACTCCAACACATTGTACAGTCCTAGCTAGCTACCACTGCTTATGTCACCCTAATTGAAGAAGTCTAATACACGTAGCCAGTCATGGCGAGGCTATTCAGTGCAGCAAAAAAAGAGGTACACCGCAGTCTGTGATAAACTGTTTGATTCAACCATGATCTTCCTAAGGACAACCCAGTGAAGTTGTTTAAGCAATTGCGAAGATAAGCCGCGCCGCAATAAAAATATCCAATGTGAACGAACCGAGTCATTGTTGTTTGTGTGTTTCAATGCAGTTTCATATTTTCTTTACTCATTTATACAGCAACTAATTTTCATTGCTTCACTAATTCAAATTTCCTGTTAGTCACAATGCTATGTATTACGAATCTGCTATTTTTTTATTAATTTCGTAAATAGTTTTAATCCTTTATCATTATGTTGTCTTTCTTTCTTTAGTCTTTCTGTTTTCTTTCTTCCTTTTGTGTTGTTCCATTTCTGCATGACTGATTGCTGAGACAGCAATATTCGACATAATGGATTTTGTACACGAATCTGCGGATACTCGAATTGGCAAACTAATATTTGTACAGTCTTAATTTCACGATAATAAGGCGTCTGTAGAAGAGCCACATGTTTCGGTTAAAATGTCGCATCGTCAGATACGGTAACAAACGACTGAATAGATTTTTTATATTTCTGTTCCGAAATTTTTTATTGTGGCTTTCATTTCTTGTTAAGCACTCGAATACTAACATGTATTTGCAAATCTATTATCATGAATGTCGAGGAGTATTATCCTATTATCCTACTAACCAATACCAGTGTATTTGAGTTTCTATTGAGACTGTGTTTGAGGCTCCGATGAACAGATCTGAAAGCAGTTAAGATGACCTCGATCCAACACGAATCAAGGTGAGACAGATCAACAATGAAATGGTCAGTTCTACCGCATCTCTAACCTGATTCTTCTCGGTGGGACCATCCGGACTGGCAGCGCTTCTGAACGCTTCAAATGCCTAAATACATTACAATGCAATGTACGGTAAGATAAATCTATTCAACACCTTAGTTACTAAGGTTTAATACCCAGATGGCTTGCTATAAATACAGCTTAATTGTAAGCCCTTTAACAAATGGCAGGCTTACAAATTGCTTGGCCTGTAATGACGATGTGTTATTGCAAAGATTATTAGCGTCGCCATCCTCCTTTACTTAGGCTTGGGACTGGCACTGCTGGACTTCAAGTAATGGGGGAGTTTCGTACTTATTATTCTACTAATTGTGTTAGATCAGTCAGATTTATTAGTTAGTCTAATATAAACATATATATAGAGTAATTATTATTAGCTCAGTTACGTTACGGCATATTATAATATCTAGAACAAGGTTGAAAATGGAATCATGAACAAAGGATCTTCTAGCTTACACACACTACATTATTTGATACTCGCAGTCAACTTTTATTCGTTCTTCAATAAGCGATTTAGAGGTGTCTAAGGAGCACCTAACATGTATGTATCAACTACACACTAAGATAGCAGCAATTTCGCAGTGACGACACTGTGCGATGACATGGATCCAAAGCGTCACCCTCCTTTTTTCCAGATATGGGACTAGTACAATCACAATAATACGATCATTGCTGGAGTTTTTCTCTACACTTGTACCATTTGCTAAATCCTCGACGATAGACGGATCGAAATCAATTTTACTAGCGTAATTGAGCTAATAATAATTATAATTTTGCACTAACACGTTTTGTGTGTAATAGGTTTATTCAGCAACGCATCCATGACAACACGTCATAAAGGTGTCCAAGAAATACGCATCTGACCTGTGTTCTGAAGGTGTTCAGTCGTAATAAACGTTTGACCAATGTGATCAAAGTCCGTTGATGACAATTCAAACTTACTCGAATGAATAAAACTCTGCGATTAAATGCGCATTACATTTAAATTTTTGTATTCTCCATGCAGTTGATTTAGACGAGTTAAACTGAGTGTTTGTTTAGCGACATCTTGCGATAGCCAGTTCAGTTCACATCTATGTCAGCTAGGTAACAAAATCGAATTCTGTCTATAATTTGTTATTGGTTTCATTTGCTTTTCTCTAACGAAACTGTGTTATAGCAAATCAATCAATCAATCAATCAATGCAACTTATACAGCGCCTCTTCAAGATAACTATTCAGAGGCGCTCCCGACCCAGGCCCGGTCAAAAAGGAAAGTCTTGAGAAGTTTATAGAAAGAGCCAGACAGGTCGCGTGGGAGAGAGCGCAGGTCAGATGGGAGGTTGTTCCACACACTAGGACCACAATTTGTGATCATCGTCTTCCTTCTTGGTTTGTGACTGGCACTACTAGCACGACACTAGTCCTTGCGGTAATTTATTACTCCATAAGTTTAACAAATCTGTTTCCTAGTATGACGTTGATGCGTTTTTAATTCAAATTATAGATCAGTTAGTTTTTCAGATCAGTTGTTTCCGGTCATCAATAAATGAATGGATCCAGAAGTTTAAGGACATCTTGTGACAACAAATGTCACTGGTGTCGAAATGAATTATTCATTTTAAATCGACGTTACAGATTGTAAAAGAATTATACACACATACACTTACCTCAAACCTAGGCCTACATTAATAATTAGTTGTTGTCTATCACTTACAATGTCCATAGTACAGAATCGCGTCCCTTCTTGCCCGACTCCAATATTTAGACACCTTTAAATGCTAACACAATAATATTATATATTTGTTATTTGCGTTTCACCGATATTGCACGTAACGAACTCTTAGATATTTTGTTAAATGTGGCTAGAGAGGAAAATAAAACTGATTAGAAACGTTTTGCAACAATGAACTCATCAGCTTAGTTAGTAATAAGACGTTGTTCAACAGCTGATAATAAAAATATTTCGTTCCGCTAAATATTGCTCAACGATGAATAAACAGGTATGTCTGTCAATAAGGAAATACATTTTTGATATATGACTAAAAGCTGTATTAATGTCTTATCGACGTCAATTACCAACTGCATACAATAATTATACAATGCAATACAACGAATACCTACTATGCAAGTAATTATACAATACAATACAACGAATACCTACTATGCAAGTAACGGTTTAGTATTGATAATTCGCCATTAAGCCGTTGGATATAAACTATATTGGGCGTTCGTTTACACACCTTTAAATTTTATCTTTCTGATGTTATATATATTTGCTCGTTAAACCGTTATTAAAGCAAAACTCCGTCACTGGCAGTAATTGGCCAGTCCCAGTCCCTATCTTGGATAAAGAAGGAGGGCGACGCTAATGATCTTTATTACCACACAGTGTCGTTAAACTGCAACAACCGCCGCCGCCGTCATTAAGGCGCTGTAATGTGCCAAGCAAATTTCTGTCGACGGCAGCGGCTTTTTGTTGTCAAAAGCTGTCGTTAAAGTTTGGATCCATCCATACATCACTGACTTTAACTCCACCGGTGGTGGCACCCCGTCAGTGCCAGTCCCAGCCTGGATAAATTAGGCGGGCGACACTAATAATCTTTGCTGTCACAACTACCACCGTCATTGACCTTCTACTAAACTTAATCTATTTGGCAAGTTCTGATAACCTAGTTGGGGGCCATTGCATCGGTGATAATTTGCCCAAGGACACGACGAACAGCGATGAGGTTCAGATCTTCTTTGGCAATTCTTCCAACAGACACGCATGCGGCTGATGTTCAACTCCGCTGAAATTCCTTGAGTACTGAGATGAATTTCTGACGTTGCTATTATGTGAGCAAAAAGTTCGTCAATATGCTCGATATTTGTTCGAGTGCGGATAGATTTCTGTCTTTGGCTCCGAGATCACGCTCCTGATTCATGAAGTGTCTGTATACGCATTTTATCTGGCATGGGCACCTTGCCCATGTTTATCTTGTTACAAATGGTATCATAAGATGATTAATCGCAAAACATTTTTATTCACCAATTTTATCGACTTCTTGCTAGATGACGTCAAAGTGACTTTCATATGCGATAATTTCCAGTTTCTTTTCTCAATAAAAATGTTTATGAGGTGTGTTTTATTACAAATACTTGAAATATGACTTCATAAATTCACTTTTTATAACTTTTACGGCGTTAAATGTTTTTGACCATGAACAAATCGGTGGGTGCACTCGTTAAAAGTGGTGTAACTTTTGTTGTGCTTGAAATATTTCTGTCAAGTTTTGCTGCTTTATGCAAATATGAATTTGTTTTGAGCCTGTAAGATTTCATTTGGTATTTCCTACTTTTGGCCGAAATATTAGCAAAAGCGCGTAGGGGGTTACTTTTATTGATCCAGCCTGTATAGCAGACCTAGGAGTTCTTTCAGTTTAACGACACCGTGTGATAAAAAACGATCGTTAGCGTTACCCTCTTCTCTCATCCAGGCATGAGATTGGCACTGTCAGATTGCAAGCAATGACGGATTTCATAGAATCTTTTAAGATTGAGGGAATGACTGGATTCTTATACATTGAGCTGTAATCATTCATATGACGGTTTGTCAGTCTGTAGGCTTATGTGTAGCTTTGGATCTGTGCACTTGTTTCGAGTTATATTAGATTAGATTAGATTCAATTATTCAAACGAAATTTGACAATCAAGTCTCGGTTTTGGCTTCGGATAGATGGATCCTGGGTATAACGACAGTTTATGACAACATAAGCCGTTGCCGTCTACAGAAATTTGCTAGGCATATTACAGCACTTACAGCTTACATAGATTGGTTTCGGCTATATTTTGCAACTTAGATTATATATAGATTTGAACGAAACGGTACTTTTATAGAGTGGAGGAAATTAGTTGAAGAGGTGTTTAAGATATCCAAAAATTGAGGGATTCAGCGCCATAAACAAGAAGGTCTGAAAAAGTGAATTTTAGGAAAATGACTTCAAAGATTCCAAACTTAAAACCATTTGACGAACCACATGTATTTTGATAATCTGAGGTTTTTATTTTGAGATTTCATTTAGCACTGCGACTACCACTGATTATAATTAACATTTGTGGTACAGATATGGTGCTTAGTGAAGTCGTTGATTTTTGGAGTACTCTTAGAAACAACAGAAGTTACTGTTAGGAGGGCACTTCAGACCAACGGGATGGCAAAGGAAACCTTCGTTAAAATTGTGTGGTCGTAATCATTATTGTTGTGGTAATCAGTTGCTTATCCAACTGTAACGTTTGCTAACACAGGAAGAATGCAGAGAGGCCAGGATCTTCAAATCCTCAAACACCCAGCCAAAGAAAACGAAATTTGAGTTAAAATTATGTACATTAGGCGTAACGCAGTGAATCGAAATAATGTGAATGGATTAAAAATTCCGTCATGTGACAATATGAATATTTATTGCTTCGCGACGATAGAGATTAAAGGTGTTTAAGCAAAAGTTAAATGAGAATTGTTTCTAACAGTTTATTAGTATGCTAATTATGCGAAATTCCGTAGTTCATAATAACCAGTTATTGTGTTGTATTTGGCAATTTTTATAGCGCTTCACACGTTGTAAAACGATATAATCTAGGACCTACATGAAAATATGTACATTTCGATTTCATAATTGGAACAAATAATTGAAGAGTGGTATTTGACTCTTGAACAGATAGAAACATTTATATATTTTAGTTAATACCACTTTCAAGGTGTCTAAGTTGAAGTTTGCAACTAGGGCCTATCTTAGTTGCTCGTTTGACAAAATTGCTGCAGTATAAAATATTTTACATCCTCCTAGGGAGGACTGGTCTCTCTCCCCTCTGCTGCCTTCCGGAGACGTTCCTGTTCTCCTTTAGCTGGATGTTAAGTTGCTATTCCGTCTGATATCGCGTGGCGCTACATAAGTTTTCCATTACATTACATTGCGTGACTATTAGCCCACGATGTGAATATGAATGTCTATACGGTCATACCACAGGACGCAAACTATGAGTTATACCCCACTCATTCCTGGAGCTGTAGAATATTGATATTTCTCTAATTTTTAATAGTATTATAGTTTCGTGGTTAAACATTCTAAATGTGTTCAAGCTTACACGTCGAATGCATGTTTTTTATATTGCAGCTTTAACAGTCGCTTTATGACGACAAACGCTGATGACGGCAATTCTTATGTACGTGATTTTAATAGAAAAGAAATTTATGTAGCCTCTAAACACGCCATTTAAAAGGTGTTTAAGCAACATTTTAGAATCATTGTTTTACGATTGTGCGTTTTCTGGCATGTTCCCTTGCCTTGTCCCCGCGAGCTATAGGACCACTAGGTCTATAAGGGTCCAGGTTCGATCTTTTGCCGCAATTGCACCGCATCCTTATTGAACGCCCTTCCCTAGATCCCCACGTGTAACCGTTCTCTCTCTGTTTTTCCCTGTATTCGCTCAAAACCATTGTTCTGTTCTCTCGGTGATCGCTCTGATGGCACACCAAATGACTTGATGGGAGTGGCGCTATATAAATTAGTGAACACAGCACAATATAGTCTTTTGAACCCTGATTATAATGGCATCCGACGCAAATTAAGCAATGTTTGCGGCAATTGTTACACACAGAAAATTTAAATGTAGACAAATTCAAGTTAAATGCTTTCAATCAATTGAATGGATCCAGAGTTTAACGCCAGACCATTTCTCAGCTAAAACATAATTTTGTGGTCAATTGCTGTATAAAATGTAGTTGATTAGCGTCGCCTTCCTCTGTTCTTGTAGCTCTTAAATAACAGCATTATAAACGGGTCTCGATGGATTGGGTCCTGAGTTTAGTAACAGCCCTTGACATGTTTAGTCATTATCTGTGGACGTTTACATGAAAAGAGACCAGATCGTCGGTTCTAGTTTAACAGAAAACAGGGCCTATAGCGATTTGGGCTAAAATTTTCAATTTTGTGTTTTTTTAACTGCCTTCTTTTATGAATGTACTACAACTGTAAAGGTCAATTTCAATTAAATAAAAGAATTTTATTAAAAAAAATTATGTTTCCTCATGGCTACATAAAATGACCAGATGGTTGGGATTACTTTTGAAGCCCTTCAGCTGGCTCAAGTTACCTAATAACTACTAGAAATGAGGAGGTGAGAGGTGCATTAATACACTGGTTTCGGTTTCTGAATTACTGGCATGCCAGTAGTTGTATTTACTAAGTGCAGTAAAAGTTGATAAATCCTTGACTTAATGTTACTGTACGCGTTAATCGCAAATTACTAAAAATGAGTATTTTAGGGTTGTTGTGTCCACCAGTCTCTACAATAACGAGATATGTGCTGAATAATATGCGGATGAACTCTTTATTTCACTCACATTCTGAATATTTTTAGAAAAGCCAGTAACTCCATATCGACAATCCGGTCCCTTTTCACATAGCGGTCTACAAAAGTTATACATCGATTTTGAATATTGTGAGATTTGTAATATTTGTGGAAAGCGTTTTGCCGGTGTTAAAGATGCTTCAACACTAGGGTCTTTTTAAAACGATTGCTATAATTCCATTCTATTGATCGGATTGTCATTCAAATGAACATAATTATCATCGAGTCTTGATGGATTGAGTCCTGAGTTTAGCGACAGCCCTTAACATGTTTAATCATTATGAATACGATAAAAAAGAGGCAATGGTTTAGTATAAAGAAAGTAGTCAGAAAAGGATGTAATTTATCACCAAGCCTGTTTGACCTCTATATTGTTAGGTGTTCCTTAGAAGACTCTAATAAAGAACGTCTATGGCTGTTTTTACATTACATTATAAAACAAATAACTAAGAAACACTCACAAAAGAAAACCTCCATGAGCGGCGTAGAACGTCTTTTGCACAGAAGAGTCACCGTCGGAAGGTACAACGAACCAGAAGACAAACGCACGTCTCGTCCTGGAGAACGCCCGTCGTCAAACGAAAGCGAGTAGGAACGGAAGCCTTAACTACGCTCAACTAATACACGAGAGTTGCTGGAAAATACGCAAGGAGAAGGCAACTGGCCTGTTACCAAAAACGTGGCTAAGCCACACACTAAACTATAACCCAACTCCCGCAAACTCCAACACACCTCCTCAAGTCATTTCCTTATATCCACTCCCAGCAACGCCTACCAGGGACCAACCAAAGCATGCAAGACTAGATCAGCCTATCCCTCAAACACAGACAAAGGCAAGCATACTGAGACAGGGTCACAGTCGCTCAATTAGACCATACCCTAAGGTCAACGGTTAGTTAGATAGTTTTATCTGCCGTCGCTCATAAGGGCTCAATATCTAACAATATGCATACGGAACTGCTCAGAGGTGAAGGAAGAATGATTGGCCCTGAGGTAGCCAGTTTCAGCTGGAGTGACCCACTGGGCGAAACTTATAGAATGAGCCGTTAATATACTCGTCCGTGAGGCGCCTACTTAGCCCCAAGCTGAGAACCTTAGGGGCGAAAGACTGGGTGAGGATATACTGGATTACAGTTGGCCCTGAAGTAGAGTGTGAGGAAATGTACGCATGAGGGAGCAGACCTTTTTCGAATGGGGAGCCAGTGGAGAAAGTCTTTGATAAAACAATGAGATGTGGTCCCTGCACAAGACTGGCTGCGGCACTGAGGACGGCTTGGTCATATTTATGGAAAAGAGACCAATGCAAAATGCAATGCCATAATCGATCCTAGCGTAGATCAGAGCATGGACCTAAGTATTTATTGCATGAAGAGGAAGTGACGTAACAGATGTAATGGTAGAAGCATAAATTATTTTCATTTTATCACACATCCGTTGCATTGAGGGTTTTGAGGACATGTCCCAGATAAACCTAGATTTTTGATGGAATTGACAAATATATGATACATGTGAACGGATTTAAAGGTGTGTTATGAGTCGTTGATCTTATAGTGCTGTGTGCCATAATCCTATTATTAATTTTGGATTTTAGATTTTTGTTCAGTGAGCATTTTATTTCAGAGTCTAAATACGTCTTATGCATCAAACGTCATTGACTTAGATTGAAATATTCAGCTTATCGCCAACGCCTCTCGAACGCCGTGCACATAAGTGAAAAATTAATGAGGATTTGTCTTTGGAAATGGATGCACAAGTCGTCTAAATAGATATAAATATTTGCTTTAGTACATGTGGGTTAAGCGACATCTGTCTTTGGGTTCCATAGCATTTTCCAAGGTTTCCGTTAGCAATCATGGTCTCGTGGCTGGTGTAGTTTACTACAGTATGCATCATTAATCCAAAGTTTAACGTCGTCATTTGACAGCTATTGCAGCTGACGACAATTTGAACAGTGTGAAGCGATATTTTATATTATATAAACGATCTAATTGCGATTTGAAGGTGTTTGAAAATGAGCCGTTCGATTCAGGTCATTCTGATCATTAACTGACATTTTTCAAACCTAACTTAAAATCATTCAACGTTCTTGTCAGTATGACATTTTTAAAGAGTATAGTGCTATGTGAGAATGGTAGTATTAGCTGTTACAATTTAACAGATCATTAGCGTCGCCCTCCTCCTCTATCAAATCTAGGACTGGCACTTTTAGAGCAGAGGGGTTGGAATTTAATTAGCTGTGTGTTAGCGAAGTAGTGAAGATGTAGTACGCGCGGAAAAGTGTTTAAAGGTGTCTAAGCGTAGGCCTCTTTTAGTGTGTTCTAAACGTTTGTATAATATTCTTTCCTGTTTAAACCCGAATGTGAAACCAAATCAATCATGTAAACACCAATGTCGTTCATTTTCGTAGGAAAATAAATCATTTTATACCACTGAATTACTTAGATATTATTTCTCAATTGGGATTTAAGATTTGTAGTTACCATTGATTGCTTCAGGACATCTGCTTAGTTATAGGTCCATCCACCTGGAACACACTTCTATTAGAGATACGACAGTTGACAATGAGTAATTCGCATTTGTTCTACAAGCTCCTTTAGACTGATTTGAGTCTCCTTGGTTTGACTGTGATCACCAGAGATCATAGGCTTCTTGAGTAGAGCTATATAGATGCAAGATAATTAACGCTATGATAATCTAAGGATACGATACGAATGATAACCACAAGCTCTCTTTTATCAAGAATTGTTTCAAAAGATGTCATTGTGGAAATGGTTATAATAAATGCTCTGCTTTGGAAACATGCTTATACACCCGTAAAAGTTTTTCTACCAGCATGAGAATAGTTATCATAGTCTTACACCACATTACGAAATCATGTTATAAAACATCTACAACAACCATATGTCGAATATTTCTGTCTCAGCAACCAGTCATGCAAAAATGGAATCAATAACAACACAAAAGGAAGAAAGAAAACAGAAAGACTAAAGAAAGAAAGACTAAAGAAAGAAAGACAAAAGGAAGAAAGACAAAAGAAAGAAAGACAAAAGAAAGAAAGAAAACAGAAAGACTAAAGAAAGAAAGACAAAAGAAAGAAAGAAAACAGAAAGACTAAAGAAAGAAAGACAAAAGAAAGAAAGAAAACAGAAAGACTAAAGAAAGAAAGACAACATAAAGATAAAGGATTAAAGCTTTATACGAAATAAAACTGAAATATAACAAATTCTGAAGACGTCAACAGCCTGTGTTGCTATAAGATGTCGTTAAACTGTTGAATAATAATAACACCACCGCCACCAAAAACTGGTTGTCTCTGCATGGATGAAACTTCGGCAACAGAAAAGAGTGACGCAAATGATCTATGTGAAACAGCGTAGTTAGAAAGCAAATATAAGCATAATTTATTACTAACATGTGGAAATAACATTTCGTAAAACTCTGGATCCATCCGAATAGATTGAAAGCGCATTTCTTGAATATGCTTACATTTAAATTTCCTTAATATAATAAAATTGCTGCGAAGTATTGTGTAATTTGTTGCAAATATCATCGGATAAAGGTAAGTATTGCTTTGAATTTATTAATCACTTTATGCAGAGCCACTCCCAGAAATGGCCATCTGGTCAGCATTTGGTCAGCATTTGGTCAGCCATTTGGTCAGCCGTTTGGTCAGCCATTTGGTCAGCCATTTGGTCAGCCATTTGGTCAGCCATTTGGTCTGCTCCCAGTGCGAGTACTGAGATAGTACAAACTGGCTTTTGAGCGGGGAGGATGATGTAAGAAAAGATTAAGGAAGAATGGTCCTTTAGATCGAGGAAAAGTCGCTTAATAGGAAGATTGTAGCTTACAATTGTGACAGAAGACCGAGTTTGGCATTTTTTCTGATAAAGAATATTTTAATTGCTCCATAATGCACACAAAGTTTCAAAATTTCTCCGCTGCTTGTAGTCCAGTAGTACCAGTCCCAAGCCTGGATAAAGGCGAGGGAGACGCTAATGATCTGTGTTATCAAGCAGTGTCGTTAAACAACAACTAACACACACAATTGTGGATTCTAAGATGCAGATAGACACCAGCGCCATTTAATTTTATAATAATTATTCATTCAATTAACAGCTCGTTATGTGGCGGACAGGTCACAAGGCTTGGATTAAGGAATTTGTTTGTAATTAATCGGCTCGCCATAGCGTTTAATTTACGTACATTTTCTTACAGTATTTGTATTGGAGGGAAGACCGATCGGCGGCTTTTAGTTCTGTGCACAGCACGCAGACGCATGAATCGGGTTGAGTATAGCCTGACATGCGGTGCGTCGCTTATATTGTAGAGTGGTGACGACTGCTCTGCATATACGGTGCATTTAATTCTTTGGTTATCGATTAATATCGCACACCCGTGTGGTCGGTGAGCGTTCGTTCAAAGCCTAGTTCATGGCAAGTTGCAAAAAAATATAGTTGCGGAAGAGAGGGCGTCCAAAAACTAGTCCGAGCTACAGCCGAGCGTCTGGTGTTGAGACCGACTCTGCCGATTTGATAGGGCTGGGGCCCCACTCTGTTATCGATCGCGAGAAAGTCTGCAGCCGATCGTGAGGTTGCTTCCTCGGGAAGATCCGACAGTGAAAAAAATAAATCACAGGTCTGTGTAAAGACCGGGTAAAGCCCGGGTTAGCCGTTGGTTAGACCGAGAAAGATCTGGGGTGGCCGAGAGTGATACAGACTGGGTGAATCCCAGAAGAGACCGACCGCATATATCGAGAGAGGCCTCGGCGGCCGCCAGAGAGATAGACTGGGAAAAATCCCCAACCGCGCAGACCGTGAGAGTAACCAAGAAATATAAATGTTGGCTACCTAGACCGGTCCTAGTTAATCCTGTCGTTTCCCAGTGGATACGTTCGATAAATACGGGGAAAGTTTCCAAGTGGATACGTTCGATAAATACGGAGAAGATGATCCCATTGCTGCTTACAACGATTAAAAGAAACGGTCGTGACTGGTGCCGAAGACCTCAATAATTGCGGGTGTTTTCTCATATTCTTTTCCCTGTAATATATATACTTGGCTACCTAACGTGGTCATACTTACTCCCGCGGTCTTCCGTGGTTTCTTTACTTTTGTGTCTGATCGCAAGAATATCTTTACTCGAGATTTCCCCGCGATATCTCTTCTTGATTGTATTACGGTTTTTCGATACATATTCTTCTTGGCTGCTTAACTTGGTCATAGATACTCCCCGGGTTTTCCCGAAGTCTCAGTATATATTACGGTGTTGGTGGACAACTGCAAAACGCAGAGGACGGTCAATCGTGGTGCATGATAATTTATACGTGTGAGGCCGGTATGCCACACACGGACATGAAGCGAGAGGTACATGGTGAGTGGAAGGTGCGTTATCCGGTGGATAAGTGTCTGGGAAAACGCGACGTTAAGATCAGTGACCAGTATTGCCTATGGCAAAGCGACGAAGGGACTTGTTACAAATATTTCTACTCTCCGGAACAGGGAGAACGTTTGATGCATCCTGTTGGCGATTGTTTAAGAGTCACGAGATGTGGAATGATACGTGATAGCTCAGGTCAGGTAGAGAGGAAGAGGAAAACCGTCTCTAAGCGGGCAAACAAGAATGGGAAGACTCCGGTCGGTAAAGGAGAGACCCCTGTTCTGAATAAAGGCCATCCTCAGGACGTTGCCCATCCGGCGACCGCGGAAGTGATAGAGTCTGATCCCGAGACAGAGTCATATACTGTTGCCTCTTTTAGAGAAACGGTCAACCCCGATTCTCATCTGACAGTCACTGCTACGATAGGCATAGATGGAGAACGGTCAGGCTATGCTAAAAATCGACTTAGAAGTGACTCGAGTGGCTCCAGACACAAAAGAGGGCTGGAGCCGACACCGTTGCGCGACCTGGTAGCGTCCGAACAGTGTACACCACAGTTAAACAGAAACAAAAGTAACGTATGAGTGCATTTTAAACAGAATTCGAATGCGTTACTTAGTTGACGTTGATTTGAACTGCGTTGACTACAGAAAGATGTCGCTAAACAATCAACACAAGGTATTAAGTTGCAAGTAAAATATTAGTTGAACTCTTCTTATATAACAAATATTCAGTTTGAACTGAATGCAAACGTTTTTCTATGGATATTCTTGCTACAAGAGGCCGTCGAATTGCTGCATCCGTCCCAAATGAACTGTAGGAAAAACAAACATACGATACGTGAAATATCGAACAGCCTGCAATTGTACGACTCAGTCTTTAAAAACCTTTAAATAGTATATTTCATAAACTATATATAAGCTTTATTCTTGTAATTTTCCATTGTTTTCCCTCATGTAGCTTCGAATTGCGGTCATCGTAACAAAAAAGCGAATCCTCAATTTCTCTGTTCCAACAAACTCCGTCACAGTTTACCCTTTGGCAATGCTAGTCCCTACACTGAATAATAAAGGAACGCGCCGCAAATGTTTTTATTTAACAAACAGTTTCGTTACAATGAAACCGTTGTTACTACAATAGCGCGCGAGGGATATTAACCCACAATTCGTTTATCACCTGCTGGGTGTTTGAGGTCATCAAGGTTCTGACCTTTCTCACTCCTCATGTGGCACTATGGGCGCCGTGGGTTCTAAGACTCACATGTAGGACCGAGTTATGAATCACTTTAAAGTCTTCGCTCACTGAGTCCGCGCATGCGCAGTGACAGCTGGTGTAAGCGCGAATGCCAACGCTTCAGCCGTAGTTGTTCTAAGATTTATCAATTATCATCCTAAAAATGTTGGTTTTGTTCTGAGAGAAGATTTGAAAGAATTGAATAATATAGGAATGTGCCGCAAATGTCTTTTTTTATCAAACAGTTTCGTTACAATGAAACCGTTGTTACTACAAGCTGTCATTTATACGTAGCCCGGCTTGAGGATAATTGCGAAACGTTTCTCCTTCGCACCTCGGGCTAGCCCTACATGTAGGTAGAAGTGGGCATGGACTGGGTATGTGCTGCTCCGAAACCCAGATTGACGGACCATCGTAGCCCATTAAGAAATCATTCTAATCCATCCAAAATTTTAGAATCTATTATTGTCTGGCGTCTCTCTGATCCAACCTGATTTATTGAGAAAATAATTATAATGTAGTTTAAAATTTTGAATGGACTGAATTGAATTCGATTTGTATGAATACAATTGGTTCAATTAAGATCTCGCTATAGCAGTCGTTATAGAAAAGATTCTGCCATTACAGCATGGTTACACACCTAAAGAAATTCCACATTTCTTCAATCAACGACGCTGCTGCTTCCAGTTCAGCAGTGCTAGTACCAATCACAGATAAAGAAGGAGGGCGACGCTAATGATTTTTTTTATTACACGGTGTCGCTAAACTGCAATTACCATATCACATTAATGTTATGAAAATTAGGATTTTTTCGAAATCAACCTTTGACGTCACAAATCGACGTCAAACTTTGCAATAAAATTACAACACGCATTCGAGGTGCATGAACGTTTCACTCGGAAAATATTATATCACTTTAAATTCATAGTTTTAAAGTTATTTTGTATCGCATATTTCATCCGGATTTAACAACTGATGTGATACGCCATGCATATCAGTCAATCAATCAATCAATCAGTCAATCAACAAAACTTGATATAGCGCCTCTTCAAGACATCTACTCAGAGGCGCTCCCAGTCCAACCACGGTCAAAGAGGACAGTTTTAAGAGAAGAGTAGAAAGAAGATGAGGAGATCCTAGGTAGAAGTCGTAGGTCCAGAAGAAGCCCATTAGAATTGATAGGGTCCACAACAGAGAAGGCACGATGCTGCAGCATAGCAGTGCGTGAGAATGGAACGCTGAGAAGGACTTGCATACATGTAGCAGAGCGCAGCGCCCTCTGTGTGCTGACAGCAGTCGGACAGCATATCTCCTGGAGGCAAGCAGGCGCAGCCACAACAAGACAGCGCCATACCAAGGAGGCGAGTAGAAATGCGCTGCGGAATGGAAAGCCAGCGCAACACGTCACGTATATACGAGTTGCCCATAATATACATGCCATGGTTGTGATAAGCAATGGAGCAACTGGTGCATCAAAGACTCGTAATCTTGTCAACATGAACGGTCTTTGATACCAAAAAGATGGCGTCCAATTATTTGTGTCAAATAAAGTTGCTAATTCATACAGCTCCCTTTCTCTGCCTCTTCTCGGCTTCGGCGCTCAATAAATTGTATATATATATATTATATTTGTTTTATATTATATCAAAGAATTTGTTAGAATTGACTGGAGAAGGCTGTTACATGCCTCGAAGTGGTTGGGAGTAGATTGGAGAGACAGAAGATTAATTGGGAACTTGTACTAGGAGCAGAAGATACGATTAAGAGTAAAAGGAGATTACTCAGAACAAAGGTGTCGAGAGTCGTGAGACAAGGTTGTCCACTATCACCACTACTGTTTAACATTTACATAGGAGAGCTTGTCAGAGAGGCAGTCGATGATCTGGAGGAGGGGATAACAGTCGGAGGAAGATGGGTCAAGGCGCTGAGGTTTGCGGATGACCAGGCAATGTTGACAAGGAGCCATTAGGGTCTACAGACAATGATGGACATAATATCATCTGAATACGGAATGAAAGTGAACATCAAGTAGACGAAAGTACTGAAGATAAGTAAAGAAATAAAAGACTGTAGTCAGAAAACACGTTGGAGGAAAAGAAATAGAACAGGTTAAAGAATTCTGTTACCCAGAGAGTGTGAAAACGACAGACACCGTGATATGTCACAAGGAAATTAGAAGAAGGATTGCAATAGGAAAAGAGGCATTTTCAAGATGGAGAGAACTTCTGAGAGGAAACCTAAACAGGAATCTACAGATAAAGACACTGAAATTGGATGAGGTGCTGCACCGAGCAGAGACATGGACCGTGAGTAAAGCGGACAAAACAAGACTGTAGTTTTTCGAAATGCAGACAATTTGCTGGACAAAACATAAATGAAACGAAGAAGTTATGAAAATTATTGGAAAAGAATGCATGCAATAAGACAGAGACAAAGAAAATGGACTGGGGAAGATTCGCTGCTAGGAGCAGTCATAGATGAAAAAATAAAGAGGGTGATTAGCTACATAAGACATTTGAACCTGTGGAAGAGGCAGAGCATTAGAAGAATTATAGTCTCTGATAGATCAAATGAAATACGCATAAGCTAATGTTCGAATGTTGGAATGTGGGTGAAGAAAGCAATGATCTACGTGAACGTGTTATTTACTAAGAGAATCACACTTAGAACAGATGTGATTAATGCTCAAGTTGTATAGTTTTGTTCAATAAAACAGAGTTCTTATGAAGGATCACGTATCATTTAGTATGGCAATGTTGATAATCTCAAGTCTCAATGATTCGATGGTCACGTGTTTGCCAATCATTTACACACCTTTATAACGTTCTTTTGAAAACATTATGTAATGTAATACAATGTACAAACATACATATGTAAAATTTATTCGTGTGGCCATATAGCTTCTTTATTTGTTCATGAAGGCTCTTTTTTGACCATATCGGTTCTTTTCTTATTTCAGTTTTTTTCACATGAAGGCTTTTTCCATCTTATTTACAGGGCATCAAAACAATTCCATAAGATCAATGTCAAACTATCTATATAAATGTTAACAATTAATATTTAATATTAACAGTACATCATTTATAATATAGGATTATAGACAATATTCAATAGTTCAAATGTACATAGTA
Organism: Bimastos eiseni; assembly: GCA_959347315.1. Classification (NCBI taxonomy): domain Eukaryota; kingdom Metazoa; phylum Annelida; class Clitellata; order Crassiclitellata; family Lumbricidae; genus Bimastos; species Bimastos eiseni. Next base: position 2,042,223 of record OY365809.1, on the reverse strand, counting down.
ACCAAATGAATAACGGCCATGTGGCGTGTTTATATAGTATTTGAAGAAAGCAATTTAAAGGTGTTTACAAAAAGAGTCGTACGGTTGGAGATTTCATTGCAGCAAAAAAGCCGTAGATAGGAATACGTTTTGCATTCAGTTATCACTGGATCAAAACAAGTTTTACTAATGTTTATCAGAATATTGAGCGTTTGTTTATATGCTTAGCGACATTTTGCGGTTACCAATGCCGTTCGAATCAATGCAAATTATGTCACGGCTTAGTGCTCTGCTAAAAGCAACTCAATTGGTTTTATATTTTACTCTTTATGGGATCTGTGTCATAACACAAGTGAACGCTATCGTTTCAGACTGGCGCTATTGAAACGCAAGTCATTTATTACTGCAGAAGTTCAACGACATCTTTGGCTGCTATTGCCGTTGACGGATATGAATTAATTATTTAATATTAGTTCATTTTTTTGATGATAATAATTTTTTCGTGCTGGCAATTGGCTGAATGGATCCAGAAGTTAAACGACATCCTGTGACAACAAAGATATCGCAAAAAATTATGCTGGTTTAAGTAAGCTCTTTAAATGGTTTCAAGAATTATAATTTAGATGCACAGTCGATTGAAAGAAACCAACGGATTAAACAGAAGCCAACAACATGGATTGAACGTTTAAGAGCAACCAATGTAAACAGGGACATTTCTGCAAAATGAACCGTCGGACTAATCGTTATTCCTTTTCATCATGATGCGCTGTTTTTTTTACTATTTCTAACTCCTCGTTTAATATTCAGCTACTTCACGAAGTCTTCATTTTCTAAGCCTATTTCGTCTTTTAGGTTGTCGTCTTTAAAATAAACTCGTTATGGTTGTTGGCGCTGTAACAAACACTTATCAAATCAGTCGACTGGATTTACAGCTTAAATACATCCATTGGTATCCAAAGCAATTGATACATATTTAACTGTTACTCTGTTACAATCGTGTAGCACGGTGGCCGATCAGTTAGAGCGGTCGGCACCGAACACACAGTGTGCGCTGAGTGAGCGGGTTCGACCCTCGTTCGAGGCGTCACTGTGTAGGGACCTTGATTAAGTTCTTCGCACAGAATTGCTCTGCATTACAACTGCAGTTGTGCCGTCGAGGCATGTGTGCACTTCTGAACTAAACTGTAAGGATTGCGATATTAAATAACAGTGTGGCGTTCTGCCGCCCGAGCGCCTGCCTAGCTCTCGGACGGTGTCGACTCCAGCTGGCTGACACGTCTGGAATCGCCCGAGTCACTTCCTTATCAAATTCCAATGCAAATGGATGCTCTCTATATCTACCAGGATGATCGCTCTCACCAGTATAGATTAAGGATGGGCCTCTTCTCCAAGAAAGTTAACTCCGTTCGAATTAGTCACGAGGTCTGACTGCCTATTCCGTGGTCGCCGGATGGGCAACGTTCTGAGGATGGCCGTACTCAAAACAGGGTTCATAATCATACCGGCAGGAGTCTTTCTCGCCTTCTCTACCTTCCAAGCTACTAGCCATTTCTCCTTCTCTACCTGATGTCGTATCATTCAGCATCTTGTGACTCTGAAATTATCGCCAATGAGGGACACCACACGATCTCTCAAGTTACGAGGTTCAGACATATTTGAAACAAGTCCATTAGCCATTTCGGCCTATACAACTATCGGTAGCTAAATTCAACGTCTTTTACTTCTAGACATTACTGTTCTCCACTCTTTAAACTCTGTCGTCCTAGACACTACAAGTCGCACAGCTCTTAGTCATGTCATCTCCGACACTTATCTATCACGCCTTCTGCTCAACATGTATCTCTCTCGGTCTATTTCCGTATATGGCATAAACGGCCGCACACGTATATTTTGTCATGCACCACAATTGACGGAGTAAGTTCCCGTCCTCTGTATTAGCAATTACCCACCAACACTGATATATTCTGCTTCGATAAAAATGACACTGGCATGGTAATCACGGACTCTGATAGTGAAGGTCTTCTGTCTATAACCTTCGCTATCTGCACACAGATCCTCGATCCGACCTACGCACGAGGGGGCCCGACCTCGCACTTCAGTCAGTTCTCAGAACTGTGTGTGACGACAAGCAACCATGTATTCACCTGGGTACCAGATTACTCAAACGTACTCGTATCGATCACTTCGATCAGACACGCAAGTAGATACACTTCGGGAAAACGGGAGGAGTATCTATAACCAACGTAGGTAGCCAACAGTAATATTTACGCATCGATCAATTCTAAAGACCATAAAACCATCAAGAAGAGTTATTTGACTTGTAACCTGAAGGTATCAATCGGCACCAGTGTTTTCTCTTGTTTGTAACGTGCTCTTCTAACGTGTTCACCCTCCACGTGTAATTCCAGCGGGTCCTTCGGGTTTTCCCGGTGTTTCTATCGAACGGCCACCCGAACTCTGTCACTGTCTGCACCACTCTCATTCTCTGACTATATGCGGTCGCTAATCCTGGGACTTACCCAGTCTGTATCTATCACGGCCACACGAATGTTAACGATCTCGGCTACCAGAACTTCCACGGTCTCCGACAACCCAAGTGCTGCAGGAAAACCCCTGTAGTAACTATGACCAGGTTAGGTAGCCATGTATATATATGTATATTAACGAAACTGTACAGGGAAAAGAATATGCGGAAACACCCGCAATTGTTGAGGTCTTCGGCACCAGTCACGATCGTTTCTGGTAATCGTCGAATGCATCAATGGGATCACCTTCCCAGTATTTTATCGAACGTATCCACTGGGGAACTTTCCCCGTATGTGCCAACACTCCACCGCAGCTCTTTCGGTCTGTACGGCTGCTACTCCGGGAATTTACCCGGCTTGTATCTCTTGCGGCCACCCGAATTTTCACGTCTCCGACAACCTGCGGAAACTGGCAGGAGTAGTTATGACCGAACTAGGTAGCCAATAAGTATCTTTCTCGTCCTGCTGTATTTTCATAATACACTGGAACGAACCACGGACAGATCCTTCGAGGAAGTCCTCGAAAAGATTATGTAGTTAGATATACAACAAGAAATTCTGCGGCTAGTCCCGCAAGTAGAAGCCTCGCGGGGACGCCCGCAATTGATCAGGTTTTCGGCACCAATGGGAACTTTCCCTGTATCGAACGCACCAATGGGGTCACCCTCCCCGTATTTATTGAACGTATTTATGTTTTCCAGTATTTGTCAACGGCTTCTCCGGTAGCTCTCAGTCTGTTTCCAAAGGCTTCACGGGGCCGCCCTCCCCGTCTTTTAACAAACGTGTACACTGGGGAATTCTTTTCGTAAATTGTATCAACGGTCGCCGTAATCTGTCTCGCTATTTTCGATCGACCCCGCTTGGGATTTTCCCGACATATTGTATCAACGGCCACCGAGGCCTCTCTCGATGTAACGCTCGGTTGCTCGGGGCTTTACCCGATCTCTATTTCTAACGGCCACCGACGGGTTCACGTATCCGACAACCTGCTGGAAATCGTGAGGAGTAACTATGACCGATTTAGGTAGCCAACAAGAATATTTCTCGGCCACCAGAACTCCCACGGTCTGCACGGTCGGGGAATTTTCCCAGTCTATCTCTCTGTCGGGTCTCTACGCACTCTTGAACGGCACCCAGACCTGTGAGCATTTCTCACGATCGGTCTTTCCTCTGTCAGTCAGCCTGTTGACTCCTACGATCAGGGCACGGTCCGTCTTGCGACGGCAAGAGGGGCCCACCCACCAGATCAGCGAAAAGCAGCACCGGCCTGACCGCGAGAGCGGCTGTCACTAGAGGTCGTATTTATATGGCAACACTCAACGATCCTTGGAGCGGTACGAGAATCACAACCGGACATTTTAAAAAATTGCTAACAAAATTCAACCAAAAATGCATGAAGTATCAAGTGATTAAACTTTCAATAAATACTGCTAATCTAAAATTATTAAACAGGCATTCATCCATGTTTAATTTGGTTCTATTCTAAAATAAAAATCTTTTGAAATAATTATTTTTAACATTGTGGCCCATCCTGTCGTTCGACTTATTAAAAGTGGCTCTAAGTCGAAATAGGTTGGGAACCACTGCTTTAACAGCATCTTGGTTAGACAAACTCAATTTTAGATAATATGCAATTTATGCATTGCGTTTTATTTAGCAATTTCTATTTAGTTATTTTAAACTAGATGAAGATGTTTACACGTGGATGTCGAAATCACCTTCCTCAAAGCTTGTTATGATATTAACAGATATATTGATAATTGAGTTGATTACCTCCCCTTATCCGCCATTTTCTATTGTTCATCTTCCGTTTGTTTGACATTTTCCTCTTCCATCTTTCGTTTCATCTTCTTCCGAAGTTTTCGTGTTAGGTGTGTTTTCTAGTTGATTGTTTCTTTAATGTTCATCGTCATCGAGTTGTCTTTGAGGTTTGCTTGTAGCCGGCAACTCAGGCCTTGTGAACAGGGTCTACAATTGGGTGAAGACAAAGCTAGGATTTGTTGTTTATTGTGGTTTGGGACGCAATCTTTGGTCGGCTGGCAGAAGTTTGTATAGATTGAAGAAATGGATCTTAAGGATGTCAGTGGTTTAGAATATATGAATCCTTATGCATTTAACGACACGTAACGTCTGGTATATCAAAATGAAAGGCGTTTTACCGAATGATCAATGAGTATTGGATCTTACTGTGTTACAGCATGTTTTATTAATACGTATTTCATACAGGTCATGTGATATTAATTATATTCTATAGCACCTGAATTTCTCTACAGCGCTTCTCTCGTTCGTTTAAGACTAGCGTTCAATTTTCGATTTCATCATTGCTGTGGTTCTATACTTTGTTGCTAACTTCCATCTGCCTTCTTTCTTTTTCATCTTCCTGCGAAGTTTCCATATTAGACGGAGTTTAATAATGAGTTGTCTTCAATTAATATTGTTTCTTACTATCCAATGTTATTGAATTGCATTGACGTTTTTGCTGTGAGCCATCGGAAGATAATGGAGCTAGTATTTGTCATTTACTGGCGTTTGGGACTCACTCATTGACTCTCAAGATTGCCTGTTTACATACACACATACATGCATGCATGCATGCATACATACATACATGCATGCATGCATACATACATACATACATACATACATACATACATACAACATACATACATACAAAAGACACAAATATAGCACCCAATTCAATGCACACATTATTGCGTACAAGGACACCTTTTGTTTGGCAAATGTGCAGTCACTTTGCAAAAGCCTTGGAGACACAGCAACGCTGAATAGAAGACTTTTGTATAATAATTAGCCTATAGTAATCGCATTTGTAATGATAATTGCTTCTTATTTTCGTTCTTCGACATTTAACCAACGATACGATGTCATCTTTCAACAGCCCTATTCAATTACACGCATGCATACTTGGCGGGTGCATAGTTCATCGACATTTCCGGACCAACAGGTGTGCTAGAGCTATTAATGCAAAACGATTTGTGTGGGCTTACATTTTATCGAGCACTTAGACACCTTCGTTTCTGAAAACGTTTAAATGTAACAATACCGCAACTGCTTGCACTCTGGTAGTGCCAGTCCTTCGTCTGTTTGCAAATGCACACCTGGAAACCACTAGATGCCGAGAACCGTTAAATCTAATCCATTAAGATGTCCGTACACGCAGCTGGACTAGTATTTATTTTCATTTGTGTTAATTTGTATCGTAAGTTGCATTGATGTCTCAATAGCAGGACACTAATATTATGTTGAGCATCATTTCATTTTTTTAAATTCTGTTATTTTCATATGCTTAGTATGAGGTGTTGTTGCGTCACGATCTATGCTATCGAGATATTAAACACCTTTAAATCATTTACCAAACATTCTTCATATCCTAAGTATGAGGTGTAGTAGCAATTTTGATTTAAGTTCCATGTAATGCAAGCATCAGTCAAATTGTGACGTTTTGGTCTCAATATATTGCAAAATGACTGTAAAGCTGATTGGATCGTACATCGTGATTCGTTGATAAGTTGAAAAGTTGATTCATAAATAATCGCAAGGATCAATATTTAGACGCAAGTATTTAATGGACACTAATGTGTGAATTAAGTGTTAAACGATATCTTAAGACTAATGACGTTGACGGAAATCATTTGGGTATGATAATGCTCTTTTTAAGATATTGTTTCATACTCAAAACATTTCTAACGTCACGTTCCATGCTATCGAGATATTTAAATCAATTACCAAACAGCATATATATAATTACAATAATTCAGCCTTTACAGGTGCATAACGCATGGAGCTCATGAAGACGATTTCAAATGCATTTATTATAAACTCTGAATAGGAATCCGTTTGTTTTCTCTACGTGTCTGCGGGAGTTCCATACTGTTGATTGGTGTAATGATTCATGCAGGTCACTCATCGGTCGTCGAGAGAGTTTGCTTCGCAATGAGCCCAGGTTCTCACACTGAGCGTAACTTACTTCACAATTTTTGTTTTGCAGTTACCATCTGAGGTAGTGCAAATATTAGCAAAATTGCGACTTTTCGGTCACAACTTACTAAAGCATATGATCTTTCAACTAATTTGGTTGTCCATCGTAATTGGTTAAGTTGTAATAGCTTTAAGAAAGCAAGCGAGGATTTATCATAAATATTTGACACACGTATTAAAGACACTCTGTTGTGTGAAATTCTCGTACCGTCATGTTTCGCAGATTCCTAGTTATAGATGAAGCAGTTTCAGTTAAACGTCACTGTGTGATGACAGATTATCATTGTTGCCTTCCTCCAATGAGGCTTGGTATTGGCACTACCAGAGTCAAGACAGTGGCGTAGTGAGTCAAGTCCTATGCCGCTTATCCACTTGTTGAAATTGAAAGCGACGATCATCAATTAATTTTATTGACAAGGTTGACTCTTAACCATTCAACTATCTTAAAATGCAAATACACGAGTGGATGTATGTATTTCCAGTGCATTGGTTTGTGTGTTGCATTGGCGTCTGTCGTTGGACACCCTTAAAATAGGAACTTTGTATGCAATATATAGCACGTGAAAAGTCAGTTTAGTTTCATAATACATTAGTTGTGCGATCAAAGTTCACACTTGGTACCACGGTCAATAGCAGTTGCGTTCGTCAGTAGAATTGTCGAACCAGAGAGAGTAAATCAGAGATGGAGAGAATACTGAAGGAAGGAAACGAGGAACTAAACAATGAAGACGATAAGAACGTAGAGATTGACATTCAAGAAAAGGAACCACCTCCGCTGTAGGAAGAGATCAGGCGAGTAGTTATTAAGTCGACAGCACGAAAGGCTCCAAGACCGGATGGCGTGGCCGCCGAACTACTGAGGCTTTGTGGAGAGATGTCAATGAGCAATCCAAATGACCTATGTGCGGAAGTGTGGGAGACAGGAGAGTGGCCGGAAGAATGGACAAAATCAACACTCATTCCAATTTTCCAAGAAAGGCGATCCGCTCCAGTGTGGTAATTACAGGACAATTGCACTGGTCTCGCACGCAAGAAAGATTCTGTTGCGAGTCATACTAGAACGCATGCGGTTTAAATGCGAAGAAGAAATTGCACAGGAACAAGCTGGATTTAGACAAAGAGAAAACACGTGATCAGATTATAAACCTCAGAATCATTCTAGAGAAAGCTAGGACAAGAAACCAACCGCTGTACCTCTGCTTTGTTGACTTTATTAAGGCATTTGATAAGGTCCGACACGACCAAGTATGGTTAAATATACTCGATATAGGTTTGCCACCACAGCTGGTCCTAGTCCAGCTACTAAGGAACTTATACAAATGATGATCAAGAAGCGAGTATACGAATTGGCAGAGGCCAGAAATGAACTGTTGCAACACGTCCAGGCATGAAAACTGCGCTACTTCGGACATATTATGAGACAAGTTACAACCATGGGACAACATTGAGGGCAGTCTGATGACAGGTCTTGTTGAACGGAAGAGGAATCGTGGAAGGCCTGGAATGTCCGTGATTGATAACATTTCTATGTGGACTGGGCTAAAGGGAACTAGCCTGATGAGCGCAGTACGTGATTGATGATGCTGGGCTAGTCTCTCACGTAGATCCAGTCATGTAGCCAACGTCGTGAAGCAACGACGGCGTAATGACATGAATTGTCCAGAAAAGCCATCAGCAATATATTCCCATAAGACAACAAGATAGCATTGTATTGTTAAGAATAGGAGTAAATTGGCTCAAATACGTTCTTCTAATAATGCTACCGTATGCGTGTGGACTCGACCACGATCAATAATTGGAGTCAGAGGCGGCGATTTCATTTGACAGGCGGGGGGACCCAATGAGAGGCACATTTGGACGCAAGATATTCGCTAGTATTTCAAAGAAGAAAAATAACCAAAGCAATCATCGTTGTTATCGCTTATGCATTTATAAAGCGCCACTGCCTTCTGAGCAGCATCAATCGATGACAATCAGTAATTGCGAGTGGAGCATTTACTGAGGTTCCCTACGCAGAAACAGTCTTGGAAGTATATACCGGATTATTACTGCCGTGTCGCGATCTTTATTTATTTAATCGTAAAGCTCCAAGTTAAAGGTGTTTAAATGAAAGTTCAATAAGGATGAAATCCAACAGTTTAATGAGATCTTGATAATTCGAAGAAGCTGTCTAATTGGGATTCTCATTTAACCGTTTGTTGGGAATGAACAACCAATGATTAATTGGTTGGCTGCCTTTTAACTACACTGTGTTATAAAAAAATTTGATCAATTTCACCATCATTCCTTCTCCAAACTAGATACTGGCACCACCCAACATCGTTTAACTGTAGCTAACCAACCAATCATTAATTATTTTGAATTCACCAGCGCTTATTTTCATTACCAAGGTTTAACGTCGCCAAAATAATTGATATTAAAGACCGTTGATGACTATTTCAAAGTGCAGTTATTGTTTTATAAATCATAATTTCCTTGGTGATTATTTGGTTTTTAATTTGTACATTTTCTCCATCACTGTGTCCTTAGTAGGCTGCTCATAAGAACTTTTTCTGATTATGTAAATGTACAGTAAATCAATTGTATTATAATTATAATCCTACCGAAGCCTGTTTTATAGGTGTCCATTTGAACTGTTCCAACGTTTGCTTGTGGTCAGTATTTATTTTGAACAGCAAGGTGATCACTGGTCTCTTGGTCAGATGTAACAGTTTTAGTTTAGCGATGTGAGATGTCAAAGACCATCAGCGTCGGACTCTTCCATTAACCAGGCAAGGAAATGGACACTGCAAATGTGCAAGCTGTAAGTTTAGAAGTGAGTCGGGAAGTTAAGACGCATTGAAGGTGGATGGATGGATCAAGGGTTTAACGACCGCTTATGGCAACATTGGCCGTTGCCGTCGACAGAAGTTTGCTTGGCATATTGCAGCAATTACAGCTTACAAGATTATTAATCCACAGTTTAACGTCGTCATATGACATCTATGGCCGTTGACGACAAATTTAAACATATTATACAGTACAGTGCAAAGAAATTCATAGCGTTCGAAAGACACCATTCAAAACTGTCTGAATTTGAAACTGTCATTAGTGTTCATTGTTTTACAACATAAATAATAATATTATTAATAACATCAATAATACATGTAATATAGTATTTCATGCAAATGTAACAATATTTGCATTAATATTTGCATCAAGAAATGTTCAAAATAAAACAAATTGTGTGTGACTAGTCTCTATATACACTGTGTAATCATCAAACTTTTAAAGGATCTTATTAACATGAAATTTTTTCATAATGTTCTTATTCTATCAAACATTACTACATAAATATTTTCATATAATGTATGTTTATTGCATTAATTTATCATATTATACCAAGCTATAATTAAGTGAATTACAGCTTTGCATTAATCTCAAATTACTCAATTTGACTTTCTAACACAACTCCATTAACATTGTCATATATGCATGTATATGTATGAAATGACTCAAATGAGGTCAATATGAATTATTACATGTTTGTATAAGCACCTAATTAACACAGTCAATGGAAAGCAATTGAAATTTATTTTCACATCAAAAACTAAAAAACATTATTTTTTAGGATTACCTTTGCACAACTTTTCCCTTACTAATAAGGTTTACAAGCATGCAAACTTTAATTTGCATACAACCATCACTAAGTATATTCTTTGTATTAAAATCCATTTTATATAAAACACATGCATCTTTTAATGTCTTAAAGGCTTACAATGCTAATAGCTTACAAGACTTAGTTGCAGATGTATACATACCATTGAATATAAAAGATTTAAAGGTGTCTAAATGCTGCTTTAAGAGAAGACGTCGTTAAACTTACCGATTCCATAACGATGAGTGGATAAACATTTCCATGTTTTACTATTACTTTCAGGGGTTATTGTCCGGGATTTTATTTGCATCGGGGTTATTGTCCCGTGGGTTATTGTCCGAAGGTTATTGTTCCGGGGTTATTTTCCGAGGGGTTATTGTCCTGTCACCAGCCCTAACTGACCTCTTTATCATCGTAGAACACTGAAAGCCTTATAATTTTAATCATGTTGATGGTGACGTGATACCTATATTAAGGATAATAACAGTAATTGCAGTAATTGCAATAATAACACTAATCAAACTCCATTACACAAGTACACTTAGAAAATTAAAAATATTATAATAAGCCTTAGAAACCTTTCTAAATTTTTTGGTGACATTATATATTTTTGCTTCCTCGGTTGTTTATTGATCACGTCCACTGACATCTAATACGCGGGCATTTGGTCACATCTCCTCCTTCATTAATGAATCCCTTCACTGACTCCCTGGACCTCGACGATTGATGGTTGGTTGTTTAGTATTTTTGTGATGACACTATATCAGAAGAGAGTTCAATGACGTCGATATCGTCCTTTATACAGAAGTTAGACATCAGGAATTAGCATCTATCAGAGACGAATTAAACGAAAATTTTGTTTAATCGATATAGAAACTCACCCACTCGACGTTCTCTGCCAGTGCCAGTGCCAGTTCCAAGCCTGGGTAAAGGAGGAGGACGACGCTTATGGTCATTGTTACAACACAGTGCAGTTAACCTGTGGATCAAGAATCAGTCGATCAATTATTAATCCACAGTTTAACGTCGTCATATGACATCTATGGCCGTTGACGACAATTAAAAGCATTTATAGCACACAGTGCAAAGAAATTCATAGCGTCTGAAAGACACCATTCAAAACTGTCTGTATTTTAAACTGTCATTAGTGTTCATTGTTTTACAACATAAATAATAATGGTATTAATAACATCAATAATACATGTAATATAGTATTTCATGCAAATGTAACAATATTTGCATTAATATTTGCATCAAGAAATGTTCAAAATAAAACAAATTGTGTATGACCAGTCTCTATGTACATTATGTAATCATTAAAGTCTTAAAGAATCTTTTGACATGACATTTTTTCATAATGTTCTTATTCTATCAAACATTACTACAAAAATATTTTCATATAATGTATGTTTATAATATTCGTTTATCATATTATACCAAGGTGTAATTAAGTGAATTACAGCTTTGCATAAATCTCAAATTACTCACTTAGACCTTCTAATACTACTCCATCAACATTTGTCATATATGCATGTATATGTATAAAATGACTCAAATGAGGTCAATATTAATTATCACATGTTTGTATAAGCACCTAATTAACACAATCAATGCAAAGCAATTGAAATATAAAAAACCTTGAAAGTCAAAGCATTAGCCAATCTACATCAACTATAACCCATTCCTAAGACAACTTATCATCATAACTGCAGCATGACAATAGAAACTTAATGCAAGAAGACAAACCATTTTTAGCACACCAATAACTGAGTACGTGTTGAATCCCATTTAGCAAACTTCACTCAGAATAAAGAATTCTTAATCTAGTGCAAAATATTTTCCAGAGGTTTACAGATTATGGATATTCATAATCTTTACGCCAAGATAATCTTATTCTATTCTTTTATTTAACAATTATAGTTGTCAATAAAATCATTCTATAAAAATATAATACTTGACTTTCTTAGCTATCACACATTTTTATGACTAATTTTGCACATACTAAAATAACCAACTCAATTTATGTAAGATAACAATTACACAACTTTTCCATTATAAATAAGGTATATAAGCATATAAACTGTACTTTGCAAACAACCATCACTCAGTAAAATTTTTTTATTAAGATCCATTTTATATAACACACATGCATCTTTTAATATGTCAGAGATATTCTCTTTTCTACAATTTAATAATAAATAGTTAATACTTTCTGGGACTGTACATAAGCTACAAAGTCCAGTTTCATGTTTCTTAACAAGAACAAGTCTTTCATTCAGATTTACATTTCCTAATCTTAATCTTGATATTTGAACCTCTTTCCTTCTATTTGGGCCAGTAAATTGTAATCATGTGTCCACCACAGGACACATATGTTTATAATGCTGAGCCTTATAATCATTGTCATATTCAATCTGCCATTCATTAACCACATGAGATTTTATAATGGAAAAGATTTCTTGTAATTCTAAATAATTTCTTGAATTTATAATAGGCAAATTAAGAGATTGTTTTGCTAAAGCATCTGCTGTTTCATTACCTAATATATTAACATGACTAGGAATTCAAATTAAACATATGTTACTCATCTTAATTTGATTCACTGCTACCATTGTCTCCTGTAAAAGGAGTGGTCTAGAGCGCGAATATTTACTTCTAATAGAAGTAAGAGCACTCAAATCAACGAATTTATATAATATTATAATTGCTTCTGGTAGATCAATTAAATGACGTTTAACCGAATGTTCAATAACTGTATTGGGCCTATCAGTTTAGCAAGAAGATAATCTGATGGCGATGCGATGTTCGCTGGTTGATCATTCGCAATTTATTGCATTGTATTTGGACATTTTAATAGGTTATCTTCTATTGTGCAACTTCATGGTCTCTATATAAAAGGTATATTTTTGGATTGCATCATTGGAAACGATGCATAATCGTCCCCCACTCAAGGCATCTTGGGATATTTATACTATCAGTGAATCAGTTATTTGCCTTCTCTTCACCACTATTGCCATCGCTACACTTCTAGGGCGTCGATTGGAAGCGTAGGGCACTGCCTTATTCACGAGCGTTCTCGTGTATCAGCTTCCATTTGATCGCATGATCAAACAGGTTGTTGGTCTTGTTTTCGCTAACGTCCTTCTTACGTCATCATCGACAATTCAGTTTATCATTTCAGACAATTTTTTGCGAGACAAAAGGGTAAAGAGTTATCAATTTTTGTCACGCTAGCAGTGAACATGTACAGCCTGCCCACCGTTCAGTATGAATGCGCAGACTAAAAAAAGCGAAGCCTGTGGAGGTATTCAAACTCAGTTCTAAAGTTGCCAGATATGCTTTAACGTTTAAAACCATCTGAGTCTCGTGCCACATCAATGATGTAAACAGGTCATAACGTGATATTGTGCTTCCAAATGAGTCCGTTATTGATACGCAGGGGTTCCCTTTTAATAACACAATGTGATAACAGGGTCCAATAAAGTCGCTCTCCTCCCTCATCTAGTATTTGGTACTGGCACTGCCAGAGTGTGTGTGTAAAGGCGCAATTAGTCCTATTTCCATGTCGCTCATTCGCTTGTTCAATTTTCAATCAAACATCATTAATATGCATTACTATAACTATTATTATTATTATTAAACGAACGATTTCTAAAGCGCCGTAACGCAGCCATGTTGCTAGAAGGGCGCGGACCACTGGGATGGACCATACCCGACTCTTGGTCATAGATTTTGGGACCAGCATCGGGGCAGATATCTGAGCCAATGTCAACCCTAAGCCTCCGCCACTCGCAGATCCCACTGTTTCCACACCGAACTCTCCTTCGATGGGTGGTTATAGCGCTCGTGATTAAGCTGATGCCCTGCGCTTGGCTTTCGAGTGTCGCTTTATAGGTTTGGAGATTACGGTTACGATCAGTAGGTGGAAACAGATGCTGAATTATAATGCTGTAGACATAATTATGCGCAAAGACGTGAATCCTTAATTTACATAATGTGATTGCAGTGGGGCAATAAGTCACTATCAAAACATCACCGTTAAGCGAATATACCTATTTATAGCTTCGTCAAGATGTAGATTAAAAGTGTGATTGAGAAAGATCATTGCTGTCATCCTCCTCCTTTATCCACGCTTGAGTCTGGCACTGTAGGAGTTCATTCAGTATTCAAGGAATGGATCGGTCGGACTCAATATATAGGCGCAACTGCTGTTGTGATGCAGAGCAATTGTGCGCGAAGGACTTGGTCTAGGTACCTACACAGTAACGCCTCGGACGAGGGTTGAACCCGCACTCCCTGCGTTACTGGCCGATCACTCTGATCAATCGGCCACCGTGCCACATTACACCGCTGTAATAATATCGAAGTGTGCATAGAAGTTTCTGTTTCATAAACACTGTAATATAACAAAGATCGTTAAACAATTTTAACCCGTCAATAGTTACACACCCTAAAAAGAATAGCTTTATGTTTTATATAAATGTTTCTCCGCAAAGATGCATTTACTTACGTTCTACGTAAAGGTCACTTTTAACAGAGTCAATCGTGCCGTCAATAGCTTTTAAAATTCCAATTTTGTCATAGATTGATCTATAGAAGATCCACTTCCGCCACTGTTTGTGATTCGTATGACAGTTATAGCCAAAAGTCTCAATGAATGAGGAGGGATAGAATGACGCTCTTTTTTTTATCCCACAGCCGTTACTTTGATAGCGATGAGAGTGAACACATCACTACCTGTAGGAATCTTGCAAATATATATAAAATGCGATAAAAAGGTGTGTAATGAGTCGTTGTTTCAGTGCTTTTACGACATATTCCTCTTGTATTAGTTGTCTCTTCTACTAATTTCCAGTGAGCATTGAATCCACCTGTTTAAGGATATCTTATGCATCATTTTGCTGACTAGACATACCAAAATGTCCTCCTCATTACGTTTTGGTCGTGTTTTATGATATATAATTGTGGCTTATAACTGAAGACTATAATATTTTACGCCGTATTGATTTACAATTGTGTCGCGCCTGTATAGAAGAATTATTATTTGATGTTAGTTAAGTATAATTAAGATTACGATTTATGTTTTCGTCTTATTGACAGTTTGCTTTCTTTTCATCAGAACAGTCTTAAATTGTTTATTTTTATATACATTCAATGCATTATGGGGTGGCCCTAACTAGCGGGGGCAGTTTGGTCCCTAATTGGGTCTCCCGGGCGGTCGACAGTAGTGTTAAGAAATTTCATGTACTTGCGCTTATATTTTTTGATCTGCTGAATAAAACTTTTGATTGATTGATTGATTGATTGATTCGATATGAATAATTATTTTTATGCTTTTGCCAATGTTTTTGTTCTTCATGCACTCAAGTGAAAATCAGGATTTCCCTTTTAACTTATAACGCACAAGGCGTCTAAATAGATCTAAATAGTTTCTCTAATCTTTGGGGCTAAAGCGACATATGTTACTGGGTTCTGAAGTTTCATTCCGTTTTATACCTTAACGAACAAGGCAACACATTCACTTACTTGAATATGACAACAGTTAGAACGGCAACTATTGTCCTATATGTTCTTCAGCGTTCTTTTATTTCATAATTTTAGTCATCACAATTATTGTAATCGAACTATTGAGCGTAATTCGAAAACTCTCATTAAACGTTCCAATGCACCCAAAGTTTCGGTTCTGCCTATACACCCTTAAATCGCTTCTTGACGAAACGATATAAATTTACAACACAACTCTGCTTGCTGTTTAACAGTTAATGCTTTAAGCCTGGAAAAAGGAAGAGGTCGACGCTAATGGAATGGCCTTTGTTACCCCCACAGTGTCGTTAAACAGCAACTAACGACAAACTGCAATTTTCAGAATTATCGTCTGTACAGATGAATGGATTCAGAGTCCAAAGACAGCTTACAACAGTAATTTCGACAAGTTATCGGTTTATTATTTGTCTAGGTTTAGCGACAATGCGTGCTCACAAAGATCATTACAGTCGCCCTCCTCATCCGTCGAGGCTTTGGACTGGAACTGTAACAGCGTTAGCCGTGTCCGAGATTGGTTATCTAAGAGTAATGTAACGGATTAGGCCCTGTTATAATTTCATGAATTGACGTTCTAAAGGTCTCCAAGCATACATTCCGAATGTACGTTGTTTCTAATTGCAAAGTTTAACGTCCATCTCCGACGTAAAAGACCGTTGACGAAAACACGTACAAAATGACCTTATTATTTAATTCAGCTGATTGTTGATTTAGCAAACTAAATTATTGTTTTCGGTCGATATTCTGATATCAATTATAATTTAAAAGGCGTCAACGATCATAGCAGGCAGCTTCTGAAATAATAAATAACCACTAGGCCCTACTCACGGGCTTGCGGTGCCAGTCCAAACCTCTTGAATAGATGGGGCGATGATGATCATTATGTGTAATGACACAGTTTGAGAAACTATTTTGACCAATCGACAAATTTTCAGCAGACTTGGAAACTGTGACTTAGTTTGCATCGATTTGAAAGGAATTGGCAGCCGTAAAATGTCGCCAAACAATGGAAATAAATACTCAACTGCTATCGAAAATCCAGTGAGAACTGAATATAAAGCTTTCCTACCTACGGCATTTGTGGTAATAAGAAACTGTAATAATTTTGCATAAGCCCTTAGTGAATTTTTGGTTAAATTAAATATTATACTCTATATATCGCGAAGCCTTAATCCCACGACACTCCTTGTAAATACCTTTAAATAGTTTCTTCCCAATACTATATATTGGCTACATCGCTAGTGCCGTTGAGTATCTGTTAAATAACTAGCATTCCAAACTGTATTCATCGTGACTGTGAATCAAAACAATTATTTCTCCATTCAAACAAAGACATCACGTAATATACAAATATATGCAAAACGTTCTTATGGAAATGTCTAGGTCAACGATGAATATTAATCATCGCATAATTAACATTAGATTCCGATTAGTGGACTCTGAACTCCCTTTGACTACCCTTTGAGCAAACTCTGTGATTCGACACAACGCTCATGAATAAGCTGGTGCCCTGTGCCTGTCTTTCGAGTAGCGCTTTATAATTTTGGATATATCGATTACGACTACGCTAATTTGGAATTTTCCTGTCGAATTGCCAGAACTCCCAACATTTTGTTAAATAATATAGAAAACTGCTTCGCTATCTTCCTTGATCAAACATTAGGACACCTCTAAGTACATTCGCAATAGTGTAATATATTTCAATTGTGGTAAAATTGCTACGTTGCATCCAACAACATAAAACATTTTAAAACAGTAGAGAAACACTACGTATAGAAATTTTCGATGATTTGAGAAATATTTACGATTATAATTATTGCAGTAGAAACTGAAATCGAGAGAGAGCGATAGAGTGGCATTATCGCGTTCTCATTCATGGCAGCGATCGTTTAGAAGGCTCCGCTGCTTCTTATGAAACTTTTTAGCTGAAATAAACAGCCTGTATGCAGTATCTGATACTCTTTCATCAATATAATTTTACTCCCGTTGTTTATCAAACATCGTCCGTTGACTCTTACACAACATTGTTGCAGAGCATTCACTCTTTGGTTTTCGTTTATACAGGTAATATATTTCTAAAAATTATTATTATTATTATTATTATTGCTTATTATTATTATTATGATTTATTATATATTATTATTATTATTATAGCTGTTATATGTTTTCGTCCCCATCGGGCTGAACAAAAGATCCCCTGAATGCCACTGCATTAAAACGTTGTGTACAAATAGACAGACGTTGAAAAAGATGAGTTGTTTTGTGAGGGTCTCCCTCTAAATATAACTTTAAACAGAAACAATTTAAAGGTGTACAAACAGATTCACTGCTTTGAGTTCATTGCAACATTTATTGTAAGTTTTCTAGTTGCTCTCAATAGTCAAATTAAGATTAAATCAGACTTGGATTAAACTAAATCATAATTGAGAATGTTTTAACGACACACGTGTATTATGGCATCACTAGTCGTTGTTTATCATAACAAAGATGATTAGATTCAACTAATCCATGCTCCATCCTTATGAATGTCATTGACTGATGGGGACAGAAGCTGAGTAATGGCGTTATTAGTAAAACCAAGATCACTGGTCGCCTTCCTCCTTTATCCAGACTTGAGACTGGCACTACCAGAGTGCAAACAGTGTAGGGATTCAGTTTAGTAATAGTTGGTATTGTTTGAAACTGGAAATATAATAATATGGCCTCGGAAACCATCAGTATAATGGTCTCAGCTATGTGTCTAGCGACACCCATCGTAAATATTTAGTTCTACCAATTACACAGTTACAGGATCGACCTATATCATGAAACTATTTATTTTACTCAACAATTTTACAGGGTTATCGTTTCGGCGGATGGATGGATTCAGAGATTGACGGCAACAGTTACTTGTATCAAAGGAGTGGATGTTATACGTGTAATTTTTTATTGAGATGCTTTTATATAGTTTTCTGAAATTTGATTTAAAGGTGTGCAGGAAAAGCCAAAACATCGAGTGCATTGCAAGATTTTTAATAATTTCTTCTTGTGCTCAATACTTCAATTAAAATAGATTAAATAACATATTATGACATCTAATGCCACTGAATTAGATGGAAAACCCTCGTTTCTTGTTTTTTGCCTTACTCACTATTGTGCTATATAAGCGAGTGAATATGTGGCTTTGTTTGACGAATTTAAGTCATAGACAATATAAAGAAACATAAATTGTAAGCGCAGGAGTTTTCTACAAAGCTTTACGCTGTTAACTTTTCATTGAATAGATCGAATAAGCGAAGTTTATTTAGGATTGGACAGCATCCGATTATGAGTTAGAGTTTGCTATAATGATTGAAGTGATGTTCTATTGACCGGGTTGTTGACTTGTGGTTCAGCTAAGCGTATGATTTATCAAATATAAGATGCATCAAATTAATCTATGCGCTCCTAGCTTAGTGACCTCTGTTGCCAAAAAGATCTTGTTAGACTCTTCATTCATCCATTAACCTAAATGATTGCGATACTGCTTTGTGCAATTAAATTATGTCATTCAAACGGTGATAACTCTTTCTATCGCTCGCTATTGGCGACTTCATTCATTTATTTTAAAAGCTTATTGCGTTATTTCAGCTGACTACTGAAATGCTTTCCGAACACCAGTCTGGACAAAGCTGAGTTTTCAAGACAGCCAGAAAGTGTACCACATAGCAATTTAGTGAACTATTAATATTATATCAAAGAACGCAACGTTCTAAAGGTATCCAAAGATTAGCGTCGAATGAATGTTATTTTGCTAACTTCCAATTTCTTAACGTCGATCAATGACGTCAAAGTCCAATGATGACAATTCGTGTGAGTATATGTTGTGGTACATTGATAAGAAGAATCTATATTGCGATTGAAAAGTCTAATTAAACGTCTTTGGGGGACCGTAGAGTAGTGGTGAATACACTGGGACGCAGCGCTTGAGGTACCGAGATCGAGACCCGTATCCCCAAAAGGATTGTCTTCTTTCGCTAGGCGGCGGCGTTTGTAAAAAATAATGATGTATAGCGTAATGGGCGCCCTGCGTGGCTGTCGACGGTTAAATTCGACTCCTGTAATAACTCGTCATCATTCGCTCATACAGCTCTTGTAATCATTATGCGGTTTGTCAGTTTGCAATTAAACGAAAATATATTTCTTTCTTAATTAAATCGACAATTTACATTGTTACTGTGGAAATCATTGGTTAACAGGAGACCATATTCTGGCTACTATGGTTCAAATTCTATCTTTTACCATCATTCTACCCCCGCTACTGCACGCACTTCCCTCAGTCGTTACTGTTCTTTATCGGTCGCTTCCTACATTCTTCCCTCTGCTTGAAACCTTTTCATACGTACGTGTGTTGCTGTTACCCCAACTATTCAAGTATTGAACCGACATTCGATAAAGGAAGATTTAGTTGAAGTATCTTTCAAGCTGAACCGATCTTTCCTGTAATCAGGCCAACCAAAAATATAAGCTAATTCTGTCCAGTTCAATCAAGATACTAACCCCACATTAGTATGATCTCGGTAGATAAGATTAGAATGGATTATACTACACTGGATAGGATTTTTCTGTTGATGGTCTTGAACCTTTTGTTCCTGTTATTAAGACTGCTCTGGCCAAACCCCAGGGTGGGTTTATCTGTCTGAAACGACCCTCACACTGTCACTAAAGGTTAAACTGATGCCTGGCTTCTTTACATCGGCTTATCGCTCATTAAGGAATCAATAATGCGGACGGAATTATATAGGATGTGATAAAGCTGTTAAGAACTGATTCGCGTCACCATGTATTTAATCGAGTACTTAGACACCTTCAAATCGTTCACTATATAATTTTATAAACGTAATTTCAGTGATCGTGTGATGGCTTAGAATCAGGTTTGTCTAAAATTCACTGACCCAAATAGTAGGAAAGAGGTTCAAATATCAAGATTAAGATTAGGAAAAGTAAGCCTAAATGAAAGGCTTCTTATGAAGAAACATGAAACTGGACTTTATAGTTTGTGTAATATCACAGAAAATATTAACCATTTGTTATTAGATTGTAGAAAAGAGAACATCTCTAGCACAATAAAAGATTCATGTGTTTTATATAAAATGGATTTTAATACAAAGAATTTACTAAGTGATGGTTGAATGGTTGTATGCAAAGTAAAGTTTACATGCTTGTAAACCTTATTAGTAAGGAAAGAGTTGTGTAAATGTAGTCCTAAACAAAGTTAGTTTTTGTTTTTTAATGTGTGAAAATAAATTTCAATGCTTTGCATTGATTGTGTTAATTAGGTGCTTATACAAACATGTGATAATTAATATTGACCTCATTTGAGTCATTTCATACATATACATGCATATATGACAATGTTAATGGAGTTGTGTTAGAAAGTCAAATTGAGTAATTTGAGATTAATGCAAAGCTGTAATTCACTTAATTATACCTTGGTATAATATGATAAATTAATGCAATAAACATACATTATATGAAAATATTTATGTAATAATGTTTGATAGAATAAGAACATTATGAAAAAGTTTCATGTTAAAAAGATTTTTTTAAAGTTTGATGATTACATAATGTACATAGAGACTGGTCACACACAATTTGTTTTATTTTGAACATTTCTTAATGCAAATATTAATGCAAATATTGTTACATTTGCATGAAATACTATATTACATGTATTATTGATGTTATTAATACCATTATTATTTATGTTGTAAAACAATGAACACTAATGACAGTTTCAAATTTAGACAGTTTTGAATGGTGTCTTTCGGACGCTATGAATTTCTTTGCACTGTACTGTAATGTTTCAAATTGTGGTCAACGGTCATAGATATCATATGACGACGTTAAACTGTGGATTAATAATAAAGCGTGTGATGGTTAAACGTCACCACTAATCGTACTCTGCTAATGCCAGTCCCAAGCCTGGATAAAGCAGGGAGGCGATGCTAATGATCTGATATTTGCCAATACCTACCTCTAATATTCACCAATTCCCTACCTCTGGTAGCGCCATTTCCAATCCACGAGAAATGATGAGCAAGAATATGATCATATTTCTGATTAATCTATCGTTAAACTGTGGTCATAGACCAAAAACATGTTAGCACAAAACACGTTGCGATGGGCCCAGGGTTTAATGACAGCGTATGACGACAGAGGTCGTTGCCGTCAACATAAATTTACTGGGCGTATTAAAGCATATTGCCAACAGGAGGTGGATAATGAAAAGGCAAAGAAAACATGGACAGAAAATACACATGTGTACAATCGATTATAGCAAAGCGTGTGACTGCATTAACCATGAACTGATGTGGAAAACTCTAATAGAAATGGCAATACCAAAACAATTGATACAACTACTAAAGGGATTGTACAAAGACCAGAGGGCGCGGAGTTTATCGACGTTGATAAATAAATCATATGAAAGGCAATACCTTACCAAAACAAAATGATCAACGTCACCATCCACTTCATCGATCCCTTAGACACCTCAAAATCGTTTCTTTGTGCAAGTCCAAAATAATGGCTCATTAACCATTTTAGCGGTGCAAATTTGACATCCTAGATCACGTGATGCTCAAGCAATATTTAAAGAGCAATTTATAAATTCCTTGCTACTGAAAATCATATCATTGACACTGAAGTCACCTCTCTATCGTTCAAGGTTACTGAAAAAATGGCCTAATAGCCGCTTTGTCTGTGTGACCTTGATTCCAAGGTCACGCTATATTTAAACGACATCGTAAATATATTTCTTAAATTCCTTTACCCAGAAGCCTGATTAGACATCAAAATCACCCTTCTATTATGCATAGTTTTATAGATATATACCGACATAATATATGTAAGGGCCGCAATTTTGGACGCCATCTTGTTTTGTGAGAGTCTGCATGGGAGAGCGACACTCACCATATAATTTATGAATCTCCATCATCATGCAAAGAGAATGAAATCAACCGCATATTTTCATCACAAAAACCGCCACGTGACATCCTTTAGGTCTATTTGCTTCCGGACTATCAATGTTTGAACTAGTTATTTCAGATTCACAAACCTGTTCCATTTTTTATATAGTTTTGATAATATAAATTTTAAAGGCGTATAAGCAATGACGTCAACGTACCTAAACCATGTATTATAGATAATTAAATTGTTAATATTCAATTTCTAGCGACATCTATTGACTGTCAGGATGACAATCGCCGACACAAAAGCGAGGAATACGAAGCCTTCCATCAAAATCTTTTGCGCATATAATTCGTCCATTTTGGCGATCGTTATGACGATGACTTATTTCGAAATGGGGACTTTACTGCGAAACTTCGAAAATGTTGGAGTTGTCTAAAACTAGTTTTCTCTCCTGGAATTATTCGTCGTGTATTGCAATGATTCTGTGCGTTTGAGAGGCATTTATTTGCAAATTGCCTGGACCCTGTGCGATTGCGTCAGAACATCGCTTCCGATGTTCACGGTCGGGTCCCACCGTGCAGTTGTGGACGCCTCCTGTTGCCGAGTGTTTAACTTTTCGGCGGAGGACGAGCCGTGTCGGCCAATAGAGTAAACTCAACCGATAACCACGGATGGCTATTGAATCTACCGACGAAGACACGACGAATGCCTTTCTACGTCAACCTTGTACTTCGACGAATATCCAGACGCGCGTCATCTTCCACCAGCGAGGAACTACGCGTCGACAACGTCCTGTGTTTGCGATCGGCGTTGACAGTTTTCGCTCTACTCATCGGCGCAACTTGGCTCAGAGATTGTACCGATTCATGCTATTAGTCAGATGTCGATAGGAATCCGTTGGTTGGTTCCTGGTTTGTGCGTGGGCCCACCACTGATGACTGTTTACAGCCTACTGTGCATAGTTTTGCTAATAGATGCATCTTGTGTTCACTGTGACATTTAGCATAATTGCGACCAGCGTAACAAACGCCTGTGAGTAGATATCTTGAAGTTGCGCTATGTAAATGCTTTGATTACATCTACATCTGATTACATCTCTAGAAGCCATACGATGTACGAATGTACAGTACACCCTTATTTATATCGACCACGTTATTTAATAATGGGAGAAGAGCAATAGAAATTTTATAGTCAAATGCAATGCAATAAATAGCAGATGACCAACCAAGGAACTTCGTATTATTAGCAATTTAGCATACCGTTGAATTGTGGGATCTAATCTCGTTCGACTTTCGCTAAAGCACCTTTAACTGCAATCTCTTCAATATCGAACTTTGAGTTGGTCATAGAAGAAACAAACAAAAACCTTTTTATTGCCACGAATTCTGCATAATTTTAATGACAAATTGACTTTGATATAATACGCAGAAGACGTTGAAAAATGGAAGCCAAGAAAGAATATAATCCCGCTTTAAGGGTCATACAAATTTTATCATCTGTGGCAAGCGTAGTAAAGTAATAACTACATCAATCTCAACTGGTTAATTAAGAGAGTGCTCCAAGGTAGTCTAAAAAGTAATTACTTCCTGACCTCTGCCTATCGACTTTGTCTTGATTAAGCGCTTCTGAATAAGCAGGATCCCCGAGTTGGTTTAGGTGCGCACTGTAGAAATGTCGAGTTTACAATTGCGATGGTGACAATATTACATGATATTATACATGATAATGTAGTTGTCAATATATTGCTACTGTATTATTACGTGTGATTTAAATAATTGTTCATTGCAAGACCAATGCAGACTGTGTCGTATTAACAGTTGCTATGTCTAAGAGTTTAAAAAAAAATTTTGACATTATTCGTTCACTTGATTAAACTTGATGAAAAATTTAATTCACAACTGATCGGTCTATGTAGAATCAAGTTAAATGACTTTTTACGTCCAACTCATCTCTTCACCAGTTCAGAAACACACGGCGCTCTGTTCGTTGTGAGTTTCTGGTGTTATCAGTCACCAGGGGCGCTATATCAAGTTTCATTGATTGATTGCCTTTAAAAAGTTGGTGATGTTTATGAGATTACCGCAGCCCGTATTCTAGCAGTGCCAGTAGAAAACTATGAAAAAGAGAAGGATGAAGAAAAAAATCATATATTGTAATTACACAGCATGGTTAAATCATTCCAACTAATTAACTGATAACAACATAAACAGAAGCAGCGACGAATACGGAAAAGTCGTCATTTAATCCAACCGCCACATTTTTCAGATATCGATAAATTGTGAGATCCAGCCATTTTTTATGTGTCCAGAAAGGAAAGCGACTAGGAAACTACACATTACACGGGAAATTAATCATAAACAAACCTGCTCGTGTTTCACGTTTAATAAATTATATGAACTACGTATTTTAGAGGTGTCCAAGTAAAGTGCCACTGGCTTTACGTCTCTAGCGCAAGTCAACTCCCACACAGGGCTCCACCCAGGGGCGGCGATCCAGGGATGTCGAGGGGTACAAGTTCGTCACCTTTTGCAGAGAGGGTGTACGTTATGTGTTTGTCTCCTCCACATTTCCTGCCCCTCTGATTGGGTATCCCCACCTGTCAAACGACATCGCCGCCTCTGTTAACACGAAAGCACAATGGAGGGACGCGTCAATAATATTTTACAGAAAGTCGCTTGTAAATGCTCTCAATTTCCTCAACCTAAGTCCCTATTAAAAAAATCAGAAAGCGTAAGCTGGAACAAAAGGGAAGGATTGAGATCTGCATGTATTTGTATGATGCCTGTTGTCAATAATAATGTTAATCGTTTTAGATATGAGAACATCGTTCTATAGACCTTGCAATCCTGGGCCCGTATGCAGACATTGGAATAGCCTATTCGCTGGATAAGGCTTACTCCCGAAATAACTATTCATCGAACAGGCCGTGGCCGTCGTTGCTATGCATGAGCGAGAAATAACCGTGGAGTAGTTGCATCTGACATAACGTTCGCGAGTCTATGCTTGACGCTGGGTTCACGGTAATGATTTCAGTGGGTATTGATAACTGCGCATGCGTAAAGTTTTTATAGCGCAAAGTTTTTATAATTCGTATTGCCACGGCTAAGATACTAAGTCAGAAATCACATTTTGTGGAAATCAACCAAATTAATTAATTTTGCATGTCTGATACAATGCAAGAAGCTCATCAACTTAATGTCATGGTAAACTAGATGGCGTTTAATTTACATTTTATGAAATTAATTATTTCTGCATGGCCAAAGGCAACGAACCTCTACTCGGCACAACATGTGCCACTTGGCAAGCGATTTCGTCACAAACAAAGCTTAGTAGTTTTTGGTAATGGCGAAAATGGAAGGCGTAATAAAATGTTTTATTTTCCGTAGATCTAGAGGATTGCTACGCGATCTATAGATGCATCTAAAAGCGTCATAAACTGCTTCGAATGCGACGAATCATAACAGTGGTCGCCATTTTGATTATGCCCTATTCAGGAATAGCGGACTTATACCTAGGGTCAATCAGGAGTAACTCTATGTCAAGCGTAGCGCACAATTCCAGCCTCATGCCAATGTTGGGCACGAGACCAAAACCTCGAGACAGAGACCAAGATCAAGACCGATAATCTATTTTTTTATAAACAGTTCATTTTATTAAGACGCTAAAACGGAATAACATGCTTAAAACATTAACTTTATTAATCTTAACAATGGTCCAGAAAACAGTTTTACCGGTAAGTCTGAACTTTTGCGGGTTCAGCCCTTGGCTTCGGCTTAAGAATAGCACACTATAAATTACTTACAGTATACATTAATACTTTAAGACATCTGAACAAGGTAGATTAACGTTTCGTTTGAATGGTGTACTTGTAATTGTAGGTTAACAGTGTCTACACGTGGCCGAATGTGCTGGAGGAGCAGGCAGCGGGCCATTAGGATGGACCATCCCCAGCGCTTGGTCATCGGCTGTGGGACCAGCATCGGGTCAAATGTCTGAGTCAACCCTAAGCCCCGCCAGTCGCAGGTCCTACCGTTTCTACACCGCACGCTCTCCTTTGGATGGTAGTTAAAGAGCTCGTGATTAAGCTGGTGACCTGCGCTTGGCTTTCTGGTGGCGCTTTATAAGTTTGAAGATTACGATTACGTGCAGGAAGAGAATAAAAATTCTGAATTATAATACTGTAGACACAGCTATGCAGAATAACGTGAATTATTAATCATAGCTCTCAGCTTATCAATGACAGCTCTCAAGTTCCTTTATCTAACTCCCGATTAAAACCAGATCGCTTAAACTGGAGCAAAAGAATAGGGGCTGGCACTTCTGGACTGCAAGCCGTTGAGGTGTTGGTGGTTGTTGCAGTTTAACGACACTGTGTGATGTTTTTGTTTAAACATCAGTTTATTGACATCTCATAACAACAATGGCCGCTGACGTTATATAAAGCATCGTACATTTGCAAATTTACAGAGCAGCAAAATACATTCACATTAAAACTATACATACATTTATCATTATACGCCTTTGCATTGATCGTGTGGCAAACATATTTCGAGTGTCAGTTTCACTTAACAGCTATTTGCGTTGTTTAACACACAGGAATCATAATATGCTAACATCACTTGGATAAAAAATTTACGGTTTAATGTAAGAGAGTCTTTTTCAGACCTGGATACATTATTTAGGACCAATAGAAACATGAGCTTGACTTAATTTCATATAAACACATAATATTCTATAATTATACTACATTGTATCTAGATGGCATAATAATTATTATGCACTTTGAGTAATGGCGAGACATGAAAGGAACATTAGTTCATCTATATCTGTGGCTTTTACATCAGTTTGTACAATCAACAGCGATTTACTTCATCCAGACGGCGTCACGCTCCTTAATGATGGGCCCATCTCTCTAATCAAATTTTTCCACTTCCCCAAAGTAACGCGTGACGCCACCTCTGCACATCTTAAACACGGTATTCATTTGTAATTAAGCAGTCCATTCAACATAGATATTATAGATTATTAGACAAAATATCCTAAATGTAGCGTTTCAAAGGTAACATGCATATAGACATTGTTTTGGTAATCATGCTAATTTCCAATTTTACATCAATGCAGAAATCTACTCTGTGTGTGAGATTTCTAGCGCTTTATTTGCCATATATATAGTACTATATGGAAAACACATGTTAGCTAAAGTAAAAGAGTGGCTAAATGTGGATATTAATTTCATTTCCAAGTACTGCTTTAAACCGGGTCAAAGGCTGAGTAATGTTGCTATTTTTGTGTATTATATAACTTCGAGAAGATTTTACTTAAAAAGGTGTTAAGGCGAAGGTTCAATGAGAATTGGATCGAGCAGTTTAACGGCATGTTAACAATACGAAGTAAGTTGTTTAGTAATAGCTACTTATTGTGTTGAATCTGGTCAGTTATGTAGCGCCTCTCAGTGTTAAGCGATCGACTTCAAACTCCATTTGATCGTTCATGTTGTTGGCATTATTTTGCCTACACAAATTGGCCGTTATCTGAATGTTTCTTTAAGAATGTTCCTATTAAACACCTTCAAAACACTTTTTGAATGGTCTATTAGTGTAATTTTCGTGACTTGATTGATTTACTGGTCAGTATTAAAAAAGTCTGTAATCATCTCATTTCAATATATTGAGAAGAAAAAAATCGTGGTCAAGAGGTCGCTATGAGAAAACTCGTTCAGTTGCATTTGACAATTTACCTGCTCGGCGGTGTCTTTCGGTTTTAGCCACTAAGGCGGTCAACGGGTACCCGAGTACCCGTGAACCCGACCGACCCGGGTAATGAAATCGGTTTCGGGTACCAGAATTTCCGTTAAAATGCGCGATTTTACCCGAACATAGGCTTATGCCAGAAATATTTCGTTGGTCATACTGGCTGACTGCCCTGGCAATGAAATCCGACATTCCGTAAAAGTGCGCAATTTTCTACATTTCCTAGCAAAATATCCGCGCGGTCCGACCGCGCGAGTCGACGGGTATCCGGGTCATAATTTCAACATTTTTTGACAGCCTTAGTCGACACCATAGCTACAATGTACGTCGCATCTAGATCAAATTTATAAAAGAGATATAAAGCAATGGCTAAGGGACTTTAAATGACACAGCTGCCATTCAAAACGGGAGCGGTGGTGAAGGGTCTCACTCAATTAATCAATTTGATATAAACAGCATGAAGGAAAGAAGCTGTACAATTACGAACATAATAACGTGAACTTTTACATCTTATTATTGGTAGGGACGCAATGAATTATTCGCAGTGAGCTACTTATCTCTATTTATCGATGCTTAGCAAATGTGTTTTTTTGGACCTTATTCTGACTTGGTTGTAGGGCGCCATAAGTTGATACCTAGTGTGTTAGATAATGCTATCATTTTACAACACCCTTTTAATCCTCCTGTCTAGTTGTATATGAATAGATCTTCGAGAAATGACCACATCATAGGTGTTGGTGGCGAATGGTGGAACTGAAAGAATGACTGCATATAACCGCACAGGCATGCAAGTGTGCATGTAGAACGTACTAATTGGCTTTGGTTATAGTCTACACAATCATAACTCACATATCCGATACAGTGAACCTATTCTGATCAAATTGAATCCAAAGTGACGACATAAATAACTCAAACACTGATTCTGTCCATATTCAAATATGTCACGAACGGAGCACGTCAAACATCTCATTTAAATAATGAAATCCAAACCCCGTATTAATTGCACGCAATGAAACTGTTACAACCAATTGGCCTCTCAATCAACTCTCATTTGAACACCTTTCTATTGGGTCTTCCACGCTATATATAAACATTTGCTCAAAAACGGCTGATTGTGTCGTCAAATAATTTCCAAAATACACCAGAAAAATCCAATTGAGAGGCACTGTGGCAGTGCCAGTCCCAAGCCTAGACAAAGGATGAGGAAATGGCGTCCTATCTAAAGCTGCACGATATGATGACCAGCCTGTTAAACATCGAGTGGTTACGCGCTCCGATTCCGTGCCCGAAGCCATGCCTTTATTTTACCGGACAAAGATATAATATTCGAAATTTCAAACCTAGAGCATTGTACAAAAACATATTCTAACATAAATCAACTTATTAAATTTCAAATTAACTGACTTTCTGATTCGGCGTAACTTTAACTGTCTCATTATTAATCTGTACTTTCATAACTATTGTAATAAGCTGCGTTTTTGCCAGCATGGCATCTGAATAAACGAAAATTGATTGATTGATTAGGACGACGCTGATGATCTATATTTCCGCACAGTGTCGCTAAACCGCAACTACTTACCTACATAACTATATTTGTTTTGTCAGATTGCTGCTTGGCTTTGCTTTCGGTGGTGTCTTTTGAGAACGAATATTTTCCAAATGTCACCCTTCTTTCTATTTTTCTAAGACACCTGGCATCTACCATATACTCCAAAGGTATAGAATTAAATCACCTGTTCTATTTCTTTTGCACTAATTATGCGCACTCTCACAACAGTTTCCTTTGCCTTACTTATTTCAGCACCGTTGTATTTTGAAGTCAAGTTTCATTCAATATTCAGATGATATACAGTTGATATACATTCAATCTACCATTGCCTGTTAACCATTTTGGTCTTCTCTTTATCACTGCCTGGTCGTCTATAGACCTCAGTGTTTTCATCCATCTTCCTCTGACCTTTATCTCTTCCTTCTGATCGTCTACTGCTTCTCTGAAAAGCTCTTCTATGTGCGCATCAAATAGCAATGGGGATAATTCCTTTGTTTCGTGTAAAAAAACTTTAATTGGATCTTCCCGATGTTATATAAATGTTGGCTCAATCTTCCCTCAATTAAATTTTCTAATTGCATGAAAAAATTATACAACCAAAGGATATTGATCAGACGACGAAACGAAACGATCATCGAGAGCAATGAGCAATTGTAATTAAAGGATTTGGTCAAAGAGGGTCAAACACAGTAAATGCTTCGGTCGAGGTTCAAATATGCACTCTCCGCCTTACAAGGCACGAACTTTATACCCAATCGGTCATCCATGCTACATCCAGGGTGCGTGTACCAAAGATTGTGTTGTATTCATAAAATTATTTGGCGCCACTTCAAGCAGAGGCGATTTGGTCTGCCCTCTCCCAATGCAAGTATTAAGAGAGTAGAAATTGTCTTTTGAACGGGGAGGAAGATGTAGGAATAAAAGAGAAATAATGATCCCATGTGGAAATCGAGGAAAGGGCGTTCAAAAGGGAGGGCAAAATGGTCGCAAAGATCGATTTAAGAAATACATACGTGTGTACATGTAGTGGTCATATCTCGCGGAAAGAAGAGAACATTCCAGAACATGTTTTGTCGCAAACAACTATTTCTACAGTTATATTGCTAAGTGATGATTTAAAACTTTCCAAAAGTGCCTCATAAAGTCCTATCTTCATTGTACCATACCTAGAAATTGTCGACAACAGCCTTTGACGTCACAGATCGACTTTACGCCTTGCAATATAAAAACGACATGTATTCGACGTGTTTGCTTCTACACCTTTATAGCATTTTACTCCAAAATTATTATTATTATTATACTTAAATTTCCTAATCAATAGAACTGCTGTAAGTGCTGTAATATGCCAAGCAAATTTCTGTCGACGGCAACGGCCACTGTTGTCATAAGTTGTCGTTAAACTCTGGATCCAGCACCAACCTAATCAATAACTCGTCCAAAGCCGTAGCTGGTTGCACTCTTCCAGTGCCAGTCCAAAACATGGACAAAGAAGGAGGGTGACGCTAATGGTCTATGTTATCACACAGTGTCGTTAAACCACAACTACCTAATAACTTGTCTATCGCTGGCTGACAAACCATTAAATTCTTTCTTCACGAGTGGTTACGCATATATCCATGCATGAATTAAAACAATTAATTTTTAGAAAAAACGCCACTGCTCACTCTCTTTCAGTGCCAGCCCCTAGGCAGGAAAAAAGTGCGGAGGGCGACGCCAATGATAATTGTGAACAAATAGTGTCGTTAAACTGAAAGTATCACCATTTGCATGACGTTAATTATCTTTGTCACAACTAAGTAATCGTAGGCCTATCGTTAAACAGCAGATTTCGCTGAACAGTGGATACAAATACTAAATTGTCAGTTAAACATTAGTAAACCTCGTTTGATATAATCCAGCGAGAACCGATAGTAAATTTTTCCATGTATTGCAATAAGATGTCGTCGCTCTTTGCATCCGTGCTTCATGAACTTTCGGTGAAATAGGTATAACACATAAAATATGGCAAAACTTTCAACGTACGACTCCATTTGTAAACACCTTTAAATCATTTCTACCAGGCCTTATATATACGCTTCAGCGATGCTCTGCGTATTGCAATCTAATCGGATGAACTGAAGTCACATTAACTCAAAGGGAAAACACTTAATCCGTCCTAACAAAGTTATTATGCAGATTTCTCGGTAAGCGTGACAATATTTAGCACAAATTTACAATAGATTACGATATATGCACTTTGACATCACTTGGACAACCGTTTGTACAATCCCTCTGATTTAAAGCACGAATAAGCTGATACCCATTTGTAATTAACAAATGGTCGGAATTTATTATTGTAAAGAAAGTACCGAATTAAAGGATTTTTTATTTATTCAATAATATGGACAAAGGAGGAACTGATAATTGGGTATTAAACTTTATTTTAAGTCACATTTTATGTTTTGTAATTGACATCGTGACTTGCAAGTATAAAATATATATTAGGGTATGTCATACCCCACCTCACCTCTAACGTTACATTGCTTCACCTCACTCCCAAAGGGTTAAACAGCAACTACCTAATAACTTTTTATAGGGTTTCTGTTCTGGTACGGCGCTGTATTGAGGGTTTAGCCCCACCATATTTGCGGGAGCTCTGCTGCTCCACTGCGCATGTTCAACGCCGTTGCTCTCTCCGCTCAGCTGCACAAGCTGAACTTATTGCACCCCGTTGAGAAAGGGCAAAGAAGAGCTACAAAAATGATTTGGGAATACAACGATTTAAACTATGAGGAAAGGTTGATTAAGTGTGGATTAGCAACATTGGTGATAAGGAGAAGCAGAGGAGAACTGATTGAAGCCTACAAGATTATTACTAGGAAGAAGGGGTGCAGTCGTGCAGAGAGGTTTTTCAATTTGCATCAAATAGAGTAACTCGGGGACACAGGTATAAATTGTTTAAGAAACCGAAGTAACAGTAGGGCAGAAATTCTTCAGTGGAAGAGTTGTAGACTTGTGGAATGGTATGGACGATAGTACTGTCTCAGTGGGCACTTAAAAGCAACAGCTTTTTAGAGGAAACTTGGAAAATTGGGTTATTAAACTTATCTAGGCCAAATTACAGAGGTTTTAACACAAACTAAGCGTCTTCTGAACCACTTTAAACCCTTGTTGTGTTATGTGATCATTAGCACAATCATAGATATCATCAAATGATGGCTGATCAGAAGGGAACATCACATTTCGCACCAACTTACGCAAAACAGCATTTTGTCGAGTGCGATGGGCAGCATTAGTAAAACCATACCATGCAGAGGATGCATATAATAGACAGGCCAGTGTGGCTGCCCAGACAACATCATAGAGGTACACATCAGAGAGGCCATGGGCAACGAGAACTCTAAATGCGTAAGAGGACTGGTAGGCTCTGTTACGTAAAACGACTTCATAAACGCTGTCACTGCTTGCAATCTGGCGGTGCCAGTTCAAAATTTGGATGAAAAGGAGTGTAACGCAAATGTTTTTGTCATCACACAGTATCATTAAACTGCAAAGACTTCAGCACATCGTACATAAAACCCTCTATAAGACTATAACTACGATTTGCCAACCGATGAATCGTTTCTAGTCTATACAAATGCTTATGACACTAAATGAGTCATTGCGGTCAAATAAATGAACATTTGATGATGAACTGCTGATGGTCTATGGATCCCTGAATAGCATGAGTATGAGAGAATGTATAACAACCGATTGGAGACTGATAACTATTGAAGGCTGACCACCTGTTTTGTCGCCAAATGGAGCAATTATGTGAACAAAAAGAAACTAAATAATTCAACTTAGTATTTATAACATCATGCTAAACTGACAGCTCCAATACTACATTTTGAACATTCGCCACAAAACACCTTTATATTGGATCTGTTAAGAAGATATATACGTTGTTTTTTTAAATATATAGGCTCACATTTTGCAATATTCACATATCAAGTGAGTTCATTCAATTAACTTCGGCACTGCTCACACTCTGAAAGTGCCAGACCAAAACACGGATAATGAAAGAGGGCGACGTCAATCACCTTTGTTTTCGCATATCGTCATTTTACTGCCCCATGCTAATTATCGTTTAGGCCGTGATTGTTATCGGATCGTATCCAATTATTTATATGGTGCTTCCTGCAGCACTAGCTATTCAGAAGAGTTCTCAGCGTGACAGCCCAGAGGAAATAATAAAGTCATCAGGCAACGAAGGGATGAGGGTGGGAACCCGATTAAAAGCATGCTATGGATAATGGGGGGGGGGGGCAGGTCATTCCACATAGAGGAGCCCACGATGGAAAAGGCACGGTGTGGATTTATAGCAGTCCTTGTCCGTGGAACAAGAAGATCAAGTCGATCCGCAGACCGGAGATGGCGGGAGGAGACAACAGACAGAGGTTTTCGCATTAAGTCGCTGATATATTCTGGGGTTTTGAGTTCTAAGGACAAAGAGGAGTACCTTGTATTGGATGCGAGAGTGAATGGCAAGTCAATGCAAGAGGTGCTCTGAGAAGGACAGGGTGCTATCAAGGATGGCACCAAGGACACGGACACTGACTGCAAATGTGACATCAAGATACATTGATATGAGAAGTGGAAGGTTGAGTATAAGTAACTGCTGTTTTTTTCCAAACCAGATCCGTTGGGTCTTAGAGGAGTTTAGGTTAAGTCAGCTGGCCGATATCAATGAGTGGAGATCATGTGACAGTGAGTAGATTGATACAACAAGAGAGAGCTGCTCAGCGGGAAGACCATGTACAAAGGTTTGGGCATCGTCAGCATAGAGGTGGCCAGTGGCTAGGTGTTTTGTGTGAATAAGGAAGGAATATCAGAAGTATAGAGCAGGTACAGGATGGTGCTGAGGACTGAGCCACAAACTTTACAGGAGCTATTATTAAGAAGTTGATGACTGAGCCCTGTGCGACACTGAACTCGACTCCGGTCCAGGCCGTTCTGGAATCACCAGGGACAACTATCTGCGAACGATCTGAAAGATAAGATTTAAGCCAGGCAAGAGGGGGTCCACAAAGGCCGCAAGATAGTTCAAGACGCTGCAGCAAGATTTCGTGATCGACCATATGGAAGGGTGAGGAAACATCGAAAAGTGCCAGCAGTGACACATGTAACTGCGACTGATCGATGGCTGAGTAAATGTCAGAGAGGAGACACAAGAGGGCAGTTTCGGTGGATTGGTGACCTCTCAATTCTAAATGTCTGGGGGCCATTAGGATTGAGATTCAAGATAAGGCAGATGCTAAATTGAGACAAGTTTTTCAATAGTTTTAGAGAGAAACGATACGTTAGAGATGGGCCGATAGTTTGTAATGAGATGTTGACACACTCAGGATAAAAGTAAAAGAAATAAAACATAATATACGATCATCTTCCAAGCTGATAATTTACAAAGTTATTTAACGACATATGTAAGATCGACAATAAAATTGTTGGAAAAAAATTAGAAGTTTCTAACATCGTCGTTGTGTATGAATTAAGAAAAAAATCGTTTCCAATGTAGCATTTCTAAAATTACGTAGCGTTCCTTAAACACCTTTCAATCGCTGGCTTTAAATTTTATAAATAAATATAGTTCTAATCAATCGCTAATTTTCTGAGCTCCGTTGTGGCAATTTAATAAGTTATTGAAAATGAAAATACAACTAAATACATCATATTAACTGATACACTAAGCGTTGCTACATCTGTAAAAGAAAATAGA
Organism: Bimastos eiseni; assembly: GCA_959347315.1. Lineage (NCBI taxonomy): Eukaryota > Metazoa > Annelida > Clitellata > Crassiclitellata > Lumbricidae > Bimastos > Bimastos eiseni. Next base: position 2,006,576 of record OY365809.1, on the reverse strand, counting down.
TGTGATGCAAGACCTAATTTATTTCCTAAATTTATGGATGGTGTCAATCAACTAAAGCATTGTAATATTCTTGTTGGGTGGATCCCTAGCCATATCGGTTTATCTGGCAGACATTTTTGCAATGAAGGGACTAGAAATACCTGAGATTAATTAGATAATTTTTTTACAGTTAAAAGAAATTCAGTCTTTAATAAAGAATTTTTTTATAAATAATTGGCAAATAGAATATAATTGTGAACCAAAAGAAAAATTCTATAAATCTATCCAGCCTTGAGTATCCACGGACATATAATTAATGGATTTTATAAGGAAGCTTGAAGTTTAAATAACCAGACTTCGATTTGGCCATATACTAACTAATAAATGGATGAAAACTATTGGTAAGAGCCCAACTGATTTATGCTCTCAATGTCAGATGACTGATACAATTGATCATATATTGCTTGCTTGCAAGATAAATGACATATCAAATAAGCAATAAGACGTTCGTAGCAACAGCGTTACCGCACGTTGGGCGGGAATAAAGCCAGGTGGTGCTGCCATCTGGTAGGTACTGGTGGGTAAATGTGGTATCACTATAGGTGCTGAGAACATGCGGAATTTAGAGGGAAATTCGTAGAGCAATACAGTGTAGGCAATAAGACGTACAATTGGTTGCGTAAACTCTCACTTAGGACACCCGTAAAATAAGATGAGGCTTTGCTATATAAAATTGGGGCACTACAAGCATCACCATAAATATTAATTCGCTTGCATTGTAATCCTGAATGTCTGGTTTTATTATTATTCCTTTGGTTGTTATGTTGTTTTGGATTATTGAATATTGTCTATAATCCTATGCTATAAATGATGTACTGTTGATATTGAATATTACTTGTTAACATTATATAGATAGTGTGACATTGATGTTATGAAATTGTTTCGATGCTCTGCAAATAAGATCGGGAAAAACCTTCATGAAAAAAAATATCTACAACAACCATATGTCTAATATTGCTGTCTCAGTAACCAGTCATGCAGAAATGGAACAACACAAAAGGAAGAGAGAAAACAGAAAGACGAATGAAGGAAAGACAACTTAACGATAAAGGATTAAAACTATAGACGAAATCGGAGATTTTTTGAAGTGGCGCTATGTCATGTTCCCTTGATTGATTGGTTGATTGATTCGTACATTTATTGAGACATTACTTATTGATTCAATATCATTTGCTTTTAATACCTTACAACCTTGATTTTTCAAAATTGCCCATAGAAAACCCAACCTTCACCTTGAGAATTCTGTCATGCAGCTTAATTCCCAGCCATGATCGACTAATTCAGCCTGTAGCCCATTAAATACCTCGTTGTTGGTCCAATCTACTAGTGTCAGTGGCGGTTGGATCGCCGTCATTCTCACTCGCAACGACTGTTTGTTTGACCACTGCATCCATCATTGCATTGCAGTTGAACAGCTATCTTAACTCTTCCTTTCTCACTTCCATTGCGTCGGCTTTTCTATCATATTCCATTTCCGCAGGCACCTTAACAAGGCACCTTAACGGGCCCAGAAACAATTCATTACAGTTTCAATATTGCTAAATGCTGCAAAACGTTTTAGCACTCGTGGGATTCCACAAGGCTTCAGTGGAATAAGGTTTGCGGATAATAGAGTGCATTTGAGATTACGGACAAACTTTCTCGATTTGATTTAGTTGCCAAAAGATGTCGCATAACAGTTAATCTTATTCATCTAATTTTCCTTACATTGAATTATGCAAGCGAACATATAAATGTCCAATGCATTTTTCGTATGTTGCATTGAAGTCAATTCTTGAACACCTTTAAAATATATATTTTTAATGCTATAAAAACTGGGCTGGCTCGATGTTTATCATTAATTGCCTCTAAACCAGAGGTGTCAAACGTACGGCCCGCGGGCCAAATCTGGCCCGCCGACAATTTATTTCTGGCCCGCGCACCATCACATCAATCCAAGAAAAATTTCAACAAAACAATGCATTCTCTCATTAAATCACTAAAATCATCTGTGTCTAATTATTATTCCTATTATTTAGCGGCGCACAAATCTTTAAATCTCAGTTTCACACGTCATCGATAAAAAAACATTGTTTCCGGTTTATTATATTGGCTATCTACAAATTTTAAATATTTAAATTTTAAATGAAATTATTCTTAAAATGTTTTCAAAATCCAGCAAAAAACGAAAATTCGACAGTAAGTGCAGAGCATTTAGAGATGTTTGGACTGAACTTTATTTTTTCATCGAGTATAATGGAGATCCAGTTTGCCTAATCTGCCACAAGAAGGTGAGTGTGTTAAAGGAGTATAACCTTCGCCGACATTATGAAACAAAGCACAGTTGTTTGTATGACACTTTCGAAGGAGGAAGTAGACGAGAAAGGCCGACGAACTAAGAAAGAATTTATCAAAGCAACAAAATGTGTTTAAACAAGTTAGAAACCACTCGTTGTCGGCGGTTGAAGCAAGCTATGCATTGTCTCACAAAATTGCCAAGGCAATGAAACTATTTTCGGAGGGAGAGTTTATTAAGGATTGTATGTTATCTGCTTCAGAAATTTTGTGTCCGAATAAAAAACAGTTTTTTGCGAATGTTAGTTTATCACGCAACACTGTTGCACAGAGAGTCAACGAGATAGCTGATGATATGACAAAGCAACTGTGCGAAAGAGCTAAGACTTTTGCATTTTTCTCCATTGCTACTGATGAAAGCACTGATATTACAGATTATGCCCAGATAATGTTTTTTGTGCGTGGCATAGGTGACAATTTACATGTAACCAGTGGCGGATCCATAGGGGGGCGATGGGGGCGATCGCCCCCCCCTTATATTATTTGGAAAGAAATTTCTTTAGCGATTTTTACTTGGCTTTTGCAGCCCTTTATAAAGAAAGTATGCAATGTCAGCAAAAATGTTCAAATTTTAATGTAGATATACACTGTTGTAAATTATATTTTGAAGTAATTTATAATTATTGAAATTTGAAATACAATCATTTGATGAAGACTAGAGAGTTTAGTTGTTAGACTAGCAACGTACATAAAACCTTGATTTTTTGATTATTTTAACAATTTATAACACAAAATCTAGTTTACGATTACAGCATGGTGTTTGAAAACGGAAGTAAATTAGGTCTATTGAGCAGACTGTTTAAAAGTAAAAATTTTCATAAAGTTGTGCGGTGCGTATTTTAAATCGGACTATTGGGATACCAATATATGACGTCATTTTATAGTTACATTACATAGATTAAGACAGTAGAAGAATGATAAAGCAAACAAGTTTTACTATTTGTGGGCTTGGCTGCGGTTGCCACTAAAACCTAAAAATCGCCCCCCCCCCCTTACTAGATGGTCTGGATCCGCCCCTGCATGTAATTGAAGAATTGGCGCAGGTTGTTGCATTGCACGATACTACCAGAGGACTGGATGTGTATAAAGAATTTTTTAAAGTGTTGGCCCAATTACATTTGCCACTGGAAAAACTTGCAGGTTTAGCCACCGATGGGGCTCCGTCAATGATTGGGAAAAATGCAGGATTTGTATCACTTGTGAAAGCAAAGCAACTAGAAGTTAATTCACCAATAGAAGCTATACCAATCCACTGTATTATTCACCAACAAGCTTCATGCAGTCAAATCGCCAACTTAGAAAATGTAATGAGTGTTGTAGTTAAAACAGTAAATTTCATCAAAGTACGAGGTCTCAATCATCGGCAGTTCCAAAGTCTCATGACAGAACTGGAAGCTGAATACACTGACGTCTTATACCACTGTGAAGTGCGATGGCTGAGCAGAGGCAATGTGCTCAACAGATTTTTTGAGCTTCGAGAAGAAATTGAACTGTTCATGGTTTGCAAAAATAAACCAGTGCCGGAATTATCTAATCCAGAGTGGATGGCAGATTTTGCTTTTATAATAGATATCACTGCTCATTCAAATACATTGAACTGCAAACTGCAAGGCAAAGATCTTGTTATCACTGAAGCATTTGATCTGATACGTGCGTTTGAAACAAAACTGCATCTGTGGGCATCTCAGCTTGAGCAAGGATGTTGCGATCACTTTGAACAATTGAACAAGGCTAAAATTGATGCTCTTAAATCACATGTTGTTTTCGATTCTTCCAAATATTCAAAGAAAGTGGTAAGCATCTGTGATGCATTTAGAAAACGTTTATCAGCTTTCCGAGAGAAGGAGGCAGAGTTTCAGCTGTTTAGTAATCCATTTGAAATCAATCCCAATACTGTCCATGGTGCAATACAGATGGAGTTGATTGATTTGCAATGCAATACTGCTCTGAAAGTAAAATTTGCATGCACAGACACAAAAACATTTTACCAACAACTTCCAAGGGAAACCTTTCCATTTCTGCGAAATCATGCTGCTCGTATTTTATCTCTTTTTGCAAGTACATACCTGTGTGAACAAGCATTTTCAAAGATGACGCTTGTTAAAACAAAATTACGATCACGGCTGACGGATGCTAATCTACATGCAAATCTTAGAATTGCTCTGGCAGCTGATCTGCAACCTGGTATAGCTAATTTGGTTAAAAAGAGCAATGTCAAGTTTCATCTGCTTCTGCAGGTTCCAATGCAAACTATTTTTGAAACAGTAGCTCATGCAGTAACTGTTACCTAAACTTTTCCTATAAGCATAAGACTTAAAACTATAAGACTAAGTTCAAGTTGAATCTGACTATGCTAGAACAAAATCACTAAACTTAAGGAAATTATAGTTTAATAACTTTAATTTTTGAGCAGCTAGCTCCTAGCAGCTAGCTGCTAGCAGCTAGCAGCTAGCTGCTCAAAAATTAAAATATTTAGGAATGTAATTAATAACAAATATTTTAAATTCAACATTACCTTGGTAACTGTAGCGTAGCCTACCTACCTAGCTAGTTTTAGTAATAATGTAGAAGTATTTAAAATTGTGAAATTTAACAAAAATACAATACACTGGGACTACAGTTAGCATTGTTTTTTTTTGTATTAACCTCATTTACATACTTTAGTCTTCATATTAATATTAAGCTCTGCCCCCTGAACTGTTACATAAAAAGTGCTATGGCCCGCCTAATGAAAAGGTTTGACACCCCTGCTCTAAACAAATCAAAACAATGAATGCATAAAATAAATGACAATTTAAAATTATTAGTTAAATCTATTGGAAAAGTTAAACTTCACACGGAGGCGATGAAGATGAAAGACGGAAACAATCAATCAAGTTCAGATTAATGAGTCAACAATGCGGACGAACTAGGATTGAAGGTTATTGGCTCACACACTGAGACTGTCAATATCCCAAGAAGCGCATAATAATAAGTTATGACCCACCAGCCAGAGCAGGTGATTCAGCGTTAAGCTGCAATACTTGTAAAACCAATGAAGAACTTTAAACTTCAGACGAGGATTATGGAAGCTGAAAGACGGAAGCAACCAATCAAATTGGTACAAATGAACCAACACCATGGACGATCAAATTGCATCCAAAGATAATTGAAGGAAACTAGCTAGATCAATATCACAAGAGGCGTATAAGTCACCCGTTCCAACAATCTGATCTAATAATATAATCACCGTACGCATGGCCTCGACCATCATCATTTATTGGCGATTACCACACTCAACCAACTAATTGATCAACGGAAGGCTCTGTTAATTTTTGGTGCTTGTGAATGCACTCCTCAAAACCACAAGATATCGATAAAAATTGAATCCTAACCATTCATGGAAGATTTGTAGTTTGTTTCTGAATGTAGGCTACATGAATTCATTCATTCATTCATTCATTCATTACAGAGGCTACTACTCAGGAGCGCTCCCGACTCCAGCACGTTTAAAGAAGAAAAGTTTTAAGGCAAGTATAAAATGAATCTGAGTGGACCCTTGGTGACAACCGCAACGCCAACGGGAGCTTGTTCCAGAAAGAGGGGCCAACCATTGAGAAGTCACGATTGTCCTGATACCGAATAAGCACCGTTCTGACCGTTCACAGAATCTCGAGAGGGGCTTTCACCTCCTGGGGATTGCTTACTTTATAGACATGTAAAGTAAAATTTCGATGTAGATTGTCATTGAATTGTACATAAATAATATATAACATGCAAAGCAAATCTATTTAGCATAAGCATAAGCAATGAACTGTAAATAGATTCAATAAGGAAAGAATTAGATGTTATCCCTCTTCCGTAATCGCAATAACCTCGATTTACTGTCCATCAGAAGCCATTATAATTATTAAATGTCTCAGACATTCTGCAATGGTTAGCTTTCACCTCTGATTTGCTACTTCTGAGATTGGATGCTTATATAGGCTTTGCTACACACTGCGCTGCGGAAAATCTATTTACTCTAGACCTACATACTTATTAGTGTCACGACAGTCGCATTGTATGCACATCAGTGGGGTATGAATAAATCTCGTGCGTTAGCCTATTTGAATGTTTGCATACCTTGCTTCGAAATGCCGTATTCCAATAACTGTGACATTCTATAACATTTTGCTTTTTAGTGTCATGGTAATCGCATTGTTTGCGCGTCAGTCTTTAATTTGATAGTTGAATTGAAAGCCCCTAGAGGTGAGAGTCTTTAGAGGTGAATTGTCCGGTGGTGAAACGTCCGGAGGTGAAAGCCCCAAGAGGTGAAACGTCCGGAGGTGAAACGTCCGGAAGTGAAAGCCCCTGATACCATTTGTAATGACTCCCACTAGTAAAACAGTGGCAGCCACTATATTAACTCATGGCAAATATGGAATTGAGATTCAGTTGCGTAGACTTTGCTCACCTAAACGTACAGATGCATTGACCAAGTTACAGGCAGGAAATAGTCAGAGCCACAAAACCTTGAATATGACTTAATACCAGCATACATGTATACCTGACATTATTAAATTCGGTCAAATAAGTCCAATCTAACCCGATGTAATTTAATATAATCGAATACATCTGGACTAATAATATGAAGTTTTGGTTATAAAGACTACATTGATGCAATAATGATCATCAGTGTCTTTTAGATGAGACGCGATTAAATGCTTTAGAATACAAACGCATTGGATTGGCTTAGAACAGACAAGACCCGATTATGCTAGTTTAGATAATAATTATTATATCATTTACGTTAATACTGACTTGCATCGTTTGATAGAACTTACGCTTTAGCCATATTTTGTATTAGATGAAGTTTGAATTTGCTACGCCCCTCTGGGATGAGAAAGATAATTAGCGTCACCCTTATCACTTATCCAGGATTGGGACTGGCTACACCATTTAGCAAACAGTGACTGTTTTTTATATAATATTAAATCTTGATTCATGCCCGGTTATTTGCATGGACTTCCTTGAAGAACTGTTAGATAAGTAGATGTTAGATAAGTAGTCAGAAATTAAAACTGTATTAATATATTTTATATACATATTAATATATTTTCGTAGAAAAGCGTTCTAAAGGTGTCTAAGTATACCCATCGAATGAATGTTGTCATATTTCTTTGTATTTGATGATTATGAGAATATTGCGTCTGCAATGTTATTGCCAAAAACAATGTATATATAAGTGTATTAATTTGCTCTAGAGGTGTTTAAGGGATCAAGAAGCCAAAATATATCTTTACCTTAAGTCTTATCTTCGTAAATATATATATATATATATATATATATATATATATATATTGTATACGAGGCTGGATCAATCAAGGGTCTTTAGTGAAATTGCACTTTAGCGTCATTCGCTTGTGTTTAACGTTGCAACATATTAACGAAGATAATTCTTAATTAGTTGGTGACTGATTTACGATACCCTGAGAGTACGTTATCGTACCAAAAAATAATTGGCGTTGCCCTCATCCTTTGTCCTTGATGAAATAAGAGAAAGTATTTCATAAATGCTTTTCGAAAGGCGCTCAAGTAAAAATCCTTCATGATGTCAAACTTAGATTTCTACAGCGATTGTGTATTATTTTCGAAGCACGGCTGTTTTTATGAAGCTCATAAGTCCACATTCCCAAAATGGAATGCTAGTCGCTCTGGGCACGCGTGTCATGGTTTTGCCCTAGATTAATGCCGGAAAATGGAAGGAGGAGCATAGGAAGGCCGGTGAAAACCTGGAAGAGCACCTTTATTGCGACTTGAAGGAGATGAGAATCGACCGGGAAGACGCAAAAAAACTGCTAAAGATCGTATGGGATGGAGAACTCTTGTTGATCAATGCTCCAAGAAGAGCGGGAGGAACTAAGTCAAGGTAAGTATCAGTATTTTAGGAACTCTTTTGTCTGTTTTGTTCATTGAACACGACCATGCACTGTAAATTAATGCTTTATTTAGTGATTGTTCTGTGTAGGGCACATGATTTTCGGGTCTGCATTCAATTGACACACTGAAGCACATTATTATTATTCAACAGTTTAACGGCATCTTATAGCAACACAGGCTGTTGACGTCTTCAGAATTTGTTACATTTCAGCTCAATTTCGTATAAAGCTTTAATCCTTTATCTTTATGTTGTCTTTCTTTCTTTAGTCTTTCTGTTTTCTTTCTTCCTTTTGTGTTGTTCTTGATTCTAGTAATAAAGAGCTGTGAGCGCTGCAATATGCCAAGAAACTTTCTGTCTACGGCAACGGCCATTGTTGTCATAAGCTGTCGTTAAACTCTGGATCTAATCCAATTCCTTGAATTCTGACTTCTCCAACGATGGATTCAATTTCAATGGCCAAGGTCGTATGTTCCTACATTTTGAAGAAACCGGAGGAATAAGGTTTTCAAGAACAAACGCATCGGAAAGATGTTGTTAATAATTGTAATTCCTTTGACGAAAAAGATGACAAATGGCGAATGCACAGAGCATAGGAGTGCTCTGTTAGAGGGCGTGCGGTCATTGAAATGGAATTGGATGCATTTTTAATTTAAGCAGCTTATGTGGGACAATATTGAGGGCAGCTTGATGACAGATCTCGTTGAAGACTAGCAGAAAATATATTCGATTGACAATATGCTTATACACAGACTGGTTTATTGTGGCAGTTTCAGTTTAACGGCACTGTGTTAATAGAGATGATAAAGTTGATTCATTTGGCGGAATATTGCCACGTTGAGTGAATAGACAGAGAAAAACATTGATAGAAAACGTGAGGTAGGATCTTTCTGGGGAATCATTTGTGTGATGGCAGTCCTAAATACAGAGCATCTGAGGCAGGCAGAAATATGTTGAGTTGGATTATTGAATATTGTCTACAAGCCTACATTTTAAATGATGTAGGCCTACAGTTAATATTGAATATTATTTGTTAACATTATATAGATAGATTGACATTGATGTTATGAAATTGTTTTGATGGTCTGTAAATAAGATGGGAAAAAACCTTCATTGGAAAAAAATGAAATAAAAAATGAAGCGATACGGTCAAAAAAGAGCCTTCATGAAAAAAAGAAAACGAAGCTATTTGGCCACATGCATAAATTTTACATATGTATGTTTGTACATTGTATGTATATATACATTTATACAATATGTATGTTTATATATGTAGGAATAAAATGTAATAATCATTTATATGTTATGAAATATCTACAACAACCATATGTGGAATATTGATGTCTCAGCAACCAGTCATGCAGAAATGGAACCACGCAAAAGAAAGAAAGAAAACAGAAAGATAAGGGATTAAAACTATATACGAAATTGAACTGAAACGTAACAAATTCTGAATACGTCGCACTCGACAGCCTGTGTTGCCATAAGATGTCGTTAAAAGTTTCCGATGTTTAACCAAATCTTGTCACTGGCGACGGACGACTAATGAGTGAATTGGTACTTAGCCAGCAACCTCGAGCAGGCATTGTCAAAACTCCTCCGCTGTTTCCACTCTGACATTGTGAGTCCCAAGCGAGACCCAACAAGGATCGCCAGACCAAAGCGATGACACAGCAAGAGATTCGCTGCTGCAGAAGAGGCAGGGGAGTACATCCAGCGTATAGTCGTATGCATGGCCAAACTGCGGAATGCGTCAGACATGCGTCAGACAAGACGTCCAGCAGAACGCATGACCCGCTCCAGGCTCCGCAGCCGCCCAGCTGGAGGCCTTCATAGAGTTAACAACAGTAATCTAGTCGGCCATGCTGAAGGAGTGAACAAGGGTAGCGGTGGCGCCTGGAGTTAGCAAGCGAGCAACAGTGCTCATAAATTCATAATGATTATGACAAGAGCACAAAACACAAAACAACATATTAGCATTATGCATCAATTATCATTTAAAAAATGAAAAAAATAATTTGCTTAGACACCACATAAACGATTTTATTGAACATTCGTAATGTAGATCTGCCTGAACATGATTTGATAAATTTCGCCACTGCAGAAACTCAGGCAGTGCCAGTCCCAAGCCCGGATAAAGGAGGAGGGCGACGCTACTGAACTTGATCACACAGTGTCGTTAAACTGCCGCTACGACCATCATAAATTAAACTGATATTGCGAAATTCGCTAGAAATTAAGCGAGCTGCAAATATATAATCGCATAATATTATTATTTGTTTATAACTACCTAGGAAAGCGTCTTAGAGCTGCGTAAGCAAATTCTTGTTTTATTCAGCGTTGGATATTTCACACCAGTTGGTCGGATGTTTAACAACATCTTGTAGCAACATTGTCCGATGACGTCGATATAGATTATAGATTACTTTTAATTTTTTACTTCCATCATTAGTGATAATTGTGCCTATCACGGCAGCTGATATCGGCCATTCATTCATCCACTCATTCATTCAATCATTCACTCATTCATTCACTCATTCACTCATTCATTCACTCATTCATTCATTCATTCATTCCTTGGAACTACCATCATCGCTGCATGAGTGCGAGCTCAGGTTCTGACCCACAGCCTCACCATCGAGGACGATTCCGTACAATTTAATCCGTGATACTGGCACTGTCAGAAAGCGAACAAGTAGTAGTAATAGTAGTTTTAATATAACACACTTTGCGTCATAACAAAATTGATGAGGTTCGACCTCCCTCTTTATTCCGTCCTGGGACTGGCACTAACAGCACTCGTCGTGGTGACTGTAACAACCATTGTTGTCATAAACTGCTGTTAAGCTCTGAATCGTTCCTATCACATTAATACCATGCGCAAGATCTGTTTGATTTATTACATAATGTAACCCAAACGACGTACAATGTCTCAAATCACCACACAATGCATTTCGACTGATAGACACTTTGATAACATAATAAACGGTAGTTATTTATAAATGAGCTCTCTTTGCTGGCCTAAATTATGTTAAAATCAGAGCAATTTAGTAAAATACACCTGTTCGAAAAGCTCTGCAGTAAGCTGAAAGAGTCCCCAGCGGTGGGCCCACGCGCACGCATGGAACCAGCCAACAGATTACCGTCGAGAACTGACAGATTGCGTGGATGTTCAAAGTCGGTTGGCCGAGATAGAGAAGTGGTTTACAATGTCTGTCGATGACGTTGGCGTCATCTGTTTTCAGTTCGTGTTCGTCCAAGTTTTTTCGATGTTACATACAATGGGTTTCTTGTAACTGGTGACTCCTCAACATAATTAACTATTACATTGTGTGCTTCATTGAACTAATTCTATCTATTTGACAATGTACTTCTTTTTGTTATAATTTGTCAATGTGGTACGATGGTTTCAATAAATTTGGTTTGATTTGATTCATCTGTCTAATGAAACCGAAAACCAATGCCTCTGAAATCAGTTTAATATCTAGTGTAAGCAGACAGCGTTGAGCATAAGTAGCTGCTGTGTTCCGTTGACCAATAACTGAACTGATATAGAGATGACCACAGGAAGCTTTTCGATATGTATGTGTTTATCGCATCAACGCCATTATATCGACCCTTAATTAAATGAAGAAGAAGACATATTGTTACTCTGTCTATTTCTCTGTATGCCTTGCTACGCATGTGTATCTCTGCCTGTGTCTCTGTAGTCTAAGCGTTGGGCACATGCTTATTCACGAGCGTTGGCAGAATACTCACGAACTTAAATAAACGGTTCTTTTGAGTTATTCCATTGCTAGTCGACTAACAATAGGATCGTTTTCTTCACTTTGCGTTTATTGGACAACCTCTCTGACTCGACGCAGCTCTAGTAAATGGCAAACGAAATATGCATAAAACTTATCAAAGACACTTTGCACGAACTAATATTATAAACACATCCATTGTTCGCGTGAAGATATTCTAGATGCTGTGATGTTTGGCAATGCCGACTAGGTCTACAATGGTCGTCATTCGACTTGTTTAAGCTGAAACTAATGCAACGCCCCAACTGTATACGTCTACTCTCTGATTGGAAAACCAACAATTGTGCAACGGGAATCAACGGACAGTTAAACGTCTAGCGGCTGCAGACACTAATACAGACGTACTCAATCAAACGTCGCTTCACATTAACCAATCACATTAACCAATAGCTGCATTGATCTAGAGTGCATTGCAAGGTCATTATTTATGTGACTAAAGCACAAACCTACGATTTATTTCAGTAAAAGTCTGAAGGGAAACGATCTGATAGTGTAAAAATCCAGTCTGAGAAAATCCAGAACCAATACTAGTCAATCAAGTATTATTATTATTGTTGTTGTTGTTTTTATTATTATTATTGATATTATTATTATTATTATTATTATTATTATTATTATTATTATTATTATTATTATTATTATTATTATTATTATTAGCGAGGTCACTCGACGAATTCCTAATCCTCCCATCTTTACTGGTAATGATGCTTGAAGCCATTGGCCGTTCGATAGGGTGATATTGAGAACTGCTTCTAAACCGCTTCGAAGCAGGTCGTCGAATTTGTCTAGCAGAGAGTGTTCCGTGCATGAACTGCATCTTAATGTATATTTCAGTTTCTGGGAACTGAGCGAACATCTGAGGAGAAGCAGAGCGTCGTGTTTGGCTACCGACTCTAGTCTGGGAACTGCTAAGGCCAGTTCCGTGCATCTGCCCTCCACACATGTCGTCAAGGCCTCGCTGGTGGATGATGGCGCGCCCAGCAAACAGGCTTTTTCCGGAAAAATTGACACATAGTGCTTGAAGACATGGTCGGAAACTAGTCTGTCTTGGCGATGGATGATCTCGCATTTGTCTTGGTTGAGCCGAAGCCCTAGTTCCTCCTCTCGCTGTCCCAGCATTCGCACATCTTCCGCCACCGTCGCTTCCTCTCTTCCTAGGGTTAGATCATCCATATAGCCCTGTACCAATGGTGACGACATCTCCTGTAAGATTGGCTGCAATGGAAGGCAAAAGAGCAAAGGGCCAAGCGGATCTCCCTGTTGAGGTCCAACCTGTGACGAAATGGTATGCTGACCAAACCGAAGCTCTGAGGGTTCCGCGTATGCTAGGTGACAGAATGGAGCTAGTTCCGGCTGGACCTCATCTATCGAAGACAGCATTCTGTCTCTGTAGAGACTGTTGAAGGCATTCTTGAAGTCTAGCTTCACAAGGATTGACCCTGTCGGCAATGCTTCCAGGAAGCGCCTCGCCGCATGGACCGCTGCCTCTCATCCCCCGGAATGCCAACCCCAACCTGTCTCGGTGTGAGGTATGCCGTTGCCTTTGGAACCGCGAAGGTACACGCACATTTGGATGCGAGCCTGCGCCAGTAATAGCCGATTACAATCGGGCGTAGGCCTCCGGAATCCTTGCGAAGTGCCATTAGAGTGCCTCCAAAGAGTAACGGTCTAATCTGTTCGGGGCATTCGCCTATCAGAAGGAGGTTGACTAGTCCGGTGACGGAGGAGATCAGTTCCGATCAAATTTCTGCGCAATTCACCAGATCCACCGGATGCTGTGGTCGAAGACCGTCTGGTCCCCCTGAATTATTATTATTATTATTATTATTATTATTATTATTATTATTATTATTATTATTATTATTATTATTATCTTCATTTATTAGGCAAGCTGACAATCCGCAGCAAATGACATTCATGAATAAAAATAACAGGAAAAAATAAAAAAATGAAAAAAATTAGATTTCCAATGAAAGTAAATTATACATATGGTCCTACTTTGGTTAACAGTGACTTCCATTTGTCCATTTTCATAGATTTCTGATGATGAATTCAAAGAGATGCTGCATCTATGCCTTAACCCCACTCTCTGTGTCTGTGTCTATGTCTCCCTTAACCCCACTCTCTGTGTCTGTGTCTATGTCTCCCTTAACCCCACTCTCTGTGCCTGTGTCTATGTCTCCTTTAACCCCACTCTCTGTGCCTGTGTCTATGTCTCCTTTAACCCCACTCTCTGTGCCTGTGTCTATGTCTCCTTTAACCCCACTCTCTGTGCCTGTGTCTATGTCTCCTTTAACCCCACTCTCTGTGCCTGTGTCTATGTCTCCTTTAACCCCACTCTCTGTGTCTGTGTCTATGTCTCCCTTAACCCCACTCTCTGTGCCTGTGTCTATGTCTCCTTTAACCCCACTCTCTGTGCCTGTGTCTATGTCTCCCTTAACCCCACTCTCTGTGCCTGTGTCTATGTCTCCTTTAACCCCACTCTCTGTGTCTGTGTCTATGTCTCCTTTAACCCCACTCTCTGTGCCTGTGTCTATGTCTCCTTTAACCCCACTCTCTGTGTCTGTGTCTATGTCTCCTTTAACCCCACTCTCTGTGCCTGTGTCTATGTCTCCTTTAACCCCACTCTCTATGTCTGTGTCTATGTCTCCCTTAACCCCACTCTCTGTGCCTGTGTCTATGTCTCCCTTAACCCCACTCTCTGTGCCTGTGTCTATGTCTCCTTTAACCCCACTCTCTGTGCCTGTGTCTATGTCTCCTTTAACCCCACTCTCTGTGTCTGTGTCTATGTCTCCTTTAACCCCACTCTCTGTGCCTGTGTCTATGTCTCCCTTAACCCCACTCTCTGTGCCTGTGTCTATGTCTCCTTTAACCCCACTCTCTGTGTCTGTGTCTATGTCTCCTTTAACCACACTCTCTGTGCCTGTGTCTATGTCTCCTTTAACCCCACTCTCTGTGTCTGTGTCTATGTCTCCCTTAACCCCACTCTCTGTGCCTGTGTCTATGTCTCCCTTAACCCCACTCTCTGTGCCTGTGTCTATGTCTCTCTTAACCCCACTCTCTGTGCCTGTGTCTATGTCTCCCTTAACCCCACTCTCTGTGCCTGTGTCTATGTCTCCCTTAACCCCACTCTCTGTGCCTGTGTCTATGTCTCCCTTAACCCCACTCTCTGTGCCTGTGTCTATGTCTCCCTTAACTCCACTCTCTGTGCCTGTGTCTATGTCTCCCTTAACCCCACTCTCTGTGTCTGTGTCTATGTCTCCCTTAACCCCACTCTCTGTGTCTGTGTCTATGTCTTTGTCTATCTGTCTCAGATGGGCGTGTCGACAATGTGAAGCCATGTTGTGTAGGCCTACTCAAGCCACGGCAGAGTAGGCCTACTAGTAGCTGGTTCAATATAATCTGCAGCCACCAGATATAGGTCTATACTAGCTGATAAATGGCTTGTTTGTGACTTTGTTTCTGCAGTGTTGGTATGAAACTAGCGTCAGTTCACATCACTTGAAAGATTATTAATTAAGGAAATATTATTAGTGGCTTGCAAATTGCACCGTAAATTAATTGCATTTAGGTTTAAGCACTAATAGCAACTGTCATTGGGGAAAATGTTTCGATTTGTTTTTATGCGAATTCCTCCATGCTTCATTTTCATCGTTTTTTTGATGCTGGCAATCGGTTAGTATTAAATCTGTTTTATGTTTCCGAAGAATGATGCATTCTCAAATAATTTACGACAATTCCTTTTAAGAAAGAATAATGCAGTACACTGAATTTTGTTTTGTCTCAATTGATTTCTAATGTCTCTTGCATTAGAGACATGCCTCATCTATTAATGTCACATCTCTAATATTATTGAAATTGTAACTCTTGGTGTGCAATCTTTTTAAAACGTGAGATCATAAAAATTGTCTTTCCTTTCTTCTTAATATTGGTGAAATATTATTTTTAATAAATTCATAACACAAAACGTGAACGTGCTCATTTTGCGTCCATGTTCCCATTAAGTCATTGGAGCAATTTGATCCCTCTCTAAGTCATTGGAGTAACTCCCCTTCAATTTTGACTGACAGACGGACCAATCTTATTCAAGGATGAATCACAGATTGAAATAAGTTACTGTCGCAAATATTAACTCTGTAGAATAGAACAGAATTACTCAATTGAATACGGATCGGGTACGGGTTACCCGCGGGTACGGGTCGACCCGCAGACCTCTAGTGTAGACGCCTCTGGCATCATGTTTGATGCATTCTGTAGGGCCGACGTAATCATAAGCGGTGTTGCCTTCTTTTAGGTGACAAAGTGTCAGTGAGTTATGCAAACTGTCAATTGACAGACACTGACATTGTAGAAGCGACTGACGATTTGTCGAATGAAAGACCAACGACACCAAAGACCACTTATAAAGAAGCAACTTCAAACACTCTAACAGCATTAAATCATTTAGACCATACAACATCATTTGCAACGAACACTCGTGTTTCATCAGTCCCTGGAGGTGAATCATCAACAGGAGCTAATCACAACAGAAAATTTTCACAAGACCTTAACACTACAGTTTGCAAAACAACACCACTCCCTAAGTTAATGAACAGAAATTTTGAAGCACAGACAGAAACCTTTGAATTTCACCGAAAAACTTCATCTATCGCTAGAACAACATTTGACGTACTTCAATCGACTCAAAATTCGAAAACACCAGATGGTAAATTAAAAATTTTAATTGACTGAATACAATTTATAGTTAACATATGGTATCGTATTGTATTCACGCAGTGCTTTTTTTCTAGAGAAAAAGGTGCCGGATTACATCCGTATTATTGGTAGAAATAGCGCTAAAATTAGCTTCAAAATAAAATATATTTATCACAATCAATACACTTAGGTGTCCTATTTATTAATTGTCGAAAGTAAAAAATTGAAATTGTAAAGTTTTATGTCAAATTCCAGAGTTTTTGCGCAACTGCTATATGTCTTATTAAGTAATTGATAGAAAGGTGCCGGAATGCCGTTCCGGCGCGTTCCGCCAGAAAGAAGAACCGTACTTAAGGATTTATAAAGCATCTCTCGCATTAGAACCTGGCCAGTGTCGATCCCAATGCGAGAAGGTCCAACCGATTCATACGTGTTGTATTAGGCAGCATAAGTAGGATTCCTAGGTGTTTACAAATGTTCATGTAAAGGTCTTCGTGCACGGGTTTAAATAAATAGTGTTAGGTAACACAGCAGCGTTTAGTAGCCTTTATTATGACATCCCAACGCTGACAATTCGAATTCCAAACGTAATTTGAACTGACTATTGTGGTCTTCATTTAAAAAAGTCTTTATTGCATAAAAAACCTTTCTCAATTTCAGTTTACACCATCAGCTGGTCGCAGTTTATTACACCTCTCTGTAGTTTTCCGATCGCTTGCAAAGTAAAGGACCTGATCTACGTAGCATGTAACTACCCCTACATGTCTTTACGAGTTTACGACGGTAGCCATCCACACGATCTGCTGATGGTTATAATTGGTGACGAAGAGTTTGGCAATATTACAGATATAGTATGGATGGAAAACATGAACCATCTATACATGGTTGACTTTGATTACAAATGCATATGGAAGATAAACACGGACAGCGGTAAAGTAGACACGCCGTTGTGTGACGTAAAAGGTTATCCGTTACGTTTGTCAATAATCAATGACAACCAGCTTCTGGTGCTGAGTTATCTTGCAGGTCGTCGGTTTCGTTTGCCAGTGACCGATCACATTCAGGTTCTGTCGCTGAGTTATTTACAACGTGATGTGCATCTCCTTCTCAGTATTTACGATGAAAACTTTAAATTTCTAAGAAATATTTCACTTCCTATAACCTTCAGCTATCCATTATGTGCTTTTCAGAAAACAAATGAAGAAATCGTAGTCTTTCATTTCTATTTTGGTGAATTGTTTGTAAGTTTCTTCAGCTCTAATGGACAATTCATCAGACAGTTTGGATTTGAACGATTTATAAACCCGGAGTTGGCGCTTTTTTATCTAGGTGGAAATGTTCTGTTGGTGGTTAAATTTGATGAGGAAGTGTATCTGCTCGATTTGAACACTGGCAACTTGAACCTAGTTGGTCAAATACCAGAGAATCCTTTGTTAAGTTATTATTCTCCGTCTTATTACGAAAGAAAGCAGCTAATTACGACGCGCCTTTCACATGTGAGTATATTTACGCTTGATAAAATCAAACCGTAAAGAACATGCAGATGACACATTCATAGCATTTCTCATTAGTGTTTCTGACTAATTTCATCGCAAACCCTCGTCGTCTTAGAGTGCTTAATTAAAAGTATTAGAGTGCTTACTTATAAGTGTTATAGCCTTCTAGAACTTTACTTCGGCATATATCATTTGTAAATCTCGCAAAGTACAATCAAATGGGCACATCACAAACAATACGCTTTTTCATTTTAAGGCTTCAGTAAATATATAGACTTACTCTTTATTTTGAAATATATCAGTTGCTTATAATAATTATTGTCCTAAACATGTTGATTTAATGAATTAGCTTCCAGCTTCTTCTGAAGTGACGCTAACAACAGTGACTTCTCATGCATTAGAGCATTATAATGGAACGTTCTTCCGTCACAACATCGCAACCTTGCACTGTTTGCAATCAACTTTTCTAAATTACTCAAATCGCATTTGTTTAGATCTGATGGGACAATAAGTATGCCTTGCTCAGTAGAGCTGAGAGAGCGGCGACCCGGTGCATTCAAAGTAGTGTAGCAGAGATCGCGAAGATAGGCAGGGCAGATACCCAGCAAGAACAGCCAGTCCAAAGCGATAATACTGTACGAGAATCGCTGTTGGAGGGGGCCAGTGGAGCACGTTCAGCATATTATCAGAGACATGGTAATATTTCGGCATGCACCCCGACAAGACGTGCGTTAGAACGTAGGACCCGGTCTAGGCATCGCAATCGCTTAGCTGGAAGACCTACATACAGTGATCAACGATAATCCAGTCGGCCATGATGAAGTAGTGGACAAGGGTTGCGGTGGTTTCTGGAGTTAGCGAGCGAGCAGCAGTACGTAGCTAACGCCCCTGGTTAATAAAGTTCCTGCATAGGAGAAGAGTTTCATGGTGCATATATGCAACCATCCCGTAACGTGTTTGATATCATTTGAGAGGAGAATTAAAATTATACCGTAATTAGTACGTCAGAATTAATATAGAGTCGGTAAATTGCATATTAAAGGTGTCCTGAATATGACACTAAATTTTGCATCGATTAAAAACTATTGTCAAAGATATTAATAATTATAAGATTTTACGGTATTGTTAAACATCAATCAAACAAAGTAATGCAGTGAATGCAATGACGAGAAATTATCAACGGAAGATCAGACATCAATAATTTAAACGCACGATTTGGTCTCCAAGCTTCTTGCATTAAATATAAATACAAACAGTTGTTTAAATCACTTTGTGTCATTTGCATCCACATGTAAACGTCAAATGTATCTTTAGTGGAATCGTACCCTTCAAGCTTCTAAAGCGCCTTTGAAGACTAAACGCATTACACAAGAATAGTCATGAGCGCTACGTCAAATCAAAGGGGTTTAAAATGGGTAGACAGCAGGTGGTCGGTTTTCATTGGATCCAGATTAACGATGATATGATTATTATTATTCAACAGTTTAACGACATCTTATAGCAACACAGGCTATTGACGTCTTCAGAATTTGTTACATTTCAGTTCAATTTCGTATAAAGCTTTAATCCTTTATCTTTATGTTGTCTTTCTTTCTTTAGTCTTTCTGTTTTCTTTCTTCCTTTTGTGTTGTTATTGATTCCATTTCTGCATGACTGGTTGCTGAGACAGAAATATTCGACATATGGTTTTTGTAGATATTTCATAACATATAAACGATTATTACATTTTATTCCTACATATATAAACATACATATTGTATAAATATTTATATATATATACATACAATGTACACACATACATATGTAAAATATATTCATGTGGCCATATAGCTTCTTTTTTTGTTCATGGAGGCTCTTTTTTGACCGTATCTGTTCTTTTGTTTTTCAGTTTTTCCCCATGAAGGTTTTTTTCATCTTATTTACAGAACATCAAAACCATTTCATAACATCAATGTCAAACTATCTATATAATGTTGACAAGTAATATTTAATATTAACAGTACATCATTTATAGTTTAGGATTAAAGACAATATTCAGTAATCGAAAACAACATAACAACCATAGGAATAATAATAAATCTAGACATTCATGAATACAGAATAAACGAATTAATATCAACTTAACAACTAAAGTATCAGTAATATATAATACATTCATCACTACAAAACAATCCAATTTATATGTTGTGTCCAATTGTTGGTGTCTACAAATATTTTATGAAATGGTTTTTCTAATATCCAGTATGCAACTGCAATAACCATATTTATTTTCCTAAACAAAGCTACAAGTTTGGACATTGAACTTACATAATGTATTATTGAATATTATTCCACTAGTTAATTGTACTGATTAATTTTAAATAATCTTTCCATTATTTATTATTATTAATATATTATATACCTCAATATGGATATCTCGAATAGATCATATACTTATAACAGTATAATTGATTTTTTTTGCGCATACTTTTATTAGTAAATTTGGTAATGATGATGCTTTTATATGGTAAAGGCTCATCTGATTTTACGGGTGTCCTACGTGAGAGTTTACGCAGCCAATAGTATGTCTTATTGCCTACACTATATTGCTCGACGAATTTCCCTCTAAATCCCGCATATTCTCAGCAACTCTAGTGATACCGCATTTACCCACCAGTACCTACCAGATGGCAGCACCATCTTGCTTTAGTTTTTTTCCGCCCAGCGTGGAGTAACGCTGCTGCTACGACAGTTTTATGACCTTCGTTCTCAACCTCAACCAAATTAGGTTCCAAATGCAGTATGATATTCTATTGTAGTAGACAGCGTCATCAGTTGATGCAAGTTTTGCGGTATGATCGACCAATAGGTTATTCACGAAGCGTGAGAGGAGTCCATTCCGGATGGCAGGACCAGACTCATCTCATCGATATAATGATTTCATCTAGAGTGCGGTGGGAGCCTTTTTGCAGTTGAATATTGTTAATTACGGTTATTTTAACATTGCAACGAAGACGTAGAAGAGAATTCTGTTGAATGCAGCTTCCCAATTGTTAACTTTCATATGTATTAATTTATATTATATGTTGTATTGACCTCTACGCTTGAACACCATTAAAAAAAGAGCTCACTATGCTATATGAATGTCAAAAGAGCCTAAATGTATAATGGACACACACCCCTTAATGCATTGATGGAATAGCTGAACACTGGGACTTTACTGTTGTAATGTACCAGATTAGTTCCTGTCAATGGCAACGTCCTTTGTATTCTTAAGCCGTCGTCAAACTTTAACCCGAACTCTACAACACTGCCATACATGTGGCAAAGCAGTTCTGAACCATACATTGGACCACCCTCAATGATAGCCATCAAGTTCTTCAACTAATCTCTCAGAACAAAACAAGAGCGCTCAAGTTAAAACAAAACTCGTAAAACACAGATCTAGGAGCAACTGCTCCTAAAGCTACTAAAGTAAAATAATTAGAAGTGACAAAAATTGTTCCACATAGGTCTACAAACCTGCAGCTGATATCAGCGGATGGAATATATATAAATATTTATATATAGCGTTTGAACGATCCAACTTAAAGGTGTTTTGGCGGAAGTTCAATGAGAATTGGATATCGAAGTTTAGCGGAATAAATATTATAATTTTTCCATATATATGTACATGCCTACGTGATGCTGCATTTTTATAATTCCTGTATATAAAATTTAAAAAAGACTAAAAAAACTAGTATACGCAATGTGGATCAGATGGTATGTCATGCAAATTAGGCAATTATTCAGCAAGTGTCATGCACAAGAAATTTGACGTACAAATGTTCATCATCAATTTTTCGGTCCAGACTTTAACGACACCTATCGCATTGTATGCAGTTAACGTTGGCAAATTTAATTAAGAATAATACAGTTCTTTACCACAGGATAAGTTGGAAAGTTGCAATTTAACGACACTGCGACATAATAAATGACGGTTTACATTGCCTTCTTGCGACTGCTTGCTTGCGACTGCCAGAGTCTCGAAATTAGTGCAGATATAGTAAGCCTACAGTAGTGGAGTATTTCTAGCGTCGGATGAAAATGGCAAACAATGGTGTGCAGATATACCACTATTTGACGATATCCTTCAATGTTCCAGAAGAAGTGATTGTTTCCATATAGTAGAGCTTCTAAAAGAATGTAACGAAGTTCAAACAGGTGCGATTATACACGGTGATTCATTAAAAAACGTACCTTACATAGGTTAGCATAACTCAGGTAAATGACCATTAATTTTAATGAAATTTCAGAATAATGATGCTTGATATTCTATTCAAGTGCTACATAAATCATTTGACACACCAAGCTAACATGACGTAACGCGATTGACGAAACTAATGACGTCACGAAAATATCGCGAAAAAATGGTGTTTACCGAAGAGGATAAACAATTTGTTACATTCTTACGAAAGAATAAAAAGTACAGTGCAAAACGTTTTCTAAAGAAATTTCCTGATAAAGAGTGGACTCTTGGTGGATTAAATGCGTTACTTTCAAAGATCGACAAAACTGGGTCTTTCCATCGTCGACCAGGCAGCGGCCGCCCGCGTACGGCAGCAACAACCGACAATGCTGAAAAGGTTGAATCGCTGGTGCTCAGCCAGGAAGATATGCCGCAAACGCATCGCACACAGAGACAAATTGCTCGAGAAATAGGAATCAGTCAGACATCAGTTTGGAGAATTGTCAAGAATGATTTACATTTGCGATGTTTAAAGAAACGACACGCTCAAGAACTCACAGCAGCCAACAAGCAAGCAAGATTGACACGTTCCCGTCAGCTACTGAGGTTGTATCCTGCAAGCTTAGTGAATTTCATTTGGTTTACTGATGAGAAATTGTTTACTGTGGCAGCACCCAGTAACAGTCAGAATGATCGTATTTATGTCTCAGCCGGTACAAGGAAGAGAGACGTTCCAGCAAATCGTCTTTTGCGGACTCCACCAACTTTCAGCAAGTCCCTTATGGTATCTGTCGGGGTATCTGCACTCGGTCGTACGAACATCCATTTCATCGAACCAGGTGTTAAGATTAATGGACAATATTACAGAGATGTTCTACTAATGCAGGGTCTCTTGCCTGACATTCGTGAGATAACGGAGTATTTCATCTTCCAGCAGGATAGCGCTCCTGCGCACAGAGCTCGGGAGACCGTTGCCTTACTCGAAACTGAAACACCTGATTTCATCCCGCCTAATTACTGGCCACCTAATAGCCCTGATTTGAATCCAGTGGACTATAAGATATGGAGCGTCATGCAGGAAAAAGTCTACAGAAATCGAATACATGATGTCGACGAGTTGCGTCACCGAATTGTGGAGGTATGGGATGAAATGGATCAGCGCATCATTGATGAGTCAGTCAGGCAGTGGCGTAGGCGTCTTCGCGCGTGTGTTACTGCCCGAGGGGGTCAATTTGAACATAAACTGTAACTTTCTTCCTATTCAGAACTGATTCCTCTATGTTCACTTAAAATTTTTTTGACATAAACCGATATTTGACGGAGTTACAATTAAATATCTAGGGGTACGTTTTTTAATGAATCACCGTGTAGACAGCGTCGGTAACAAACTATTCCCTGAGAACGGAAAGAATCATAATTGTTTTTGACTAAGTGTTTGTGACAGATAAAAAAGTTTTCTATTCATATGTCTCAACTCGCAAAATTGCCAGTTTTCATTGTCTCGCTACATCTAATTTATTCAAAGCTGCAGCAGCTGACAGTATAGTGAAAATCAACCATCAAAATTTAGCAAATACATTTTATTGAGCTTACAACAAAGATATGAAGGTGTCTAAGGAGAGCAGTAAGTTCCTGTGATACATTGAGAATCCCTTACATTATTGATTCTGTAACAATCAATTTTAAACAGCTTTTTCGTTGCTGATTTAATTTGCCATTAAACATTGGAATACATACATGTCTGTGTAGATTTTACTATCGCGAATCCAAAGGATGATTATCCAATGTTATTGTACTTGAGTCTAAATTTGAATTAACTGCAGTGAGATGAGTGTCCCACACAATCACGACCCTTATGAAGGTACAGTCGGCGATCCATGCGATCAAAATGTATCCCAACTGTCTCTTATCGTCCAATCTAATGAGACCTTTAATTGTCGGGATGTCAGCCGTATTGAGACTGTGTTAGATTGTACTGAAGTCATTGTTGGTTCTATATCTTGCCTATCGACCGAATTACAAATACCTTTAAAATACTGCATCGAACTCTATATTTACAGTATTCTTCGTTTAATTTTATTACGGCCTAAGCTACTAACGTGGTAGTCGTTGTGGTGGTGGTTAGCGTTAGTTGGTGATTGCAGTTTAACGACACTGTGATATCACAGGTCATCAGCATCGCCCCTCTTTTAACCAGGCTCTGGACTGGCAGTGTCAGAGTGCAAACAGTGGTGCAGTTTATTACTATCTAGGTGGCGGGGGTAGTAGTTGCAGTCCCGAATCTGGGAATAGTTTTGGACCAAATACTGTCTTTTGTGAAGCATATTTCGGCATTGACTCGTTCCTGCTATTATTTCTTGCGCTAATTGCGGGTTGTTTCCCGCTCTCTCTCTCTCTTCATCTTCCGCTGCCACTTTGGTTCATGCCGTTATCGTTAATCGATTAGATTACTGTTCCTCTGTCTTCTGTGGGCTTCGCAGATCCGATTGCAATCCTTGGAGGGGTTCAAAGGGCTGCAGCTCGTTTGACTGGTTGTGTTCCTAAATTTGGCCACATCTCTACGTACATTCGGGACGTCCTTCACTGGCTTCCGGTTAGGCAGCGCCTTCAATATAGAATCTCCTCTATTGTCTGGCACTGTGTTGTGGGCAATGCGCCTGCCTATCTTATGGATCTGTTCACTTTAACTTCGGCTTCCTGTGGTCGCCAATCTCTTCGCTCGGCCTCTAGAGGCGACTCTATGGTTCCAAATGCTCATACTGCCACCAGGCAAAATAGAGTTTTCACAACTGTGGGTCCCACAGTTTGGAACAACCTCCCATCTGACCAGCGCTCTCTCCCGCGCGACTTGTCTGGCTTTTTCTATAAACTTATCAAGGCCTTTCTGACCGAGCCTGGGTCGAGAGCGCCTCTGAATAGTTATCTTGAAGAGGTGCTATATAAATTGCACTGATTGGTTGATTGATTAACAACACTGTGTGATGGCAAAGATCATTAGCGTTGTCCTCCTTCTTTATCCAGACTTGGGACTGGCACAGTCAGATTGCAGACTATGACGGAGTTCTCCTACAGATACCAGCGTGTGTGATATTGAGCTGTGCAGGAATTCCCAAACTCTGCTCTGCATGCGCGGACTAATTGGAAGAATCACGCAAAGCTATTAAAAGCTCGATCCTAAATCAGTTGGTTTTGCTCCAAGAGTTGCAAACCAACGGGGCCTAATTCCACAGCAAGAGCGTAAAGGCTGCAGTACTATCATATCTGGCGGAGTATCTAACTAGATGATAGTACTTTAAAATCTTTGATGACCCATCAAAATGTAGGACTAAAATTCTGTTTGTGCGCATAGAGATGTGTTATTTGGATTGGTCGCTGGTTAACGAACAGAGAACATTGCAAATATTCGCATTAATATCTTCTGGGAGATCTCAGTTAAAAGTGTTTAAGGCACAGTTCAATGGGAATTGGATTCAACAGTTCAATGGCATGCTAATGATACGAAGTTCCATGATTGGTCGTGTGCTATTAATTACATTATATTTGACCATGTCTTTTGCAGTTCTTCCATTGTATAATAACAAAAAGATTGCTACATACTCGGCTGCATAATTGGATTTCACAAGGCTTCTAGGGAACTCAACCCACATAGGGTCTCCTGATCCTCTCTCTGTTTGGAGTGACCTCGGATTCCGATTAATCGTTCAAATCGTTGACCTTGTCTTAGTGAGACAGATAGATTGTACTAAGTCCGAATGATTGAAGTAAAAGCATTTCCTTCTTAACGACTTTTACTAAGTAAATGTGTCAGTATAACGGTATTAAGTGTTGACTAGGTCATTAGCATAAACCTCGTCACTCATTCAGGCTTGGAACTGGCAATGGAGAAAGTGAAGTTACAAGCGCTATAGAAGTCGTTGAAGACAATTTATAAAATTTGCCTACTTCTTGCTTTCCTAACTTTATTGTATGCTTGATTGAAAGACAACAGGTAATCAATGCATTTTTGGAGTAAAGTAAACTGTTTCTGCATGTAACATCAAGGAATATTACTTATAGTGTCAGTTAAATGGCACTGTGTGATGACAGAAACCAGTAGCGTCTCCCTCCTCCTTCAGCCAGGCTAGGACCTGGCACTGCAAGAATGCAGGCAATGGATGAGTTTCTTATCAGATCGTAACGGAATTAATGCATTTCAGGTGTCGTCTAGATTTTCAACTTCTTCAGAAGGTGTACTGTTTCCTTACAATTTCACATTAGATACGGTTGCGCATGAAGTAGCAATTTTGTTGCAGTGTTTTGCTTATTTATACCAGCGTGAACATATTATTTCGAGGTGTTTGTAAATCTATTGATTGAGTGCTTTGCGTATGTTTGTTTAAGTTTCCGGATAATCAAATGATTTTTTGTTTACTGTTTTCTGACGCTATATCATAACAAACACGATTAGTATTACCCTCCTCTTTAATCCAAGTCTGAGTCTGGCACCAACCTTTTCTATCTATAATTAGGTGCAAAAGCACCGAAGTTAATTCAAGTTATAAGCGTTTTGGATCTAGAGGTTAATTTCATCTTGCCGAGCAATAAATATTTAAAATATTATAAAGGTTTCTGTCGCAATCCGAAAATAAGATCATATCTTTCCATTTATGTAGCGCCTCTCACAAAATAACTATCCAGAGTCGCTTTCAATACGGATACTTCTGGAATTACTGTATGAATGAAAATGTAAGTAAGTATATTCTTTATTTAACCAACTGCATATACGCAATCTGGTAAACAATACATTGAAAGTACAAGCTTCTAATTAAAAATGAATTATAAAACACGAATTGTCTGCTGAAGAAATGACACGATCATGCGTGTAGAGAATAGGAGGTCATCTTTAAAATAGCAAAATATTTACAGTGCAACATTCTCATTAAAAATGCATTATTAAAATGATCTGCGCATTATGTGAGGATGCCGCTCGGTCGCTTGTGCCTGTTATTTACGTTATCGCTTGTATATCCGTGCTAATTGATGCAGCGCTCGTGAATAAGCTGGTGCCCTGCACTTGGCACTCGAATGGCGCTTTACAGGTTTGGTGATTACGATTACGATGATTGCGACAAAAGCGCGTAGAGTAATCATCAATGATGTAATAGTTGCAGGTCAACGACAGGTCAAAGACACAGTGTGATAACACCATTCATTATCGTTGCCCTCCTTTTTTATCCAGGCTTGGGACTGGCAAGCCATGGTACGGACATTCATAGTAATATCTGACTAACAATAGTGACTTTCATGTGGGATCGTGTTAATGAAAATCTACGCATATATATAGTCTCAAATCTCCAATTAAAAGGTGTTTAACCGATAATTCAGTTGGCATGTTTTTAATACGAAGCTGGTTGATTGGTGGTTTGCTATATATTGACGTCTGATATATCGATTTAATTGGTCGCTATATTTAAACGTGTAGGCCTACATCACGATTTGATCAATGAACATAATGATGAATCGCTAACACGTTTTCAGTTTTTGATCATTGTATGGAATTACACAATACAATGCAACTAGACATTTATAAAACGCTTTGAAAAGACAAGTCTTGCACAAAAGCGCTGTGCTGCATTCTTGATCAGGGAGAATAGGTAGGTTCTCAGTTTTGTCTTGAAAAGAGCAACGGTTGTGGCTTGACGTATACTGTCTAATAACATCATTCATCATCATTGCCCTCCTTCTTTATCCAGGCTTGGGACTTGCATTGCCATGGTACGGACATTCGTAATGATATCTGACTAACGATAATCTCTTGCTGGGGCTATATTTTATATTGGGATTGGTGTGATGTCCGTTTCGGTTAATCAGAATAATATATATATAGCTTCTGATAGATTAAATTTAAAGGTTCTAAATAGCGTATTACTTGTATGAAGTACGTTAGCTGGTAATTTGCTATTTATGGTATTGCTCTATATTTGGCCAATTGGGCATCTTCGATTGTTTAACTAAACGGTCGCTATATGAAAACGTATGAATTTGTATTTAAATCCCAGTATTGGAGCTAATGTATTGTAGTCTCCGTGATATTTACTCCTTCGGTGTTTCAGTAATTGTATGCTTCAGACTTCTAAGGCGCCACTAGATAGCCAATGGCTGGACACCAACTTTTTCACGAGCGTCTTCGCATCGATTTTTGGCTTCAATTTGTTGGACAGTTTCAGTTTAGCGACACTGTTTGATGACAAAGATCGTTAGCTTCAACCTCCTCTTTCATCCAGGCATGGGATTGGCACTGACAAAGTGAAAATAATGGTGTATAATGAAAATAATAATTCATGAAATCTTTAAACATTGAAGGATTGTATGCGTTGTACAAGGAACCTTTTGTTATACATTGAGTCATGTTACGTGATGTCAGATCGTTATCGTCATCGTCGCTACATGAATGGGAAAGTGATGTCCTGAGTTTCTGTCTTGTACGATGTTGAGTTATAATTTGTATTATAAGGCTGGGACGATTCAATTTAAAGGTGTTTAACTGAATGGTCATTGAGGATTGGATCTTACGGTTTACCGACATTTCAATAAGTCGAAGTTCGAATTTTGATAATTTGCTATTTGTGTATTGTATTGTATTTTGGCCATTCTATTAAGCCAATTTATACAAAATGAAAACGTTTACATTTTGATGTCCAATTCTCCTCCTGCGTCTTAGGATATTGTAACGGTTCAGGGGTACGGCTACCTGGTGTCGGCCTGCTGTAGTGTCTGCCTGTTGTGTACACCTGTCTACTGTGTTCTTTATACTGTGGTATCTACCTGGTGTATACGCTTATCTACTATCTACTGTAGTCTATCTCCTATCGACTGTAGTTTATCTCCTATCTACTGTATTCTATCTACTATCTGCTGTAGATATCTACTGTCTACTGTCTCCTATCTACTGTGTATCATCTACTATATACAGCAAATTAGTATAAAAGGAGTTCGCCTGGAAGATCGGAATCGTCGTCGTCTGGAGATTGTCATCGGGGAGCCTTGTAGATTCGGCTTCGGCCTTGCAGTCTCGGCGCCTAGGAAGCACGAATAGTCGTCGTGGCTTGCGATAGTCGTCGTGGATATAGTCGTCGTAGATTTGCGATAGTCGCTGTCAGCCATTGACGTAGCATAGTAGTCGCCGTCAGCCATTGACGTAGCATTGCAATTACTTGTTAGTTATCGACGTAGGGCGTATTGAGGGAGTGAGATACGGACTGTTTCAGAATGGGCGCTACATAAGTATTGTTTTCCGTTGTACATTAAAAGAGGATTATCGAACAAGCGTGTCTTATTCCATGAGTCATCCAGAAAGGAGCTATATAAACCTTAAATGGTTAGTCTTCAGCAAACCACTGAAGCCTTACTCAGCGGACTGCAACTCGAACTACTCCCATATCGGATGGGGCTGTAAGTCGTCGTCCTCGTCACTGTCGAATAGGTCCCGTTCCGTTACAATATTAACAGATATAATTACAATGATTGAGATAATTATCTTCACTTCTCCGCCTCTTTGTATTACTTTTCTACCATTCGTCCGTCTCTGTTGTCTCTAACTTCCTTCTTCTTTCATTCGTGTCCATCTGCTTCCTCTATACTTTTCGTGCCAGATTATTCGTTCAGTATTTGACAACTGGTGTATAATATAGATATTGATCGATCAGTTAGTTGAACTGTGTGATGACATAGACAATTAGCGTCGCCCTCCTCCCTTATCCAGACTCGGGACTGGCATTGCTGTACTGCAAGCAGCGGCAGTGTTGTCAGAATTGCTTTGAACGAGCCAGGATTATATAGAAACAACATTAATAGATAAAATGATGACCTACCCGTACTTAAATGTACATGAGTATATTATGAATTACGGTCTGTCCGTCTGTAGGCCTATGTCTAGCTTTCGATCTGTGCTCTTGTTTCGAATTGTATTAGAATAGATTTGATTCGATTAGTTAAGCGAAGTTGATAATCAAGTCTCGGTTTTTGCCACAATTTGTGACCAGGAAACACATAAAGGTTATTATTATAATTATAATTATTATTAAGGTCTTCAATGTTAATTAATGCCGATGTCGTCTGGAGTAGCCCTGCTCGTTGGACTCCTGAGCAGCGAAAGTTCCCTTGAAAGCAACTGCGTTGTAGCGTTGAATAATCATCGAGATGCGCTGGTAGAGAAAAGTCGTTTCCCTCTGTTCCCCAGTGACGGCGCTCAGTCTGTGTCCCAGTTCTGAAAGGAAGCTTTGGCCTTCGGAATTGATGGGGCCAACGGTTATGAATACCGGTTCATGAAGGCTCTTTTTTGACCAGATCGGTTCTTTTCTTATTTCAGTTTTTTTCCATGAAGATTTTTTCCATCTTATTTACAGGGCATCAAAACAATTCCATAACATCAATATCAAACTATCTATATAAATGTTAACAAGTAATATTTAATATTAACAGAACATCATTTATAGTTTAGGATTAAAGACAATATTCAATAATCCAAAACAACATAACAACCAAAGGAATAATAATAAATCCAGACATTCAGGATTACAAAATAAACGAATGAATATCAACTTAACAACTAAAGTATCAATAATAAGGCCATACATTCATCATCACAAAACAATCCAATTAATATGTTGTGTCCAATTGTTGGTGTTTAAAATAGTTTATGAACTGATTTTTGCGATATCCAGTATGCACAAAAATCATATTTAGTTCCCTAAACAAAGCTACAAGTCTGGACATTGAACTTACATAATGTATTATTAAATATTATTCAACTATTTAATTTTACAGATTAATTTTAAATAATGTTTCCATTATTTATTATCATTAGTATGTTATATACCTCAATATATATATCTCGAATAGATAATATATTCACAACAGTATAATCCACCTTTTTTCTGCACGTTGTTTAATTAATAAATTTGATAAGTCATTTTTCTTGCAAGCAAGTAATATATGATCAACTGCTTCAGTCATCTGACATTGAGAGCATAAATCAGTTGGGCTCTTACCTATAGTTTTCAACCATTTATTAGTTAGTATATGGCCAAATCGAAGTCTGGTAATTTGAACTTCACGCTTCCTTATAAAATCCATAAATATTATATCCGTGGATAATAAAGGCTGGATATATTTATAGAATTTTCCTTTTGGTTCACAATTATATTCTATTTGCCATTTATTAATAGCATAATTTTTTATTACAGACTTAATTTCTTTTAACTCTAAATAATTTGTCGAATTATTCTCAGGTATTTCTAGTCCCTTCTTTGCAAAAATGTCTGCCATTTCATTTCCAGATAAACTGATATGACTAGGGATCCACGCAATAAGAATGTTACTACGCTTTAGTTTATTGACACTATCCATAAATTCAAGAAATAAATTAGGTCTTGCATCACATCTATTTTCTTTTATGGATGTGGCAACGTTTGGTGAATCAGTAAATATGATGTATTTAGTCGTATTTTCATTTTCATTTTCAACAATCCATTTTATTGTCTCAACAATGGCTGTCAATTCAGCTGAATAAATCGAGGAATCATCTACAATTCTAAATGTACTATGGAACCGCAAAGATGGCACATAGAAAGCTGCAGAAACAACAGTCTCAACTTTAGATCCATCTGTATAGATGACTATATTATCGCTATGTTTATGAATTAATTCTAATGACAAAGATGACGTAATATGAAGTGAGTCTGTTTTTTTGTTAATGTGCCGTTTCTGGGATAGATCTACTTTAATGATTTTATAAAGCTCTTATTGGGATTTTACATAAGGGTTTGAAAAAAACGGTGTTTTTATAGAGTGGTCAAAATCAGTTATAGAGGTGTTTAAGATATACACACATCGAAGAATTCTGTGCCATAAAATGGTATGTCGGAAAAAAGAGTTTTAGGAAAATGACTTCAAAGATTCTATACTTAAACCCAACTTAGCCATTTGACGAACTACATATATTTTGATATTCTGAGGTCTTTATTTTGTGTTTTCATATAAAATTGCGATTATAAATAACATTTCTGGTAAAGATTTAGAGTTTAATGCAGTCTTTGAATTTTGGAGTGCTCTTAAAAATGACGAGGTTACTGTTAGGAGAGCACTAATGACCATCTCTAAATTAAAAAAAAACTTTTATCTGTCATATCGCAACAACGCCATTTCCGTAGCAATCAAGCTGCTCGCATGCCTTACAGATTAGACTAGGCCCCCTATATCTGATTATTTGCATTGACATCGCCAGTTTGCAACCTAGAATATAATGGGACACTTTATAGATTTTATAAAGTGACCAATATAGAAACTTTTTTTAGAATCTATTCACACTGAAAGTTTTTCCCAGAACCTCCGCAGTCACTAAAAGTAGCTAGACTAACACAGTTTAGAAAACCCTGCAATAGACTATTAAAATTTCGGAGCTCAACATTATAAAGGTGTCCAAATATGCCCATCGAAGACATAATATTATATACACACCGTGTCTCAAAATAAACCTAGCAAAATTGTTTTTGTCAGAACTTCGTCAAATTTCCACCAATTTTAATAACCTTCGATAGGTAGATGGAAAATGGCTGAAATTTTATGCCATATATAAATTTTCTACCTCACCTCACTCATATCACCGCACTAAACCTTGTTAAAAACAGATGCACCAATTTTGTATATTATGCTTAAATTGTATTACTTGCAACAAAGTATCTGACGATTGAATGAGCAGTAAAGTTAAATATGGTTTACTTAGCAGAATTTTTAATTGTTGCGATAGATCTGCTTAAGAGTGCTAGAATTTTGCTTTAAATGTGCCCCGCTTACGCGGACACTAGCGCCTAGACGGGCACGCCACTGGCCGATAGCAGCATCAACGATCGACTGGTCAAGGCGCGCCCATTCGTCAACCTGACCCGTTTTGAGTTCTTTGATGCTGGCTATTCTGGAGCGTAAGCCTTCTCTTGCAGCACACTGCATCTGCTATAGTCGACTGGGTTAAGGTCCGGTGATTTCGAAGGCCAATGTTGGAGGGATGAAGTCGGGCGTCTCTCGCTCCAGGAAAGAGATGGCGTCGCGTGCTCAATGCGTCGGGGCGCCATTCTGTTGAAAGATTAAAAAAAACTCACCCTGGG
>OY365809.1:1952438-1972759 GCA_959347315.1 Bimastos eiseni | reverse complement strand
TCCAAGACGCTTGGCACTTTTCCAACCGTTTCTCTTAACGACTTGGTTTTTCTGTCGTAAGTTGAGGTGATGCTATTTAACGAATGACTGATCATTCGATAATTTTGAATGCGGTCGATAAAACGTTTCTATAGTTTGATATTTTATTGGCCAATTGAATTAGTTTTCAGATTCTTTGAGCCACAAGTTCTGTTCTGTGACAAAATCCGTTCTCTTGAGTCATTGATGGGTTTCTCCTATCAGACCATTTAAACTGTTTTGGTCCTTAGCTCGACGAAGAAGAAGAAAGTGTTGGAAACCAAACACCGCTGGAGCACGTCAACACCCTGTAAAATATTTGTTCATTCGTTTAAATGTAGGTTGTGTAAGTATAAACTAAACTAAAACTGCGCCACTGGTACTGCTCGACCAGTGCCAGTCCCAAGCCTGGATGAAGGAGGAGGGAGACGCTAATGATCTTTGTTATCACATTGTGTCGTTAAACTGCAACAACCACTATAAACTAGACTGATTACAAAAGTGATGCTTAAATTGAAGTTGGATCGATGAAAAAATGATGTTTAAATAGAAGCTGGATTGGTGAAAGAATTGTGCCTTAATGGAAGCCGGATAGGTGAAAAATTAAAAGAGTTATGCTTAAATGGAAGCTGGACCGATGAACAAATGATGCGTCAAATGGTGCTTAAATGGAAGCCGTTTTGATGAAAAATTATGCTTAAATCGAGGCTGGATTGGTGAAAGAATGATGCTTAATTGGAAGCTGAATCGATGAAAAATAAAAGAATCATGTTTAAATTGGAATTGGATAGATGAAAAGTGATGCTTAAATGGGAGCTGGATTGATCAAAGGATGATGTCTAAATGGAAGCAGAAAGCATTTTTTTGTTCCTATTCAAAATAATATTTTACAGGGTGTTGACAAACTACAGGCTTTTGACGCATTCCCGTAATACGCCATCAATAGGCACTGATGATAGACAGCTGATAGGTCGCTCCGCTGAACGAGTCTGGCCGCCCTAAAGGTCGACTGATGGGGATATCACTCAACCATCGATACAAGTAGCTGATGATGTTGGAATCTGAAGGCAGACAAAGATGACATCGATTGAATACGAACCAAGACAAGACAGCTGAGCGAAGAAATGGCTACTTCTTCTGCATCTCAAAACCTCATTCGTCTTGTGGGGCCTCGCGCACTGGTAGCGCTTCTGAACGGTTCGTCCTACTAAATGCGCTTCATAAATGTCTAAATATAATACTTTAATAATACAGAATGTAGCTGCAGACACTTTAAAACCCGTTGAGTCCTAGCCCGCAAAGGTAATAGTTTCAGTTTAACCACACTGTGGGACAATAAAGATTATTGGTGTTGCCCTCCTCCTTCATCTTGGCTTGGTACTGGCACGGACCTAGAGCGAACAATCGCAAATTACCTTTCTAGCAAGCTGAAACATAAGTTATCTTAAATCTGCAGTTATATTGAATGTGTTGCTAGTGTTTGATTCATGAATCATTGCAACCAAGATTATTGGAATTGATAATTATATTATCGACGCCGACACAGACTATCACATAGCTACATCATCTCCTTTAATGGTTGTTTAACTATGTTCAAGTAAAAGCCTGATTATTTTTGTTATGGGAAGGCGTTATTAAACAGTAGCTATCCAACTGTCGACGCGTAGAACATATGGCGATGAAATTCATTCATTTATTCATCTCCGAAATTCGATACCGCCCTTCTTTCAACATCTTTTACTCAGAAGTGCATACACGCGCCTCGACGGCGCAATTGCAGTTGTGCTGCAGATCAATGGTGCGCGAAGGACTTGCTCAAGGTCCCTACACAGTGACTGACGCCCCAGACGAGGCTCGAACCCGCGCGCTCAGCGCACACTGAACGATACGGACTGACCGTTCTAACCGATCGGCCACTGTGGTCCTTATATACCGAGAGCAAGAAAACGAAGTCGAAAACATTTCAATACCTGCATGTGTGGCTTCCATACAGCTCCATTAGCCACTCTCTAATTAGCTTCAAAGTGAGTTACGTTCAATTCGACGATCTCTTGCATCAGTTTCCGATGATTAATATTTTAATGACACTGAACGCCAGATTGAACCAAGACAAATTATATCATTGAGATCTGTGAATATTATACAATGCACAAATACGTTTAAAAGGGTATTTCTCTGAATTTAAATACTCATATTATTGTGATATAGCGTCGCTATTAGCAGGTCAGATGATATGCTAATGTCAATTTTCCCGCTAGAATTCATGCGGTCAAACTCATCCAAAGTTGTGTGTCTATGTTTAAAGGAGAATCCCGCAATGGCATACTTTCCAATGTTTCAGGCAAATGAAGTCACGTGTGAGGATCATTTGACCATTAATCGGATATAAGCAATTACGTAGCATAGACAGCAACCACTTTCAAGGTTTCTAAATGTGAGCTGACAATTAGGAGTCGTCTTAGTTACTTGTGTGACAACAATAATTATGACAGTACTGTAGCAGTAGTGTCAATATTTAACGACATCTTTGGTTGCCACGACTGATCTTATCGTCGTGTAGAGATACTGACCCTTGTGGAAGGTCATAACCACACCCACTATGGGAAGATGGCTGCCCAAACGGTTGGATGAAAGAACGCAACAGGTATCTTGTGATTACCATGGAAATGGTTGGAGAAGTGCTAGGCGTCTTGGACAGAGAACGAGTAGTAAGGTCTCTAGTCAGAGCTCAACGAAGAGGAAATATGTCTTGCCGATGTTTTGGAAGGTTATAAGAACGTAAATTGTCTTTTGCTAAATTTCTGGTAATGCGGCGCGATATAATTTTTATAAGCTTACGTTGTGATGTTAAAATTGCGATCTAATCAAAACAGCGAGTGACCTTTCGGAGCATTGGGTACGACTAGGCAATATGAGTAGTAGGACTATTATCATTTTAACAACACCATGTGATAATAACCATCATTGGCGTTTGTACCTACTTTATTCAGACTTGGTACTGGCAGATTGCAAGCAGCGTAGGATTTAGGTAATCTACCGGAACGGTTAAGATTTAATTTAAAGAGACACTCGCTAGGTGGCAGGCGAAACTTTATAACATCGGGTAGTTTGTCGTAAAGGCTACGTATCTAGAGCGCTCTTCCAGAACTAGTGGCGCTCGAAATGAATGATGTTGCAACTATAAAGATCAGTCCTATTCGCCAGATGGCAGTAACGTCTCGCCTTCATTGCATATTGATGTGGCGGTTCTTTGTGTTGTAGACAAAAAAACTAAATCGGTATTTTAATTAGACATTTAATCCTTTGATCATGTTAACAATTAGTTTTTCACACCACTTCAAAAACCGCAAATGGCTTAGCATGTCATGGAATAAACTGCTTACAAAAATATTCCATATTCCGAGGCTGTCAATTGAATTTCAAATTATGTGGCGTACGGAACCCCTCCACCGCTTGAACTTAGGCAGTGCCAGTCCCAAGTCTAGATAAAGGAGGTGGGTGACAATATTGGTCTTTCTCATCGCGCAGCATTGTTAGACTAAAATAGCTAATACTACAAGTCGCCAAAGCATGCAATTTACGACACCTCTTGAACGCTTGATTCTTATTCGATATAGCAGTCAGCATTGCTCAGGATTTTGAAATTACCAACATCTTCGGTTCTATTCTATTTACACTTATAAAGCCCTTCTCACAGTACAACCTAACAAGAGGCGCTCCCAGTGCGGAAACCCCCTAGAGAAAAAGTCTTAAGAGAATGAGCAGAAACAGTTGTGCTACTAGATAAGATTGCAGCACGAGTCACAGCAGGAAGACTGTTTAATAGGAAAGGGTCAACAGAGGCATAGGCACGATGCTGAGCTGTGGCAGTCCAAGACCGAGGTACTAGAAGGTCCTGACGGTCTAAAGGGCGGAGAGGACGTCCAGAGGTAGCTGAGATAGGTTGCCTGATAAGATCACATAGATAGAGTGGAGCTCGACCCAGAAACGCTTTGCATGTAAGAAAGATGAATTTGAACTGAATCCTATCAGTTAGGGCAGCGTTTCCCAATCTTTTTTGGTCGTGGAACTCTTGTGATCTTATCGATTTTTGGCGGAACTCTGTCGAAAACTGAAAATATTCTGTTGTAGGTAGAAACAATCGAGAATGCAGATAATTATCGACTTAGACCAACATTAAGTTAATAACAACATAAATATCGATGAGAATGACATGAATTCTCTTGCATATAGAGTTACACATAGATTTTAAGCAAAATGCCTCCTATGAAAAATTCGTAAACATTACTATAAATTGTTCTAAGCTTATTGTTCACACTGAAATTTTTCCGCAGAACCCTTGTCTTCAACTCACAGAACCCTAAGGTTCCGCGGAACACATTTTGGGAAACGCTGAGTTAGAGGAAGGCCATGAAGATGTTCAGTCAGGAAAGTTGAAATAGGCGAGAAACGAGGAAGACGGGCGATCAGACGAGAAGATGCGTTGAATAAAGTACTGCATAAGTACCTTACATGCAAGGGCGTCCCTGCGACCTTCTACTTGTGGCCTTTTGGTTTTTCGCGTGGGCGCTCTGCTTCTGCCCAGTCTAGGATCAGTGCATACTTTGTCCCTCAGCTTGGAACTGTCTTCCACAAACACTGCGTCCGGAATAACTAACCCTCACAAGTTTCCGGTTCTGGTCCTTCCGGCAACGCCTGCTGAGACTTCTCTGTGTCCTTGCTTAGCACCGACGCCCAATGAGAGCGCAGACAATTTATAGCGGCGCTATACAAATGTTCGATTGCATTACATTAAATCAAAGGCTTCAAGTTTTGTTTTCATCAAACGTCGTCGATGCGCCTGTAATCAAACAAAACGTTGCCTTCGTCCAATCAAAGTAGATTTTTAAACACCTTTATTATGAGCAACATTAGCATTATTTGTACGGTCATGAAGCACGACAACATTCATATGAAACTTCAAAGCTATATAATTAAAACTAAGGTCGTATAGAAATGCTTCATGACTTAATATAGCTTAGCACTGTGTAAATACATTAAGTATTACATATGCAGGTTTTTTAATTTAATTTTTTTAAATCCTTAAAAAACTCACATTAATGTAAACATGCTTAGTAGTGTTGTATAAAACGTCGAATAAAGACAACTGTAAGAGCAAGGAGCCCTATGTCTGTTGGTGAGAATGAAAACAACTCGAAATGCTTGCCAGATTGATGAAATTATAGAAAGGGTAAATGTATCAATCGCAAGAGTCAACAAAATGATAAGACGTCAAAGACCTTACCTGTCACAAGACGTCATTAAATATTTTTTACTCTATTGCGAGCATTCGATGCTTACCTCATTTCGTGGCGTTAAGCTGAAACTACAAGTAACATGCCCATGATCAACAACATAGCATTTCCTAAATTCATTTCTCATCAGATCAGATGAAATAGATGATAACCATTAAAAAGCAACGGGAACTTAGACACCATTAAAAAGAAGTCATAGTCTCTATAATATGAATCATTGTCGCTCAGTGAATAATTTATATGTTATGAAACATCTACAACAACCATATGTCAAATATTTCTGTCTCAGCAACCAGTCATGCAGAAATGGAATCAATAACAACACAAAAGGAAGAAAGAAAACAGAAAGACTAAAGAAAGAAAGACAACATAAAGATAAAGGATTAAAGCTTTATACGAAATTGAACTGAAATGTAACAAATTCTGAAGACGTCAACAGCCTGTGTTGCTATAAGATGCCGTTAAATTGTTGAATAATAATAATAATAATTATTATTAATAATAATAATACTTATAATAATGTCTGGCATGGGATGTGACAGTGCCCGACACCTACGCCAAGTCACATCTTGTCGACACATCTATCAGAGCTGGCGAAGCAGCCGAACGCGCAGCTAAGACGAAGAGGGCCAAGTATTCCACCATAACCAACACCCACGACTTCGTAGCCCTCTCCTTGGAATCCGGCGGCGCTTGGAGCAGTGAAGGACTGCAGTTCATCTCAGAGTTGGGTAGTCGAACGAGTGCTGCAACCCACGATCCAATGGAGACGTCATTTCTGTTCCAACGTATCTCAGTTGTCCTTCAGCGTGGGAACGCAGCCTGCCTCTTCGGGACATTGCCAACACTCACTTAGCTCATCATGGGCGATAACAGCATAATGTGAAACATATATAGTAATAATAATAACATAATAATAATAATAATAATAATAATAATATTAATATTAGTAATAATAAAAAAAACCTTATAATAATAATAATAATAATAATAATAATAACTATAATTATAATGATAATAATAATGACAATTGTGACTCAAATTTTAATCATTTGCAAAATTGAGCATCTACACTGCTTTCCGTCAAGTAGTGCCAGTCCCAAGCCTGGATAAAGGTGTAAGGCGACGCTAATGATCCTTGTTATCACACAGTGTCGTTCAATTGCAACTAACCAACCAACCAATGGCAATTCACCACCTCATGCTGTAAGGATTCGTTTTTTGAGCCTATTTTTGAATGGATGGAACAGACATTTCAATAATACTAATACTGACAATTTGCTTGTCATGGTAATAGAGATAATTCGTACTTGAGGGTTGTGCTAGACTGATTCTTATCGCCTTGGTATCAAGTAATCATTGAGGGTGTTATATAACTGTTACGATGACTGAATTAGTAAGGGTAGATGCATAATTAATAAAGAAATAACTTTTGTTGGTAGTTTTCCTGATGCTCTCCGAAGAGAAAGCTTTGGGTCATCAAGTACATTTCGTGCGAAACTTTCCCCGTAATCACGTGTGTTTCTTAAACGTGCGCTACACTAATTTTCATTTAATTAGGTGCCGCGGGAAGACCAAGAAACTGGCCAATTATATGCCCCACATCTGCTCGGATTTATGGGTGTCTAAGAAATTCTGGCCTTCTAAATATGCCGGACAACGCATCCCCTCTCCCATCTTTCGCCTATTACTCCATCGTCCTATCTGTAGTGTCTCCTGCATCATAGGGTGGTACTTTCTTCGTAAACACCCATCCTGGGGTGGGTACAATGGCGGCCTTTGTTGGGCGGAAGGATGAATGTAGCTATTAGGAGGGCAGCTGTGATTCAGCATAGTCGTTTGGGCAATGATTACGCCCCGCGGCCATCTATCGACCACCGCTGTCTCCACCGCCTTAATGAACGACGCTAGGTGGCCATCGTCCGTTGATTATTACGCGCCAAAATTCGAAAGTGTCGTTTGCTTCGACTCAACGGAAAATCAGAACCTCGTTTCCAGATCATAGAAGATTATTTCTATACCGACGAAGCATATTCTGGTGTTTTGAATTTAAATTACATAAATTATAGACTGTCGAACGCTTTTACTTGAAACCTCAATCCTTTTAGAAAGTTTTGATTTCATAAGTTCAAACTTTAAAGCTTCTCTGAAATTACAGAAGGTACTCAATTTGAAATTATATAATTTCTTGCGCAATGTTTAAATCTATGAAGTTTAATTCGCCTAACATGTTGCGAATTAAAAGATTATAGGCTGAAAATCTAGAACGTTCTGAAACCGGTCAGGGTCAGAAAATTTATCAGCTGTTTCGTGAATTTGAACTCTTAGAATCTAGAACTTAAAAATTCAAGCAGAATTTTTGGCAAATTATTTCTGCATCTAATATTCTAGAATCGAATACGTTCAAATTTCAGATTACCTGAAATTCTGACTTACTACTGGAACTTACAGAATTAGAACTCTCAGATCCAAAACCTTACATTCACCAAAACTGCTAAGAGTCAATAACTTTGAAATCGAGAGACTACTGCTGATAGGTCTAATGTTATGAATCGTCGCTATTCTACAATGGCCTCAACTAATAACGAATCGAAGCTCACGGTTTCTAGTAGGACAAAACATACAAGAGCCATTTGTACTGACAGACAGACAGACAGACATACAGACAGACAAACAGGCGGACATACAACGACAGAGACAAACATGCACAAAACAATTCGACAATAGACGGGTAGGCAGACAGAGCATATATCCTCTGCCATTTCCCAAACCCTTATTTCTCCATAATCATTTCCCTCGTATCTCCCCAATCCCTTCCCAAAATCCCTAATCACTGCACCTGGGAATCATCGCTTTGACCCCTCCGGAAGTGCGAGTTAGGGTAGACAATAGCCCTTAGGGGTGGAACACACCCTCCATCTCCCTCTCACTCCACCCTTGACCTCTCTCAGCCCCCTACCCCGGGGCAAGTCATCATCCGAGAAAACCCCGATCGTCGTTCTACAACAATAATCCCCTCTCTCTCACGGTCGGGTGATCATCAATGATGGAAAATGGACAATGCGATGACCATCACTCACTGACCACCGACTGAATGACCAACGGATGACGACCGATTTCACTTCTGCGCAGGAGATTGATGATTCAAACGGTGTCTGTCTGTCTGTCTGTCTGTCTCTCTCTCTGTCTCTGTCTCTCAGTCCCTCCATATTCTAGATCCTGTGGCTCTAATACCACACTCCTCTCCCTCCCTTCTTCTCCTCTCACACCCTTCTTCTCCTCTCACACCCTGGTCATTTCTCTTTCCCGCCTTTTAGCGACCGAGGGCGAGAAGACATTAGTCGAACAAGACTCTGACGCAACAGAGCTCTGATTGTAGGGTGCCTTGAACTGCCTTCCCTCGCTTCTTCCCTTCTCGAGGGAATGGCCGTGGCAGCAGAGGAGGATTTGCAGGATGGGAATTATACGGAGATAAAGACAGGGCAGAGAAAATTCTATTAGATGGTCAACTAATACTAGGAGGGGGTGAGGCAAAGACTAACAGCTCCATTCATTCACCGCGTTTCAACTGTTACACAATTACACCTTATTTGGCCATATAAAATAAACATTATATACACATACATATTTTAGGATATATATATATATATATATATATGGCCACACTAAAGTGTCTGCTGTTCCATAGAATTGTTTGAAAATAAAATAATTGCCTGCTTCCTTGCAACTGTTTAATGTCCACCGGTTAAACTATTTGCAAATAAACACATTAGCAAGATAAGGTTGTATGAGTTATATGCCTAAATAATTTTGGAAACCCACGACTTGAAGGTGTCTAAACGGGTTTTTAAGTTGGAATGATTTGCGACATCTTACTAATGTTAGCTGCAAGTGTTGTAATATGCCAAGCAAATTTCTGTCGACAGCAACGGCCTCTGTTGTCATAAGCTGTCGTTAAACCCTGGATCCATCCATCCACGTCGATCGCTCTGTAACTAAACGGGTCAAAGTTGAGTGAAGGCTATTCCTCGGACAATATTGTAGGTCGATTGGTCAAAGCGGTTGTCCTGCAATGCAAAGATTGCGGGTTCGAACCTTTTCCGGGGAATCACTGTGTAAGGAC
Organism: Bimastos eiseni; assembly: GCA_959347315.1. Lineage (NCBI taxonomy): Eukaryota > Metazoa > Annelida > Clitellata > Crassiclitellata > Lumbricidae > Bimastos > Bimastos eiseni. The sequence continues at coordinate 1,963,324 of OY365809.1, read as the reverse complement.
CTTGAGCAAGTCCTTCGCACACAATTGCTCTGCAGTACAACTGCAGTTGCGCTGTCGTGGCGTGTCAGAGTACACTTTTCAATTAATTGTATATAGAAGGACGATTTCGAATTAGAGTTGTATATTCATTGCATTTGTATCGCCTTTTACTGTTTCCTATTTTATTGCATTGCATTGAGTTCTATTGATTTTCATTATGACATTTTGCTTATTTATATCTCGAGTTGTACCGCATTGTATTTGCTTTTGTATTGTACTTGTATCGTAATGTAATTGTATCGTATTGCATTGTATTGTGTCAAGTTGTATTGTATTGTATTGTATGGAGTTGTTTTGCATTGTATTGTATGGAGTTGTTTTGTATTGTATGGAGTTGTTTTGTATTGTATTGTATGAAGTTGTTTTGTATTGTATTGTACCGTTCTGTATCATATTTCTAAACATTTCATACCCCAATTGATGTTGCTGAGCCTCGATGCATTGATGACCTGTCGCTGCCAATTCCTTTCCGGAGTCTTCGTGTATAGCTACTGGTGGCATAAGAACGGTTCCAGACCCAGTAAGACATACCACCATCTGTCTCGTTAGTTTGATTAGAGCGATCGATTACCGTCTGAGGGAGAGATCGCAACCTGCCATGGATCTGCAACAGACCCATTTGAGGATCAGGTGTCTGGATATATAGTGACCGTATACAGAGGAGGGGCGTTGGCAGGAGGTATTTTGGGTTGGGGTTGGAATGGAGAGAGGGGGAAAAAGACGAAGGGGGGCAAATGAAAGGAGTCTGCTGGACTGCAAGCTGTGTTAGATTTTAAAAGGAACTATGTAGCTGTATGTAGCGTTCCGTCACTGTTAACACTTTGGCAGCGCCAGTCCCAAACCTATATAAAGAGGGGGCGATCCCAATGATCTATGCCATCACAGTGTTGTTGTGTCATAAAAAGATGAACATCATCGATATCCACCTTTATGTAGCATTTAGATACCTTTTAATCGTTTGCTCAGAAACTATTTAGTTTGAAGTTTCAATTCCCACTTAGTATCCGTTAAGCAACATTTTGTGTAATAAGAAAGATGATAATGATCCTCGTCTAGAATTTTAGGCACCTTATAAATGTTTTTTTTAAAGAAAATATATGAGTGTAAGTTTAAGACAATCTCCAGATGCAAGAGCAGTAGCTCCTCCGACGGAGGAAGGAGCCTCGAATAATGGATAGCACGTTGGGACCCAAACCTGAGGAACCGAGTTCGATACCCGTAGATCCCGGTGGCTTTGCAAGTTTGCTTTGCATTTCCTTGTTGTAGTCTTTATCTGCTTATACTAACCTGTCCAGATAAATGCACTCAAAGATGTATTATATGTCGACCTCTTCCCTTCGACTCTTTTCCCGACGTAATCTGTCCCTGCGATCATCGTTTTCCTTTATGCCCATGATGATCATTTGCCTTTCTGCATTCCCTGCTTCGTCTCCTCTTCACACTTTCTTAGAGCCTGCATGGTCCAATTTGCTTCCAGTAGTTCAGTGGCTGTTACCTAATGATGCGTTACCCTTAAAAGATATTTAGCGCTGCCTTCGTTTCTGAAGCTTTAAAATTGTATCTTACTACTTTAGGTTGACTAAATGGGTTCTGCGCTTATCTCGTTACAGTGGACAGCGAATTTCACTCCTTATAATGTAACGAATATATAGTATTAAAGGAAAGCGATTTACGGGTGTCTTAAAAAACGATCGAATGGACGCCAAATGTAATATAATGTCATGCAGTATATAAATCTTCTGAAATTTCTGAGCGCCTACAATAACCATGCTTATTTACCGGCACTATAGTGTAAGCCTAAATATGCATTGAAACCCACCCTCATCGTCATAAGTGCGGATCAATAGCGCCTCTCACTAAAAGTGGCGCTATATAGATACTTGATTACGATTACGAACGTTCGAATGTCTAACGACATCTTATGACAACATGGGCTGATGGCGTTTTTATAGTTATGGTGTATTTCGGTTGATTTCTGTACATGTATATCGTTTTTTCATCCGTTATCTTTCCTTTTCTTGTTATCGATTACGTTACTGATAGATTGATTATACGGCGATATATGACAAAATTCTTTGATTGCTGTAGATGATTATGTTTTGATCGTTATCATTATTTAATATTTCTATTTATTTATCTACACACGAGCACATATTTATATCGACTATAATCTGTACATAGTATACGCTGATGTAGCTTAATTAGCTCTGGAATTTTACTTTCTTTTGAAGAAAACTCCTTTTTACCACATCGGTCCCATTGATATCCATATTGGGCCTTTTTTCAGTATTCTGATTTAGTTTCTTACCTCAAAGACTGCCTTAATTAGATCTTAGTATGATATCACTTAATTGATATAAGCACGGCGTGAATGTTATTATAGTTTCGGTTGAAACCCTTTCAAAGGTATCTAAATCAGAGCACTTTAACAGATCGTTTATATCACACGTAAGTGACTTGTTCAGGACTAATAATAATAATGTCAATCTCTAAATTCGACATTAATAAATTAATAATAATCGCTAAAGAGTAGAACAACATCAGAGATGTTGGCAATAGTTCAACCTTGTGAAATAATAAGCGAGACAACGTTTGATGTTGTGCTATGGACACATCTTCATATCAGTTATAAGATGAAGACGGGTTACAACACGGTCGTTATACAGCGCCAACCAACCAATGACTATCAACAGCGTTAGACCACTTTGTATAGGGTCAATGCGCCATAAATATGCATACATGTATGTATGTATGTATGTATGTATGCATGCATGCATGTATGTATGTATGTATGTATGTATGTATGTATGTATGCATGCATGTATGTATGTATGTATGCATGTATGTATGTATGTATGTATGTATGCATGTATGTATGTATGTATGCATGCATGTATGTATGTATGTATGTATGCATATATGTATGTATGTATGTATGTATGTATGCATGCATGTATGTATGTATTCATGTATTTACATCTGTGCGTATAGATGCATGCATGTGACCATTAATATAGCGTCTTTTGGAGACATCACGAAGGCACTAACATGTCATTGAATTCTTGTTCCGTCCATCCAATGGTAATAGAAATGCCATAATTTTATAGCGCCACTGTTTATAGAGCAACACGACGCAGCGAATGCTTGGTAAACCCCTTTAAGGGCATCTGGAAAGATCATCTTGTATACAATTGATCGTGTAGTTCCTATAGCGGTCATCAGTGGGGTGATTGGAGTGGGTAGGTGTCTCAGTGGGTGGGGTGATTGGGTAGGCATAGAGGGTGGTTGATGCGTCGGCGCGTTCAACGCTTTCGTTACCGTCTGGATCTGATCATTCGCTGAAGGTGTTTGACTCGGAATTGGTCAGTTGAGATGGTCAGTTGTTGATGGATTTGTGACCAGTGAGTACAGCTGGACACCTGCTGGTCATCGTAACGGTCACCATCCTGGTTGTTTATTGGAATTCAGGGTGCACTTGTCACTAGGTCGCTGGTGTCGTGGTTCCCTGCTGGTCCGTTTCAAGATGAACGCTCGTTTCATGTCGGATCCAGCGCAGGCTCGTGGTTCCCTGGTGATTGTTCGGTGCTGGTTGCCTGGTTAGATGCTAATGACCCCGTGTGATAGCAAAGATCATTAGTGTTACCCTCCTCCTTTATCCAAGCTTGGGACTGGCTCTGATGGTTGCACGCTAGTGATTTATATAACGGAAGAAGACGAAGCTCCCTGTTGTGTTAATGGTAAGAGGAGTGGCTGAGCCCTGGGTCGTTTTATATTGATCTTTGAGGGTTGAATTGCGGGGCTGAGGTTCTGTGAATCAGGATCAATTCTCAAGGCGTCGACTGCGTACAAGGCTTTTAAAGATGGCGATCCAAGACACAGTCCTACTCAGGTCAAGTGACGAGGGCATAGTTTTTATTATTAGGCTGTTTTTCTCTGTTCGTCTCTCTCCGTCTCTACCATTCTGTCTGTCTGCTGTCTGTCTGTCTGTCTGTGTCTGTCTCTATCAGTCCGTTTCGCTGTCTCTGTCTATCATTCTGACTGTCTCTGTCTGTCCGTCTCTTTGTCTCTGTCTGGCCGCCTCTCTGCCTCTGCCTCACTCTCCCTAACTACACTCCTCCTTCTCACGTCTTCCGCTGTCTTCTTTCTCCTTCCCTTCTTCCATGCCAATCCTTTCACATCATCTCCTTAGCACAATCGTCAATCGGGATCTGGTCCATCAGAACCTCTCAGTAATATCAGATTGAGGCATGCACAAATCAGACACATATCAGACGGTCAGCTAAATGACCAAAGAGAGAGAGACACACACACACAGACAGACAGACAGAGACTGACAGAGAGACAGAGAGATAGAGACACAGACAGACAGGGTGAAACGGGGTATGCGTTGGTCAGCTGCTGTGGTCACCTGTTCTGGTCTCATCAACGTAAATTTGACCACTCGAAAAATACGTCGTTAAGATGTCACCCTCGAAAGCGTTTCATTAACACCCCTTAATAGAACTCAATAATTACTTTGTATTGGGGTTCTATTAATGAGGAGAAACCAGTCTACAGGTGTCAAATGTAGGTGGATTTACGTAGCGCCTATTTCTACAAGCCCTAGCACCTAAAAATAATCTGTCTTGAAGCATTAATTGCAAAAGTCTGCCATTGTTCGTACTCCGAAAATGATAGTCCAAAGTCTGAAGAAAGGAGGAGGGCGAAACTGATTGTCTTTCACTTACCCTCATTTAAGTGACTTATATAGAGCCTCTTCAGGATTTTCTAATCAAGAACACTATCGATTCATAGCAATCTTGATGTTGTAGTCGAAGTGGCCATCAGAATTTCTAGTATTTGGCGTACTGTCACAGAGAGCATAATGCAGATTGCTATGTAATATTTAAGTAGTTCGCGACAGAGAACCAGCCTGCCTATGAGAGCGGAAAGAAGCACGAACAAATTCTGAGAGAAAATTCCAGCATTTTCCGGAGGATCAGTAGAAATCACAATTGCAATTGAGATTCCATTTTTATTCTCCCAGGCCGGGCCAGAGGTCATATTTGCCTGGTCATAATTTTTTGACACTGTGGCTATAAAAACAATAATCTAGTCAAAGAATAAGCAATAATTACTAAAAGCACGTATGATATCGTATCACCTGCGATATGTATGGCATTTACAAATCTAAATAGTTATTGTGTGAGAGGCGCTATATAAATCTAAACATACACAGCGATACCGATTGCAGTTTCATTTTAGTGACACTTTGAACACAATTTCTCACTAGAGTCTGCACTTCTGTATAGTTCGTACAACGAAGAAAAGAATATTTAGTGACGTCTTATGACAGGAAAGGTCTTTGACGTCTTACCATGTTGTTGACTCCTGTGTTTCACACATTTTACCTGTCTCTATTGTTTCGTCAATCTGGCAAGGGCCTTTCGAATTGTTTTCATTCTCACTATGACAGTGGGCTCCTTGGTCTTACGGGGGTTTTCTGTTTTTTTCGTTATCTACAACACTACTAGACATATTTGCATTATTATGGGTTTTTTTAATAATTTTTTTAGATTTTTTAGTTTTTTGGTGTTTTTTTAGACTACACATGTAAATAGTTATATGCGCTATATATTTACACAATGTTATGCAATATCAAGTTTGGAAGCCTTTCCATATGTGCGTATTTATATTTGTATATTTATGCAATGCTATGTAGGTAATATTAAATTTAGATTTAATAAACATACTGTTTTGGTTGAGTAGGAGGCGATTGATGTATTCTATAGAATCTTACCATTGGTGTTCTCACTAATGATTCTTACCACCTCCTTCTGTAGACCTCAGATCTGGAGGATGTTTCTTGTGGTGCAGTGAATTCCGAGTTCTTGGCACTTGTTGCGGATGGTTCGGCTGATGTTCTTCCGTGTGCATTCCAGGAGGAGATGATCGATGGTGTCCGGAATGTTGCACTCCTCGCAGTTTCCATCGGAGTGCAGATTCATCGTGTGAAGCCACTGGTTCAGCAGCACTCGACCCAGGGGGGGTCTGGACCTCTTGCCTACGCGGGGTATCCGTGTACTTGGTTCTGGTTGACACGAGTGGCTCCATCTGATTGTAGAAGGTTCCTTCCGGGTTGGCGGTGTACTCCTTCTGCCACTTTTTCACTGCGTACCAGTTGATCTTCGCTATCATCTCCTGTCTCTCGATGTACGTAGTTGAGTTGACCGCCAATAAGTGGAGTCCTTCTTTCGCCACTGCGTCTGCCTCTTCGTTGCCAAGGATACCCACGTGGCTCGGGATCCACACGACCGTGACATCGCTCGTGCCAAGACTGTTGATGTTCTCGAGAGCCTCCGTCATCATCGTCGGTCTTGAGTCTGATCGCTGAACCTTCACCGACTCCGCAGCGCTGAGCGAATCGGTGAAGAGGGCGAATCTTTCCCTCGTGAACGTTTGGTTCTTGCAGATCCAGTCGATAGCGTCCCATATCGCCGTCAACTCGGTTGCATATAGACTGGACGAGTCCGCCAGTCGCAGGATTCTCCTGTACCCGATCTCCGGAATCACGACTGCTGCTGCTGTCGTGTCCTCGTGCTTGGACCCGTCCGTGTATATGTTGGTGTGGATGCGGTACCTGTCGATGACTTCCAAGGAGAGCATCTTCTGGATCTCGGGCGAAACTGTCTTCTTGTTGATGGACTTTGTCAGCGATAGGTCGACCTGGATGTGTCCGTTCTTCCAAGGAGCAGTTTGTACAAGCTGAAACTTGCAGCTACATATATTCTGAAAGTATCGATTTTGAAGGTGTCCAAATGCTGTATGGACGAGTTCGATGGTGGTTGTTGCAGTTTAACGACACTGTGTCATAACAAGGATCATTAGCGTCGCCCTCCTCCTTCATCCAGGCTTGGGACTGGCACTAGCCGAGTACTACCAGTGGACGAGTTCGACGAAATTAATCTTTGTTATGACTCATAATTGTCGTCTCACCGTCTGTATTCTAGCTTATATTCACAGATACCAACAAGCAACTGAAGATAATTATTATTATATTGTTTCTGATAGCAAGAATTAAAGGGGTCTAATTGTTCTTCTCGTTTTTTTAAATAATTTTCCAGTGCATCATTGCGATCGAGCAAAAATAACCACGCTGTTGGCAACGCTTTAGACGGTCCAAGTTGGCCTTAACCTCAGGAGTGGAAATATATATATATATATATATATATATATATGTGTGTGTGGAATTGAAGATAAAATTGAAATTGAAATTTTAAAAGGCGAATTTATAATCTAGAGTTTGCCATGCTCAAGAGTTCTTGCATGTCGTGAAGTTAGAGCGTATTCTTACATTCGCGATGAGTAGACTAGCAGTACACGGTTCATGGAAAAAGCGGAACGGTAGAGAGATATAAATAGTGATCAGAGGACCTTATTTACGTGCAGAGGCAAAGAAAACAATGTCGTCATAGCATAGTAGCTGTGACTGGCAAATGGCGATCGCTTTGAACTATAATGACATCCATCTTTCCTCTGCCGATCGTTTCAGTCTAACGAAACTGTATTTTAGCAAAGATCATTATCGTCGCCCTCCTCCCTTTTCATCCATGCTTGAGACTGGTACTGCCTGAGTCCTGGCAGTTCAAGTGTTTTCTACTCTGCTCCTTCATTTACAATTGTTATATTACCTTATCGAAAACGATTTAAAGGTGTCTAAGCGCTGCATAACAGAAGAGATCAGCGATGATCATTGTTTATGTGACACATTGTCTTTAGATAGATCCACTACGCAACAGATGTGTTATACTGGTATCTGCAGGCGAGTAGTAGTATTGGTTTCAATTTAACGACACTGTGATTGATAACAAATAGCATTAGAGTCGCCCTCCTCCTTTATCCAAACTTTGGACTGGCACTGCTGGACTGCAAGCGGTACAGGAGTTACAAAATTGCAACAACATAGTTTCTGCTTGAAACGAGTTAAAGGCAAATAAATTGTGTTTGAAAGGGGTACCGGGCATCTCCCCCCGGACATTTCCCACCCGGTCATTTTCCCCCGTAGGACAATTCCCCTCGGATTTTTCCCCTGTGATCATAAAATGGGTTGGATGTTAAAACACAACCAGCAACCTTAATTCAGAGTTTAATCAAAAATATACAGAAGAATATTTGATCATGTAGGCTCATACTGCTCAATTAATTTACAGTTAAATGGTAAACAACCAACAACCTTACTCAATCAAATGTATCTCACTTGGATGCTTTAGGTAAATATTTAACAGCGTTTTGATATTTAGCATGTTGTTATGTAATCTGTCACGAGATTGTAAGATTAGTTATTTGTCGATAAATCCAAAGAGATGGAGGTGGAAACTGTAGCCAGTATATAAACGTGGAAAGAGCAAAGTTGCGTTAAATGGCTATGTTTATGATAAACACAAAATTAGGAAATAGCGTCGTCAGTTATGAGAGGAGCAGGGACAGCTTTAAGTAAATGTAAACAAAAGGTGAAATTGAATGAAGATATTTCTCTCGTTACTTTGATTCCTTTTCAATTAAATGATAGTTTAAATTGAAGTAAATGTTCATTTGTTTTGCTGTCTAATTTTCATGCTCTTATTTCTTTTCGATTAAAAGATAGTTTAAATTGAAATAAATGCTCATTCGATTTGTTGTCTACATTTAATTGCATTATTTAAATAGTTCAGCTGTGTCATAGATGAAAAATCCGCGGATTATCCTACGGGGGGAGGTGTCCTTGGGAGATGCCCAAGACCCGTTTGATACAGAAGATCGATTATATTCGTCCATCCTAGCATACAGTGTTGTTACGCAGAATCAACTTGAAGGCAATTTTCGCTTTGAAGAACCTATTCGTGATTATGGGAAATTTATATTTATATAGCCGCTGAAAGTGGCGATATAAAGGTGTCAAAATTGCTCTATGAACAACATGATTAGATGATGAGCTATGAAAGTTATCCATTTAACCATACAGACACATATCTATAGTTTCGGAAATAAACAATTTTAAGGTGTCTAACTTCTGCGTAAAGAATGAGAACAAAGATATCTATACTTTTTATGAAAAAGCGTCATTATACGGAAACTAAACAACTGATCTAGAGTTTTGAGCAGTGAGTCAACTGACAATAGTTGTTGCAGTTTAACGACACTGTGTGGTACTATGGATCATTGGCGTCGCCCTCCTATTCTCAAGCTTGGTACTGTCAATGTCAGAGTGGGAACAAACGCAGAGTTTTTACAAGCAGTTATTTTTAGTTTCAGTTTTACGACACTGTGTGATGACAAAGATCGTTAGCGTCGCCCTCCTCCTTTGTTAGGGCCTGAGACTGGCACTGTCAGGTTGCAGACAGTGGCAACGTTTTATTAGCAAGAAGAGTGCCTCTGAGCTGCTTTCTTGAAGCTTCGTTGATTGATTAAAAGGTGTCTAAATCATGCATAAAGAATAAGTTTTAGGATTTTTCTTTCTCTTATGATTATAGTGTTGTTACACAGAAACCAATTATTTGTTACAATATTTGCTTATATATTAGTACCGATCAAACGAAGCTTGAATTTATATCATTTCTGAAGTATAAATTTGAAGGTGTTCAACCTCTGCATAAAAGTAGATATCTACGATATTCGTCTTTCTCGTGATAACGTGTCATTACACAGTTACTATGCAACCAACCACCAATTTCAAATGTAATTATAATAGCGACTCCTTTTAAGTGTACATTTATACAGCGCCTTTTCTGGTAGAAATGTTTCGCATTTTCTTCGCAGTGTTCAATAATTATTAACTTTCATAAGCCAAAACAATCAGAATAGGAACGCTGCAGGTAATATCGTTACAAACGGTTCTTGCTTCTTTTACAGGATTTTAGTAAACATGATGACGTCTACTGTTGCTTAGAGCCAAACATTTCTCCCAACACTTGCCTCTCGTTGGATGTGATTGATGAGAAAAAACTGATATGTGAATAGGAAGTATTCTGTGTTGTTGTCGTCTGTATATAGCCAGCATTGAGGGTTTCAGACCAATCCATTTCTGTTAATGTTTGTTGTAATAACTCCTTCGTTCTTTCGTTGACTTCACGAGTTCAATAAGAGTATATTTAACGATCTATCACAGAGTGTGAGCAGTGCCGCTCTTTATAAGTGATTGTGCAAAGAGATAATTGATAGTAGTAATTGCAGATTGACGATACTGTGTGTTGACAAATATCCTGTCAACCGTTTGGCTATGTGTTGAGTCGTGAGCGCTTCTGATATCGAGTGGTGCTATATAAGTAATCCATGACTATTACTGTGGCTATTGAGGATCGTCGCGATATCGTTGAAAATTTATTAAATTCACTCTAATATCATGTACTTACGAACCGATAACGGTGGATAGATGACACGGTGTCGTTAAACAGAAAGCTAATCAGCAACGCAGCGGTTTTGAGAGTGAGTGTCAATTGAACGGCAGTGGTTAGGATATAGAGTAATATAGTTCTAAAATAAGCAATTTACAGGTGTATAATTTCTGCATAAAAGGATGATCGACGATAGCGTCTTTCTTATGTCAAAGTGCCGTCAGACAGAAACTACGTAGAGTCTATTAGCGATTGACGACACTTTCTAATATTATAGCTTCTGAAATTATACAAATAAAGGTGTCTAAATGCTGTTTGAAGGATAGACAGCAGATTATCATCTATCTTAAGATACGGTGTCGTTACGCAGAAACTAAAAACAATGATCACTTACAAGTATAATTGTAATCGCGACACCCTTTGTTAGTGTGAATTCATGCAGCGCCATTTACTGAAAGTATCTCTTTGCCTTGGCAGTTTTCATTAATCCTTACTTCT
>OY365809.1:1847438-1947438 GCA_959347315.1 Bimastos eiseni | reverse complement strand
TTAAATTCGACTTCTGTAGTAACCTGTCATCATTGGTTCACAGTGTACTTGTAATCATACTGTCGTATGTCGGTTCAAGCATTAAACAACGATATTATTATTGATCCAACCAATCATTCATTGGTTCAGTGATTCATCCATAGATCCATCCATCCATTAATTCATCCATCCGTTCGTCAGTCAGTCAGCCAGCCAGCCAGCCAGCCAGTCACTCACTCACTCACTCACTCGCTCGCTCGTTCGTTCGTTCATTCGTTCATTCAATCATTCATTCGTGCAAACAATTATATATTTCTTTCGTTCGCTAACCCAGTCCTTTCCATATTCAATAATTAGTGCATTCATTCATTCAATCATTCATTCATTTATTCATTCACTTAATAGCCAAACCCATGGCTGAATAAATCAATAAATTTCACGAATTAATTGGTCATTTAGTGATTTCTTTGCTGACGCGCAGTCCACACAAGAACCTCGTGGTCTAAAACCAGACAAATTAGCGCCTTCGACACCGACCGATACATCACCATTTCTTCAAACGTGGATTATAAGCCATCGCTAGTTCCTCCCTCCGTCGCTAGGAGCGCTTTGTTGAATTAACGTAACAGTTGGCCAGTTGACATAAGCGCACGAACACAAAGGCGTGCTGCGGCCTGCGCGAGACCGAATCACAGCCCGTCAGTCCATTGTTCCCGGAGGCTTTGTTAAGCGGGAGAATATCGAGTTTTCCTGGAGAGGGTAGGGTGGAGAGTGAAGGGAGGGTCCTGCCATCACCCATGGGCGTCCTTAATCGCCCCGCGAAAGATGACACTCGACCGTAGAGAGCTGTCCTGGAAACTCGTGAGATCCTGATTAAATTAGCCAGTCGTCGGCGCCCCATACTACCCTCGCTGCGTCATTCGTCATTATGTGTGTCAAAATGGCCGTTGATGGTGTGGTGTCATATTCGATCAGATCGAAACGTTATCCTGGAAACGATTGTCATTGACTCACGTGACCAGTACGGGGACATTATTTTGCATCCCAATATGAAACAATGATTATTATCAACATTTTACTATTTATTTGTGTGACGAATTGAGGATATAGCAGTGCAGATTTTACAGACAACTTCTGCTTATAAGTTACCATTTACTAATTTATACATCACTGTGGTATATATAGCAATAGCGCCCCTACAGGTTACAGTCCTGAGGGCTCGCGACTTATAGACCCATCGAAAGAGGGAGGATACTCTACTTCAATCCTCTTCCGAATGTCATATATTCATAAATTCGCTTCAACCTGTAAGATTCAGATTACTTCAAGCTACGTCCAAAGTCATCGTTTGCACTCAGACACCATCAGTCCCAAGCATGGATTAATAATGACCTTGTCATCACCAAATATACGTCGATGGTCATCACACAGTGTCGTAGGATTGAAATTGCAACTATACGAAATCCACCACTGTTCGTACTTTGGCAGTGCTAGTTCCACACCTGGATAAAAAAGGAGGACGGCGCTGATATTGGTTCTCCCACAAATCGTTAATTGCTGCTACCAATCAATCCTTGAAAAAGAGAACTGTTGCAATATGCTAAAATATTTTGCATGCAGCAACGATTTCTGTTGTCGTGATAAGCTGTCGTTTAATTCATCCTACACGTAATTCCATCATTCCAATAAATGCCTGATTAACACATTTTAATTGACAGAAACATAAAATACGATCATGCTAACTATAAGATGTTTTTGAAATAATCAACTTTGGACAATACTCATTGGGACAAATAAATAACAATGAAACAAAATATTCTCATTTCAAGAGTGAAAGCTCATTTAAATTATTTCCGAAAAAATCAACATCCTTCAATGCCTTAAGACGTTGTCAAACTTTTACAATTGTTAGGCTCAACTCGTACTAAGAAATAATATTAGCCGAGGTACTTTAAAAAAATCACATGTTGTGCGAAACTTTGAACAGGTGGGTCAGTTTTAAGCGGGAATCAATCACACACCACACCGGATGTAGATGATCATTCAGCCGCCTGCTAGAGGGCCTTTGTCGCTCGTATGGACCACGATTTAATTAGTCAATTCTCGACGTAATCAAGTCGAGATCACGTCGGCTGACTGGAGATAAGGCGCTGTAAGTGACGTCCTGGTGTCATGGCTAGACTCCAACCGACGACGATTATTAATATCAGATAGAGCGACAAACGACGATTAATAATCGCACATAGAGCGTCGATTTGGCGGGAAGATAGGACGCCATCGCAGAGGCAATTGATTTAATTAGGCGATGGAGGAAAAGAAATCATGAATTTTCCCATAAATGTGGAAGAAGGGACAGAGACAGATACAGACAGACAGAAAGAAAGACAGTCAGAGACAGACAGACATAAATTGATAATGTAGATTGATTGAAATAGAGACAGTCATAGATAGTCAGATATATATAGACACAGATATGTAGAGTGACAGGCAGATTTACACGGAGACAGACTTAAGGCAGGTGCTGAAGAAAGATTAAGAGGAGGGCAACGCAACTCAAGTTCAATCTGATTAGACACCTCTTTTAATTAATAAGTTTGCCCTATATATACATAGTATTGCAGTGTGTGGATAAACCTTGAACTCTACTGATCGCCAAATCAAATAAACAATTACTGTATGAATCAATCAACACATTTCTGGCAATAATTCTCGATTATTGGATGCAAAATGATAATGTATCGCCATTTTATACAGCGAACCTATGTATTCATTAATTCATTCGTTCGTTCGTTCGTTCATTCGCTCGTTCGTTCGTTCGTTCCTTCCTTCATTCATTCATTCATTCGTTCGTTCATTAATTCATTACGAAGATTTAAATAACGCCCCTCCAAGGCTACTACTCAGGAGCGGTCCCGATCCTGGCACGTGTGAAAAGAATAGTTTTAAGGCGAGTATAAAAAGAGTACAAAAAATGAGCTGTTAGTGCTGCAATATGCCAAGCGAATTTCTGTCGACTGCAACAGCCTTTGTTGTCAAAAGCGGTCGTTAAACTCCCGGATCCATCCATCTGGGCAACAAGCAAAACGACCGTGTTCAATTTTCACTGAGTGTTTTATGGGGTAAGATCCTTCACCCCCGTTCGCTCAATTGAATGACCCCCACGCCATTTGAGGTGTCCATGCAAGGAACGTAATAGCCCGAAATTTAAATCTATGAAATAATCCAGCATCGGGAATCGAACCGCAGACCTCACGCTCTCTTTCGCAGAGGCGCATGACACACGGCCTATTCGCTTTGACCAATGTAACTATGACTTGACATGCGGCCTTTTAAATTATTAGATCAAATAATGTATAAAAATATATTAACGTGGTACTAAATATGTATGGCGTCAAATTATATTAATCGGATTAATTAAAAGCCGTCTAAAGTGAGACATAGAAGGATGGTGACGCAAATCTATATTATGCCAAAGAAACGGTAAAGCCAGTCAAACATGATTATACATCTTCATCGGTAGCACACGTAGGAAAAGTATAATTACATCAATTATCATTAAAGCAGGAAACTTAGTGGGTAAATGTGAATTTTTGGACCTTCTGCGGATGAAACTTCGGTCTCTCAAAACACTGAAAAATAACGTTCGAGGCCAAAAGTTCTTCGCATAATATAAACCCTGTTTGAGTAATACATCGTGTAATGTAAGGCTAACATTAAGAATGAACTGTGATTTTTCACGTGTCAACAGCCAGTGGAAATCATAATTAAAGCAGTTAGTACGTATCGCAATATGGCATGTTAATGGAAAATGTTAATGGGTTACGACAGCGCTGGGTCTCCGCTTCTTAAACGTGGTCGAGCGATGCTAATTGAACCGTAATATGCCAAATTAATTGTTGTATACGATTAGGGTTATTCGTTGAACTCTGGATCCATGCCATCTTTTTATCCGTGAGTGCCCCTTAAAATAGCATTTAAAGGGTTATATATCCATTTTCGTAATCAATGGAGTGATTAGCAAAACCGGTGTAATCAACATTTGAACGAAGATTCAATTTATATAAGAGTTGTAAAAAACGATTTAAAGGTGTCTAATTGCTGGCTGATCTTTCTCGTGACAAGTATTGTTCAATAGCAATAGTTGCCGACGTTTTCCTTTGTATACCTGGGTGCGTGTGTTGTCCCTGTCTATACCGCTTTCCCCTGCTGCTCCCCAAGTTAGACACGGCTTCCCCTTGGAGCGTCGGTTCTGGGTTCTTCTTAGTAAACATTTTTATATTCTAACTTGTCGTAGATATTTTTAGCGCATTCTCTGGCCGTCATATCATGCATCCTTCGGTATTTGCGTTGTTGCACACCTGAAATTTGTCACATTGTTGCCAATAAAATTTCTCTCATGCCTCTTACGCAATTAATTTATTTTAAGACTGCTAGAGAGCTCTTCTTTCTAGTAAAGTAACTATTCACACTTTAGACCACTCCTTTTACAGGAAACAATGGTAGCTATGAATCAAAATCAGATGAGTAACATATGTTTAATTTGGATTGCTAGTCATGTTAATATACTAGGTAATGAAAAAGCAGATGCCTTAGCAAAACAATCTCTTAATTAGCCTATTACAAATTCAATAAATTATTTAGAATTACAAGAAATCTTTTCCATTAAAAAATCTCGTGTAGTTAATGAATGGCAGAGGGAATATGACAGTGATTCCAACGGTCAGCATTATAAATATATTTGTCCTGTGGTGGACACGTGCTTAAAATTCACTGACCCAAATACAAAGAAAGAGGTTCAAATATCAAGATTAAGATTAGGAAAAGTAAATTTAAATGAAAGACTTCTTCTTGTTAAGAAACATGAAACTGGACTTTGTACTTTGTGTAATGTCACAGAAAATATTAACCATTTGTTATTAGATTGTAGAAAAGAGAAATATCTCTAGCACATTAAAAGATTCATGCATATTATATCAAATGGATTTTAATACAAAGAATTTACTAAGTGATGGTTGTATGCAAAGTAAAGTTTAAATGCTTGTAAACCTTATCAGTATGGGAAAACTTTTGTGTAAATGTAGTCCTAAACAAATTTAGTTTTTTGGTTTTTGATGAATGAAAATTAATTGTTAAAATGTGCGATAGTTACTACGGTCTTGTTTTGTTTCTTTTGGATTGAAGTTATTGACAATTGTGTATGTCAGGTGAGGGAATTGAGTGGGGTGATCTTTGTAAACATTATGCATAGCTACAGTCTGTAAATATCTTTAAAACGTTTTGCACTGAATTAAGACTTAGTAATAGATGCTGTAGAATGGCAAATGCTTTTGATTTAAAAATATCTTTATTTCAAATACCTTGCATTGATTGTGTTAATTAAATACTTATACAAACATGTGATAATTAATATTGACCTCATTTGAGTCATTTCATACATGTATTTGCATATATGACAAATGTTAATAGAGTTGTATTAGAAAGTTATAGTGAGTAAGTTAAAATCTATGCAAAGATGTAGTTCACTGTATAATATCACTTGGTATAATATGATAAATAAATAGTATAGACTTACATTATTTCTGTAATATTTTTTAATAGAATAAGAACATTTTGGCACAATTCCAAACCAAAAATTCTTTGAAGGTGTGATGATTAGATAAATGTACTTAGTGATTGGTCATACACAATTTGTTTTATTTTGAACATTTCTTGATCCAAATATTGTTGCAAATATTGTTACATTTGCATGAGATACCACATGACATGTATTATAGATGATGTTAATCCGTTATTATTTATGTGTAAAGCAATTAACATTAGTTTAAAGTTCAGACAGTTATGAATTATGTCTTTTGGACGCTATGAATTTATTATCACTGTACTGTACATGTTTCAAATTGTCGTCAGCGACCATAGATGTCATATTACGACGTTAAACTGTGGATTAATAACAATGTAATGTACTCGTCTCTGTCGTTAGAACTCAACAAGGTAAAGCTCTTGAATATCTCTGCGACTTAATGCGAAAGCCTCCGTCTGCTGCCTCCTCCCAGTTAAATTTCTGACGATTGCAACGGCCATTTAGTGTTGTTTTCGTTAACGAAAACCAAAACGAATATGGCAATTAACGAAATTTAAACGTCTCCGCTAACGAAAACTGAAACTAAAACTAAATTGTGAAACCAGCGAAAACTAAAACTAAAAAGAAATTTGCTACAATTAAGACTTAAACGAAATGAAAATAGATGCAACGAAAGCTAAAACGTTATTTAGCCGGAACAAAACAAATATTTCTGCTTGAAAATGTTCTTATCTTAGTCGCCTATTCGTTGTTTCCATGATTTGCACATAATTTTGCAGGCGATGCGACGTTATACCATGCAGTTGATCTTTTAAGACACACGAGGAGAATGAGATGCGTCTACTTCCGGTTACCGTTTACCGCGAATTCGAATCCTATATTTTTATTTAGCCAAAATGTACCACACTTACTGCGAAAAGTTCACTTAATTAATTCAATAATGTTGGTATATTCATTTCTCCGTCTTTGGCCTCACGTGTGACAAATGTCAATTGTAGACCATATTAATTATGGTCTACCATTGACGATCGATTAGTATTTAATTGGAATTAAAGAATTATTGAATAATTGCTATAGCTTAAATTGATATTAAATACTGAAGCTGTAACTAGCATACTTAGGCTAAACTATAGTTAGCTTATATAAACTAAAATCAGCAACCTAAAACTAAAACTTTATTTGACAATACTGAAACTAACTAAAACTATAATTGACAAAATTAAAACTAACTAAAACTATAATTGACAAAATTAAAACTAACTAAAACTATAATTGAGACATAGAAACTACAACGAAAGCTAAAACTATAATTGAGAAACAATCATATCTAAAACTAAAACTAAAATTAAAACATTATTAAAACAACACTACGGGAATTGTTGCAGAAAGCGGTCGTTAAACTCTAGATCCATCCATCTAATATCCTTAATTATTGACGAAACCAATAAACCTTTTCTCTGGGTGCCTTCTCACTCAACACACCAAAAGAGTCTGAACAAAAACGAACCAGTTTTTTACTTGAGAAATTGAATTCACCAACATATGTCAACGGCATTTAGAAGCATAAAGTAAACGTAACCTTATAATTAGTAGGCCTATGCGCCTTTGTTAAATTGTTTCCCTTTGATGTTAGTCCAAATGATATTAAGTCCTCGTTTCTGATATGTCTATCAATCGTAGCCTTGTCTTCCTTTGTTACTTTTCCTACTAACCTTGCTTAGACCAACTATCTGATAGTTCTATCTTGTCTTTTCGACTTTATGGTAAATATTATTATATATTAATATGTATAGATATGCATTTATAGATAGGTATAAATATATGTGTGTATATAACTGTTTTTGAATAAAAATTTGTGTTAACTTAATATGTATTAATACAAATATATTTCCTATATGGCGCACTATAAAGCTTCATTTATTATATTATATAAAGCTTCACTAATCGATAAATAAATATTATATATATATATATATATATATATATTATAATTTTCGTATACTAGTATAGAAAATCTGTGTTAATGTTTAATATATATATATATATAAAACATATCTTTATATATCGATATGTATTAATATGTATGTTGATGGAGGTTATTATCCGATGATAATATTGAGCGGCACGCGCCACCAGGCATGTCGAGAGGAGGCGCCACTCACTGATGTCTTTCGTTGTTTACTGACCGCATGGTGTCGCTTCAGCTTATGCTGTTGACGAGGCTCTTCAATGACTCTGCCCTATAATCTCATCGCATCATCTCTCGTTGACCTCACTCGTCATATCTGACAGACGCTTCATAGACTGGGACACTGCAAATGCCAACCTCTATGTTCCGATAGCGTATGCCTCTTATAACATATTGTGGCAAATTATGGGTAAAATATATTCACATTGATACCATATTCGAAGGTGTGTATTTGGTATGTGTGTTTGCACGTGTGTATGCAAGTACTTTCATACAATGCATATATGTATATACTTGTTTGTGTGTACACATTAATTATATAGTTTATGCATGTATAATTTACATATGCATGTATGCACGCATGTGTTTATGCATGTAAAGATGTTTGTATGCATTAATTTATGTAGGCTATGTATGCATGTTTAATTTGTGAATATGTATATACATATATATGTAATGTATGTATGTATGGTTTTTTATGCATGCGTGTATGTGTGTGTATATGTTTGTATGTATATGTGTATAGTATGCATATAATTTATGCATGCATGCGTAATTTAAGTATGCATTATTGCATTTATGTACGTGAGAGCGTAGTATCTGTGTTGTATATTATTAAGTATGCCCGTCTAAATAACATCTTATGACTACCACATTTGTCAAACTAACCAATTAAACATAACTAAATAATACATTTGTAGCCTAATATAACAAAAGAACATTGCCGCTACATAAATTCTGGCTGCGTCAGGCATTCTGCGTAGAGCTTAAAATATACTTTCCGAACAGCCTGTACTCGCCGTCTCCCATTAACAATGCGACCACCTGGCCAGTCAAGGCGCAATGAATACCTGACGCGTGATCGGAGGGCTTTCTTCTTCTCACCCACCCTCTCTACCCCTCCCTGCCTTCTCCTAACCGTACCCCTCTCCTTCTTCTCTTCTGCCTCGGCGCACTCCTATCTCTTCGTGATTATTCCCGCCAATTTCTGGCCGTCTGCCGCGACAGGTGGTGGATTTGGCGCGACAGTCATACGACGAAATCTGACGCTGCTTCGAATCTGGGTCGAATTTTCGTCGTGACGTGAATGGGGCAAAGTGAAGACTAATGACGTCTGCGAAGGGGTTTCATAGTTCATACCCGATAGGGGTCGACTGGTTTTCTAGGGCCATCGTGATGTAGTTAGACCTTTGTGTTGACCACAATCAATTGTATCGTGTTGCAGTTTCTAGTTTACTTGATTGAGTTGTTGTCTAATGTCTTTGCGTAAGTTGTTGTTTAACGAAAATGTGTCGTAACAAAGATGATTACTGTCGCCCTTCTCATTTCTCCAGGCATGGGACTGGCACTGTCAGAATACGAGCTGTGGCGAATGAGTTCAATACCCGAGAGGGGTTGACTGGATTTGTAGTGCCATCCTGATGTAGTTAGGCTTAAGGAAATGATTGCAGTTTAACGACACTGTGTGATGGCAAAGTTCATTAGCATCGCCCACCTCATTTTTCCGAGCTTGGGGCTGGCACTGCTGAATTGCAAGTATTGTGGAGTTTTATATAGTGGGCTGAGTAAGACAATTACTATTCTCTCGGTATTTCATCCAACCAAGGCGTCTTTTGAATATTTTCTGCTACAAGAGAAACTAAAAAAACTAACAGCACGAAAGATTGCATGCGTAAAAGAACGCGAGAATAACCATCAGTTTTGGACACAGGACCAATCATTAACAACACAGTAATTACAATTATGTCTTTGTGCAGTCAGCGAATAACGAAATATTAATAAGTGTTCTTTCATATAATTCCTAATTCCTTCCTTCTCTGTTCCTGCCTGCCTGCCTGCCTGCCTGCCTGCCTGCCTGCCTGCCTGCCTGCCTGCCTGCCTGCCTGCCTGCCTGCCTGCCTGCCTGCCTGCCTGCCTGCCTGCCTGCCTGCCTGCCTGCCTGCCTGCCTGCCTGCCTGCCTGCCTGCCTGCCTGCCTGCCTGCCTGCCTGCCTGCCTGCCTGCCTGCCTGCCTGCCTGCCTGCCTGCCTGCCTGCCTGCCTGCCTGCCTGCCTGCCTGCCTGCCTGCCTGCCTGCCTGCCTGCCTGCCTGCCTGCCTGCCTGCCTGCCTGCCTGCCTGCCTGCCTGCCTGCCTGCCTGCCTGCCTGCCTGCCTGCCTGCCTGCCTGCCTGCCTGCCTGCCTGCCTGCCTGCCTGCCTGCCTGCCTGCCTGCCTGCCTGCCTGCCTGCCTGCCTGCCTGCCTGCCTGCCTGCCTGCCTGCCTGCCTGCCTGCCTGCCTGCCTGCCTGCCTGCCTGCCTGCCTGCCTGCCTGCCTGCCTGCCTGCCTGCCTGCCTGCCTGCCTGCCTGCCTGCCTGCCTGCCTGCCTGCCTGCCTGCCTGCCTGCCTGCCTGCCTGCCTGCCTGCCTGCCTGCCTCAGTGCTCATTCGCTGCCCTCTCTATTTGATTCTGCCTGATCTTTTCCTTCTCGCCCGCCATTCCTCCTTCCTCTCCATTTGCAACATCCCCCTATCTTCTCTATTTCTCTCCCTGCCTCTCTTTTATCTCCCCATCATCCTCCCTCCTCCTCAACTGCCTACCTCCCAACCTTTCTCTCTGCCTCCATGCTTCCTCAAACCCTCTGCCTGCCCTCTTCCAGCCTCCCAAATCCTTCTCCCACTCCTCTTCCTCTTCTGCCCCTTTCTCTCTCGCTCTGTCTGTCTGTCTGTCTGTCTGAACGACCCACTCCCTCCTTCTGTCCCTCTAGCCCTATAAATTCCCAACGTCTTCTGTCAGCCCACTGAGAGAGAGCGCCCTAATTACCGGCTTCCGCTTGACACAGTCATCTTCGCCGACTCTTACAAGTGGCTTGTTGTCTTAGACCAACAGGTGTCGCGTCAACCCAACCCCCTCCTCCCTTCAGGCCAGACGCCACTTCCGCCCCGGCCACGCCTACCAAATAGCATGTGGACGCGCAGTCCTTCGATAGACTCCGACACCGCTCGCACTCAGGCAGTGCCAGTCCTAAGTCTGGTTAAAGGAGGAGGGAGACCTCAATGAGCTTTGTTATCACACAGTGTCGTTAAACTGAAACTACTTGCTCTTCAAAAAATTATCGTGTACATGGTCTCAACTTATTGCCATGTTCACGAACTCAACTCACACCATTCTTAATTTTGACCTCTGAGTAAACTGTGAGTTCTGTAATATGCGAAGCAAATTATTTCTGTTATTGTTGTCAAGAGCTGCCGCTAAACACTGGATTCATCCATCCATCATCCATTTGATCAGCATCATCGTCGTAGTTATCGTCGTCATCATCATTGTTTATGTCACCATCATCATTATTTTCATCGCTTTATTTCATCATCATCATCATCACCATCATCGTTAACATCGTCACCCTCATCGTCGTCATCATCATCATCATCATCATCATCATCATCATTGTCATTATTATTACTAATATTATCGTCATCATCGTCATCGTCATCATCTTCATCATCATCATCATCAGTCATGATCGCTAGTTACATTTATGTTAGTACCAACGTAAGTTTACATTTGCAATGAAGCCTACATGCATTTACAATTAGCATTTACCATTTACATTTAAGTTTACACATTGTCTCAATTACCCATTTGCAAAGTCAACATCGGCTGATAGTCAGAAAGTGTTGATTTGGTCAAATGCTTCCTATCTACGTATGAAAAGCTGTTCTGTAGAATTCCATGATCCATCGTCAGAATCTGACGAATGGGAGACAAACGGAGGAAAGACTGAACGTCCTTTAAATCTCGGCTGAAATCAAACTCAGCAGTTATACAAGGACGAGATGCGGTTAGAAAGATCATGGGAGAAGGAAACGGAGAGGGACAGGGAGAGGGACAGGGAGAGGGACAGGGAGAGGGACAGGGAGAGACAGACACAGAGGCACACATACATGTAGAGGTATAATGGCAGAGAGGCAAAGCGGCGGAAACAGAGACGCAGTGTGACGGATGTTCCCTTGTACTGGTTCTTTATAGGGTGAGAGAAATTAGAAGGCGGCCTGTAAATGGGGCGTCTTCAGTTCCCTTTTCTTTTTCCTCCTCCTCCTCCACCTCCTTCTTATCCTTCTTTACTTCCGCCTGCAGCATATCTTTCCATCATTTCTTCTTTTTCTCCTTCGTTACCCATTCTTCCTCATTCTCATTGTCCTTCCTCTTCTCCTTTTCCTCCTCTTCTTCTTTCTTTTCATTTTTCTTTTCCTTTCTCTTATTCTCCTTTTTCCTCTTCTTCCCTCTCCTCTTGCTCCTTCATCCCCTTTACCTTCTCCCTCTCTGTCTCCGTCCTCTGCTCTCCTCCTCCTTCCTCCTCCCTCCTCCTCCCTCCTCCTCCCTCCTCCTCCCTCCTCCTCCCTTCTCTTCCTCTTCCTCCTCCTCCTTTTCCAATATTCTATAGTCTACCTGACATCCGCTACTTTCAACCCTTTCCAACATAAATTCCCCTATAGATAGGCATTCATCGCCCGAACTACCCTGGCCTTCCCCCAAACGCGGGGAGGGTAGCCACCCGTCGCATCCCCTATTGCTCGTACCCTCCCTCCGTCCGCCGAGGGTCAACAGGATGGAACCCTTTCATTCGCCCAAAGCGACGCTCACAATGGGATTGGATTACCCCTTCAAAAGACCCTACGCCTCGCTTTGAGGAAGGGACGACAACAGAGAGATGAGCAATTAGGGAGAAAGCGAAGACCCTAACATCACACTTACACTACATTCGCTCATTCAAAGACTCCTCTTTATCTTCTTCCCACCCCTCTCTATCTACCCCTCTCTGCCTATGTCTTTTTCTCTGTTTCTCTGTCTGTCTAAGTCCCTTTATCTGTCCCGGTCTCTGTCTCTGTCTCTTTATCTATCTTTGTCTTTGTCTCTTTCTGTTTCTTTGTCTGTCACTGTCCATGTCTCTGCCTGTCTGCTTATCTGTATGTGTGTATGTCCGCCTGTATGTCCGCCTGTATGTCCGCCTGTCACTCGTTATCTCTTCTAATAGCTCCTCCTATGTCGTTCGTGGTACGTCTGCCTGTCTCTGTTTTAGCCTCTCCCAAAGTAACTTCATCGCAATACCCGAACGATGGCACCCAAAAGGGGTTGCTGCGCCCTTGAAACATGCAGGGTAAGGGAAGAAGAGGGAAGGGGTGACAGGAAGGATGCAAGGACTCGATCGGTCACATATGTCGAGGTGTTGAATATGTGCCTGTGAGTACGTCTCCATGTACGCCTGCATGCATGCCTCTCTCCTGATCCTGTGTCTCTGTGCATTTGCTTGCCTATGCCTCTATCTTTACATGTATCTTGTTTTCTATCTCTCTGTCTAGGTTGACTGCTCTCTCTTTCTGCTTCTCTCGTTCTCAGAGGCAACAAGACAGACAGACAGACAAACGCAGGAAATGGCAGAGACAAAAATACAATGAGAGGCCTGCTTCTGTCTGTCTCTGTCTGTCTCTGTCTGTCTCTGTCTGTCTCTGTCTGTCTCTGTCTGTCTCTGTCTGTCTCTGTAACTGCCTCTGTCTGTCTCTGTAACTGCCTCTGTCTGTCTCTGTAACTGCCTCTGTCTGTCTCTGTCTGTCTCTGTCTGTCTCTGTCTGTTTATGTCTGTCTTCTTGCCTCTGTATCGTTCAATGCCACAGTTGTTTTTATCTGCATCGTTCTCTGTGCCCTAATCTGTCTTTGTCCTTATGTCTCCTACTCTGTCTGCCTCTCTGTTTGTCTCTGTTTCTTTGTCTGTCTCTATCTGTCACACTCTGTCTCGATATATCCCTCTCTGGCGCGTCTCTCTCTCTCTCTCTGTCTCTCTCTCTGTCTCTCTCTCTCTGTCTCTCTCTCTCTCTGCCTGTCTCTCTGTCTCTCTCTCCATCTTCTCCATGTCTGTTTTACTCTCTGAGAACTACCGTCTCTCTCCCTCTCACTCTCTTAATCATCGTCATAAGCCCCATTACTTTCTACACCGTCAGTATAACAATTAAAAATTATTACAAATTTATATAGCTCCATCAACCCCACCGAGACCGAATCAAAAGGGCGCGGTCATCCAAATAATTCCTCCTCGGACAACCACTCACATAAAATAAAACAATGGACTGCGATTTTCTTTGATGAACTACCGCTTTCAAAGTAGTCACCACTTTGTCTGCGAGCGCTTTTATTATTCACGTGCCATAATAGCCTTTGTTAGAAAAATCTGCGGTTCGTAATCCCGCCTCCGAAATTGTTTTGTTTATTAATCCACCAATAGATGTCGCCGCCGATCTGAACCTTTTCTGGCGTCACGTAGCGGCCAGAATTGCCCGCCAGACGGCCAGGGATTTCAGTCCCCTGGCGGTGTATCCGTGAAACGCCGCTAACTCCTTTCATCCCGTTAATCGGACCACTGACTGGAGCGCTGTTAATTTGAAGCCGGGCTGGCGAAACGGTTGGTTCGAAAATCGCTTGACAGATGTCGTTTTGGTTGGGCGGTAATTTTAATGAGCGATCAAAGGGGGTCTGCGGTTGCTAGGGCCGCGAATCGCCCGTGCTTTAATACTGACGAGAGTCGTTTCGTTTGTGTATCGGTCGATTCGTGTTTCAGTTTAGTTTAATGGGAATCGAAATGAGAGAAAGATTTATGGACTGTTTCGTTGAATGACCCTGGGTCTGGATATGTTCTTAGGGATTAGGAGGGTAACAATGAAGCAAGGTTTGGTTAGGTATCAACGTAAAGCGTAAGGTTAGTTATTAAGTAGGGTATTAAGCTGAGGTATTGGCCAAAGGTATTTCACTGAGGTACTAAGGTACGGTACTAAAGTACGGTAATAAGGTAAGTTATTGAGTAGGGTTTTAAGCTATGGTGTTGGACTAAAGTATTAAGTTGAGGTATTAACGAGAGTATTAAGATAAGGTATGAAGGTAAGTTATTAAGTGAGGTATTAAGCTAATGCATTAGCCTAAAGTATTAAACGTATTAAGGTAGAGTATAAAAGTAAGGTTTTAAGGTAAGTTGTTGCGTATTTAGCTCAGGTATTGGTCTAAAGTATATGGTAAGGTGATGTATCAAGATCATTATTATCGGCAAGATAATAAAGTAAGGTATTGTGGTAAATAATGAAGTACGGTAATGAGCTGAAGTATCAAGGTAAGAACAAGCTAAGGTATCAATCTGAGACAATAGGCTGATGTAATGAGGTAAGGTACGGTTATTTATTAACGTAGGGCATAGGTGTGATAAGATTTTCAGGTAAGGCATTTAGTTAAGGTGCTATTAAGTTTAGACGTGGTGCAAAGGTCAGGTGACGCTTTGAGGTAGGGTATTATCGGAATATATAAAGGCAAAGCATTTGAGTTAAGGTATTAGCGTAAGGTATTGAGGTAAGTGTTAGGGTAAGGTATTAAGATGAGTGAACTTTATTGGTATAGCTGTAGAGTATTTTAACAGCGATCTCTCTAACATAATAGTGTAGACTTCGATATTATAATTGAAGGGAGCATTGTTCTGCGTTCTGCTTAGACACCTTTAAAACACTAGCATATTAGGTTATAAAATTACCAACGTGGCTTGTAGTTCTCGCATCTGGTTTCAAAGAAGTCAAGTGCTAGTCGCTGAGCGAGAGATTAAGTTATTAAAACAGAAAAAGAAGCCATTAAATCAAATGGAGAACCCTATTGGCAAAAAATGAAAATAGAATAGAAACAACATTGGCCTAAAAAGAAAAAATATAACTGGCCACATAAATATTTATTGTTGCACTAAAGTTGCTGGGTTAGATCGACGCGAAGCCAAAAGATGTCGCTAACATCCAGCAAAATTCCCATATTGACAATCGTAACATTTCTTAAATACCCTTATTAACTGTCCCAGTGGCTAATAAATAAAATGCTATCATTTTTTAACAGTTAGTTTGTAATGCGTAGCTTAGTGTCAAACACTGATTTCACTACGAAAGTGCCAGTCCCAAGAATGCACTAAGGAGGAGGGCGACACTAATTATGTTAATTTTCGCAAAGTGCTATTAATTACTGCAACTACCACCACGACTCTTTGCACTCTGGTAGTGCCAGTCTTAAGTCTGGACAAAGGAGGATGGTGACGCTAATGATCTCCGTCATCACATAGTGTTGTTAACAGAAACAGCCACTCATCCCACTGAACTCCGGTGATTCTCTCCTATCCCGGCTTTGTCTTACACATCGATGATCTCATTGTTATTAACTAGTCATCGATTCCACGTACAATCACCAACAGACACCAGCCTCCCCATTCCCCAATATCCTCCCCATCATCTCCCCATTCCCCAATATCTTCCCCATCATCTCCCCATTCCCATTCTATTCATCAGTACCAGCAGCACGAGCAATCAAGCACCGCGGCGTGGATGCGACTAGCGGAAGTGATTGTGATTATCGCTTTCCTGCAGTCGTCCTCCTACTGGCGCTACATGATTCGTCACCCGTGACGTCGTTTTGCCGCGGGCGATGCCTCGCTGGCGCCGTTGGCCATTGTCAGATGCAGACGACAGAGGGATGGTTGGCGGGAAACTACGCACGTGGAACATCACAGAGGATTGGTATTAAGCAGAAGGTGATAAGAAAGGGAGAGTGAGAATGAGACAGAGCCAGACAGACAGACAGACAAACAGACAGACAGACAGAGACAGAAAGATACATAGACACACAGACAGACACACGCGTGAACAGGCAGTCAGAGTAGAGACAAGTTGAACAGCAACAAAAAGAAGAAAAGAAGAAAGACAACAGGGAACGACACAGAGACACACAGAGAGCAAGAGGCAGACAAACACTGACAAAGAGAAATAGACACACGGACAGGGAGAGAGAGTTAGTGAGAGCGAGAGGAAGACAAGGCGTGAGACAAAGAGACAGACAGAGACAGACAGGCAGATAGATAGAGGGAGACAGAGACAGTAAGTCAGACATGCAGACAGACAGACAAAGAGACAGACATACAGAGAGAGACACACACAGAGACAGCGGTACAGCCAAGCCGACTGAGAAAGTGATCAGTGTTGATGAGCCGTAGCGATCGTCTCGCGCCATCTACGGACGACGACGACGATGATGATGAGAAATCGGTTAATAGCTGGATGGCTATGACAATGGAAAGCCGAATATGCGGAAATACACCATACAATTATAATCACATGAATACAATACGACTGGTTTGTTTTCGTGAATCATTAAAGTGACTCATTGTGACTGTAATTGGTCGCTCTCTTTTACTCTCTGTCTCTCTGTCTCTCTGTCTCTCTCTTTCTCTGTCTGTCTGTCTGTCTCTCTCTCCAAATGTCGTCGTTGTTGCTGAACTTCACCGTGTGGCTGTCTGTGTCTGTGTGTCAGTGTACGTGATATGTGTCTGTCCCTGTGTTTTGTCTGTGTGACTGCATGTGTGTGTCTGCCTGTATGTATTTGTGTTTATCTGTTTACATGTGTGTATGTCTGTCTGTCTGCGTGACTATCTCTTTGACTCATTCGTTGATTGAGTTCCTTAGTTATTGATTTCTCGTCGTCATCCATCAATTGAATCAACAACATCAAGTTTTCCATTCGATATTAGATTCTTCCTCGCATTCGATAGCAAAATGATCTACAGTGTAGCATTATCTAACATCTAATATAGTGATAGTGTGGTGGCGAAATTGATAGGTCAATAGGTTGGTCAACTAATCTGGCACTAGATAGAGCAATATGTGGGTCAATAAAGAGGTCAACAAATAGGACAATGAATAGGGCAACAAAAGAGGTCAACAAATTGGACAATGAATAGGGCAACAAAAGAGGTCAACAAATAGGACAATGAATAGGGCAACAAAAGAGGTCAACAAATAGGACAATGAATAGGGCAACGAGAGAGATCAACAAATAGGACAATGAATAGGGCAACAAAAGAGGGCAACAAATAGGACAATGAATAGGGCAACAAAAGAGGTCAACAAATAGGACAATGAATAGGGCAACGAGAGAGATCAACAAATAGGACAATGAATAGGGCAACAAAAGAGGGCAACAAATAGGACAATGAATAGGGCAACAAAAGAGGTCAACAAATAGGACAATGAATAGGGCAACAAAAGAGGTCAACAAATATGCACTATACAGTTAAGTAAATAATCAACAAATAGGGCAACGATAGGATAATAGAGAGGTCAACAAAATAGGGCAATATATTGGTTAATAAATAGGCAACAAATAGGGCAATGAATATGGCAATTAATATGATTGTGTCAACATCCAGATATGTAACTATGGCAATAAATAAGTGAGCTGAAGCCGTATTGAGTACTCTGTCACCGCCTGCACTCATGCAGTGCCAGTCCCAAGCCCGGATAAAGGAGTAGGGCGACTCCAATGACCTATGAGTAGGTTTCTTGAAAGACGCTATATAAATCATCGGAATGAATGAATGAATGTTGTTACAACCACACAGTGTTGTTATAATGATAGTGGTATTCATATTTCATATCGTTCCTTTACCATGCAACTTGAGTCACTGCCTATCGATTTTGTTTTGGTTGAGCGCCTGTGAATAAGCTGGTTCCCGCCACTTCGTTTTTGCAGCTCTGTAGAAGCGACTTGTTTAGGCCTGAGATTGTCATTATACACCAGCCTCTGTTGAGCATAACACGCCTGGTTTAATTACGAAACGACCAATGGCGTTCCATACTCCCTGCGGTCATTCTAACAGATGGCGCGTCCTTTGACTGCGCTGCGACCATGGCAACGGCTTCGGCGGTTGAGGCCATATGGCGAACCAAGTGAATCATAATACAACGGGGATTCCCCGGTAGCCAGGCTAGACACTTAGACGCCACCTTTTCCCCAGAGGCGATGATGTTAAGGGTTGGGGAAGATGCGGCCGTATTCTGGGTGACTAATTTTTGCTTTTTCAAAGTCTGCGCTGTGAATTGTTGCTTGCAAAGCTTCAATTTAGTACGGACGTGGAAAATTGTGCACATGTGAATTTCTGCACATATTATGATATTGTTTTTGTGTAGATAGAAAGACGATCTGACAAAAATGCGGAAATGCTAACATGAGAGACAATGACCAATAAAGTAGATAGAATTAATAACAAACTAGTTAATATCTATCATTTAATGATCCAGGTATAATTTGAAAGTACCCATTTGTACAGTTGTGTATGTAGATTGTACAGGCATTTAGAAGTGTACTCGTGTGCAGCAGTACATGAGACAGCAGCATACACTATTTTCGTACTTTCGTCTCGGCTCTTGCCGATTAATTAACAGAAGAAGGATTGAGAGCGTATTAGCGGGGGGGGGGGTTCGTGCCCTACCTTTAGAACTGTACACTACAATAAATTATACTGTATTTTGGACAAATTTTACTTATAGGCCTAAGATTGTAATAAAAGAGGTGTGTTATTATTTCAAGCCCCCATGTATTCGAATTAGCAGATGAACATATTAGTGACTTCATTGATCTTACGTAATTTTATGACAAATAAATTTAACTTATAGGGCGACAATCATTCTTAAAAGAGGCAATGAAGCTATTTGAGTTTAAATTGGTACGATTTCATACGACAGAGAAATTTTATTTATAGAGCGACGGCTATAATTCAGAGGTGTGTAAAACTCTAAAACAGTGAGTAGTTGTTTCAACGTAATGGCGCTGTGTGAAGTAAATGATAATTGGCGTCACCCTTCTCCTTTATCTAAACTTGGGACTGACACTGCCACGGATCAGGCAGTTTGCACTTTTCGTGTATTTTAATACTGAGCAGTGAGGTCGGATTTTTGTGGAATTTGACGTTTTGATTTAATATTTCACCAAAAGAAGATGTTTTCGAGGTGTCTAAATAGAGCGCAATATTCATTAGAATTTATGAATTCTCAGTTTAATGGCATCGTGCGACAACTCGGGTCATTGACAGGAATTATGTTTTGAACAATTCTTACAATTTGTATTGCTTGATGTGCATGACTCCATTAATGCATGACATTGACAGTACTGTTATATTCGCTGTCTGTTATCCAGGTTCAAATGTCAAACGTCGCCACTCATCTCGCTATTGTGCCTCTTCTCTGAGCTTTCCATATCTACCTCTGAGAGCCTTAGATTGTTCAGTCACACCCTGACGATGGGCACTTGTATTGGGTTGGTGTCAAGGGTTGGGGAATATTAAGGATGTATTCTGGGTGACTATTTTTTTTCTTTTCCATTGTTGACCCTGTGAAGTATTGCCTACAGAGCTGCAATTCGATATGAACGTTGTAAAATTGTGCACTTTAAATTTCTGTACATGTGCAATTATGTATGTAGACTGTACAGGCATTTAGAAGGGCACAATCTATGCCATCGTACATGCAATCGTGATAGCTTGATACAAAGTTGTATCACATTATTTTCGCATTTTCTTTTGCATCTTACAGATTTACAGCAGGAAGATCGAGATCTTAGTGACATCTTCACAGTCAATGACGTCACCCTCCTCCTTTATCAAGACGTGGGACTGGCACTGTCGGAGTACTAACTGTTGCTTAGTTAACATAGACCGTTCACGCTGGCAGGAATTACTTATGTAGCATTTCTCACTTCTGTTGTGACACAGCAGACGATTAAATAATGGACAAATTTTTTTTATATATAGAGCGATAATCATATTTAAGAGAGGTGTTTAATTGCTATTTCGCACCCTCGTAACGTTTCATATTGATTACGGAATTTCGGATCTTTGCATCAAATCTTTGGACTTGTTCCAATGTATTATATCATCAGTTGAAAACGTTTAAAAGGTGTCTAAACAGAGCGGTCTATTATTTTGAACTGATAGATTCACAGCTAACGACATCTTGTGTCAACATGGTCCCCTATTTTATCGCTCTAAAACTCAAATCATGTTCTAGTTTTCTGTCCCTTCAGCAGTTTCAAATGTCCGACGTCATCACTACTCTCGCTGTCGATTCAATTCTTTAAGCATTCCATATCCATCTCTCATAATCCAGTCAAGCATCATCTGCCTTCGTCTTCCTCTTGTCCTTCTTCCCTTCATTTTCCTTCTATGACTGTTCGTAGTATAGTGAGCCTTTCCTCGGTGAGCATCCAATCCATATTCGTTGTCTCGTTCTTATTACGTGTCAAAATCCGTTATGATGGTGTATAAAATGACATTACGCATATCTGTATGAAAAATAACTTCAACGAAAGAGAATGTTATATAACATCAAATTGAACCTACGATAAATTTTTTTAAATGTTATATCACATCGATATTGAATGGTATTGCAACATCGAACATGTCGATACATAAGAGATATCTCTTCTCCTATAATTTCAATCACTTCTTCGATTTCTTTATCCTCCATCCATCTGAATTTCTCATTTCTTCTTGATGCGCATATTTCGAAAGCCGTCAGTCTTCTTGTTTCTTCTTTCTCATGATCCATTTCTCTGCAACACAGCGTCACTCAACTTCAAAGCAGATTATTTGGGACGATTGATGAAGCAGGTCTATCAGACTATGGCTTCATCATTTTGAACAGACTAAAGAGGGCCTCTTTGGATGACCAACCAAGGCAGAATTACTGTAATCTGCTCGGGGAAAAGATGGGGAAAAGAGGGCAATGGATCTAAATAGAAAGTTAGATCGCGTAAGATTGCAATGTCTTTAGAAAGGTTCAAACGTGTTTCTCCGAACCAAAAGACTTTTAGCACGGTATCACTTATTGGACAGTGAAAACGAAAAGCATTATTTATAGCGTCAGATAAATCCGTTATGAAGGTGTATAAAATGACATGGTATCTATCTTTATTAAAAAAATAACTTCAACGGAAGAGAATGTTATATAACATCAAATTTAACCTATAATAACTTTTTTTAAATATTATATACATATCGACATTGAATGGTATTGCAACATCGAGCATATCGATTCGTTTTTGAATAGGATATCGTACTGAGAGCTGCATTAGCTCTCCCGTGTCTTGTTTACGGTGTTTTAAAAGTGTGAATTGAAAGCTTGCTAATAATATAGTGATGATTAGCAAGTAAGTGTACAAAGTACGAATATTCGTCTATTGAGAAAAACAATCTGTTAAAAACGAATGAATGCTAACGTGTTTGATAATGGGTAATGATGATAATCAGAGTCATAAAATAAACTAGCAAATATTAAACAATTGATGGTCCTCATTGGGTGGGAGGGTATGGCTGTCAAGTCTATGTTTTAATTGGTGTATGGGCTGTGGATGGAGTGGAGGCAGAAGTTCGTAAAGAACATGCTTCGGGATGTGTTGCATGGAGAAAGGGAGTTTGACATATGCTATACTAGCAAGTTAAGAGACAGACCATTCTAAATAACCTAATAGTTTTCAAGGCGTTCTTTGTCGGAAACGCTCTCAGTTACACGCATCTATGCTACTGAAGCGTTCTTAAATACGAGGACAGCGTCATTACAATATTTATGACGCTCAAATCCTATATAGAAAACCTTTCATTTACACCAATCAGTGGTTGCTGATCAATTCCTTCAGAGTGAAGCTGTAGACGTTACTAAGTAAAGTCTACAGCATCACAAGCTCCTGGGTCGCCATGGCGTTTTCTGCACAATGATGCTTTAAAGAGTTATCATAACATTATTAATAAACTCTGGTTGATATAACATGACATGTGTTCTAAGTGGTTCAGACGAGTTTAGTCTATTTATGCAATAACGACTGAAAATATCTTGAACAAATACCTTGCAGAAATTTGACTTCTCTACTGTTTAGTATTGTAACGGTTTAGGGGTACGCTTACCTATTGTCGGCCTGCTGTAGTGTCTGCCTGTTGTGTACACCTGTCTACTGTGTTCTTTCTTCTGTGGTATCTATTTACTGTAGACGCTTATCTACTATCTACTGTAGTCTATCTCCTATCGACTGTAGTTTATCTCCTATCTACTATATTCTATCTACTATCTGCTGTAGATATCTACTGTCTACTGTCTCCTATCTACTGTGTATCATCTACTATCTACAGCAAATTAGTATAAAAGGAGTTCGCCTGGAAGATCGGAATCGTCGTCGTCGTCTGGAGATTGTCATCGGGGAGCCTTGTAGATTCGGCTTCGGCCTTGCAGTCTCGGCTCCTATGAAGCACGAATAGTCGCCGTGGATATAGTCGTCGTATCGGACGGGGCTGTAAGTCGTCATCCTCGTCACTGTCGAAAAGGCCCCGTTCCGTTACAATATGATGCATTTCAAATTGGCTGTTAAGTTGTTGAAACAATCATTATTATAGCAATTGAAGAAAGTGTTTTAGAGGTGTGACAGCGTTGACCCACAAAATAAATTTGATCAATGCTATATATATATATATATATATATATGCTATTGATTTCTTGTGCATTATTGAACACATTATCATTTAATTTGGAACAATTTAATTTATCGAAATCAACACTATTGTTATCATTATTGACCTTATGGTTGTTCTTGCTATTATCTAATCATCGTTATTATGAATATACCTAATATTAAAATTAATATTAATATAATTATTGGGATAATTTTTTATTATTAAAACAGATGTTCTTATAATAATATTTATATAAATTTGTAAAAGAAAGTGTTCATTTCGGCCATTTATATCGAATCCCCACGCAGGTTGGAAACGAAAATAAGACGAATAGGGCCGGAATGAGAAGTGAACATTATAGGCCTATGCAAAAGGTGACAGGCGATTTAGATGAAAATGCAGCCATAACCGGCGCAAGTCACTCCAAAAACATCATCTGGAGTGATTAGAACGCAACCCGAGAGATGGTGTTGGCGCCAGACCCAATCGGTCGATAGCGCCATTGGGTGGAAGCCGGAAGTTGCTGGCTCCGAGATGTTAGCGTCAAAAGACGGGATAGGGAGACAACGAATAGCGTCCCGCATGTATTCATGAGCATGACTGAACTTTAGGACCCGATTAAAACAGTCACCGATCCGGTATCCAGACTCTACGGCTAATGAGACATTGTGATGGTGCGGATACATTTCATTAACATTTATACATAAACCTTCGGTTTATATTCAGTGCATATTACAGTTAAAAGAGGGGTGATGATTTTAAACAGTTCTCACCAATACTCTATGACCTTTCGCGACAGGTTGTAGTTTAGTTTCAATTTAGCGGCACTGCAAGTAACAAAGATCATTGGCGTTACCCTCCTTGTTTATTCAGGAGCGGGACTGGCACTGATGAATTTCTATTTAGCGGTTTGTATGGTAACCTGTAGCTTTGGTTACGGAAAAATAGCGCGTTTTAAATGTGCTGCGGTTAATTATTATAGCTGCAGACAAAAATTTTATAAAGGTGTCCAAAGAAATCTAAAATTCCATTTGATCTCATTTGCTTAACTTGTAATTATAATTGCGACAACTTTCATGGGACCGCTCTCAGAAGATTAATGTCTAATGAAGATAGTTTTCATTGTGTCGAAATAGTCACCTTTATAGCGACTGCAAATAGCTTTCGAATCAAGGCCTGAAATTCCTTGGAGCAGTTTTACGAAAATTTATATAGCGCTCCTTAAAGAATCTACACGATGTTACAACCAATATGATAAAACAATACAACAACAATTCATCTGGATAAAATATCTCTGTCTCTGTCTCTCTGTCTCTGTCTGTCTCTATCTGTCTCTCTGTCTCTGTCTGTCTGTCTCTGTCTCTGTCTCTGTCTGTCTGTCTCTCTGTCTCTGTCTGTCTCTATCTGTCTCTCTGTCTCTGTCTGTCTGTCTCTGTCTCTGTCTGTCTGTCTGTCTGTCTCTGTCTCTGTCTCTGTCTGTCTGTCTGTCTCTGTCTCTGTCTCTCTGTCTCTGTCTCTGTCTCTGTCTCTGTCTCTCTCTCTCTCTCTCTCTCTCTCTCTCTCTCTCTCTCTCTCTCTCTCAAATCTAAATTACAGGTTTCCTCATCCGGAAAATTCTTTGCTGACATCCAACCTTTCATGTTGCCGACTCGAGTTGTTGACTACCCTCCCTCGTATTTTCCCGCCTCTGTCATTAGACCCCAACTCATCCTACCCTGTAATCACCACGCCCTGTCCGAGATCTGTAATTGTAACGTGCTTCCGCATGTGATGTAGCTATTTCTGCTGTTGCCCTAATGCTGTTGTTCTAAGTGTTGTTTCGAAAGCTCCCGTTGTTGTCATCGTTTCTGCTGCTGTTGATGTTATTTCTACGTTGTCGTTGTCGCCTCTATTGCAGCTGATATTATTACCGTTGTCTGAGTGTTGCTTTACTTTTAATATCATCATTGCTGTTTGCTAGTGTTGCTATTTTCGCTTTATTGTTATTACTGTCTTATCGTAATCGTTGTCGACTTCATTCATTCATTCATTCATTCATTCATTCATTCATTCATTCATTCATTGTGAAATTTATATAGCGCCCTCAGGAAGTTCAATCAGAGGCTTAATTATATTAAGCATAATTATGTTGCATATATTGTTATTCGCACTTTTTTATAAATTGTGCTGATTTACTGCTGGTGTTCATTCTAATTCATTCATTCATTTTGATAATTTATATAGCGCCTTTCTAGAAACCTACTCAGGAACGCTCCCAGCCCAGTCACGACTAAAGAAAGAGGCTTAAGTCACTTTTACATAAAACTCAGTTGGGAGTTTCAGTTGATAGGAATAATGAATGCAGCTCTCGTGGGAGATGGTTATAGATGGGTGGGCTTACAGCTGAGGATACTGGTCGTTGCCTAGCACCTAAGCAAGCGGTGGATCAAATAGTTCACCCCACATCTCAGAGCTAAACCCCCGATGCGCTGCAGCGTCTGACATTGGACGACAGAGATGACGTAGATCTGATGGAGCACAACCAAGAGTTTAGCAAGAGTCTAGAGCAACAATGGGGAGAGAAATACGCTTAGACACATGTATGCACTAAGAAGAGATGGAGGTTAATTTATGAAACCAACTGATGAGGTTGGCAGACAACAGCAGGACCAATCTACCGCACAGACAGAGACAGAGACACAGTGACAGAGACAGAGACAGAGACAGACGAGGGGAAGGCCAATAAGTACAGAGTAACAGTTGTTAGTTTACCAGCGACATAGGCCAGACATATAACGAATGAGCGCCCTCAAGAAATGCCAGGCGGCCTAAGTTAATTATATTTATTAATTAATTGAATGCTCGTCCACTAAAATCTAGTCTATTCACTGATGTGCTTCCTCATAAAAAATTATTTAACGATTTAAGGAGCGTGAAATATTTTTGACATTTCCTTAGTAAGATTAACAGCGCTTGAGCGAAGTATATATATATATATATATATATATAATATATATATATAATAAGGAACTATAAAGAACTATTACTGAGGAAATATATATATAGCTAAGTTTTGAAAGCGAATTAAAGTTGCCTTTAATGGAAGGAGGATGTCGATAATCATTCTTTTAAGACGCAACATAAATAGATCGTCATAAGGGCCCATCTATATATTAAGTACGCAGAAAAATCTTATTTTCTGAACCCCTCCCCCTGTTGCACCGCGTACATTTAGTTAAGCAGGAATATAGTCTGTGATTAGGCTAAAAGTTCTGCTTTTCATATTCTGTATTGTGGACGTCATAATTAGAAATTATAGTTGAGTACTTATACATTTTCGGGACCCCCTTCCCCACCATACGCATCCGTACGCAAAATGGCAGAAATTTGAAACCCTCACCCCTCGCTGCGTACATAATATGTGGACGGTCCCTAACCTGTAGTAACCTGTAACCAATACATTATATAATGCATTTGGCGACACTTTGTTCTAACAACCATAATCTGTATCGCCCTCCTACTTTACCCAGCCTTTTGACTGTCGCCATTCGAATACGGCATTGGGGATTTCGATAAAATATCGAACTATTTAACAGTCAACACGATAAAATCTGATCATTAATGATCGGTGGCTGTCGAGGAAAATATTTAGTAAATATCAAAGACCCCTGACGCCATCTGACGATGATAAGTTTAAAATAAAGGTGTCTAAATACTTAATGGATTTAACAGACAGGCAAAGGAACGAATTGTCTCAGAAAGGGGAATTTGAAGAGACGATCAACTGTTGTGCATTCCTTCGCAGAGGGGTGATTGTCACAACCCCCTCACCCTCTCTGGCGACCCCTTCGATGGACCCTACGGGGGTATGCGTAGAGATTTCAAACTGCGAGAGAGACAGACAGACAGACAGACAGAGACAGAGACAGAGACAGACAGAGGCTGACAGAGACAGAGAGGGAGAGGGAGACAGACAGACAGACACACAGACACGCAGATACAGAGGCAGAAACAGACACAGACAAAGACAGACAGACAGAATCAGAGGCTTAGGCAGACACAGAAACGGATAGAGAGAGAGACAGACAGACAGAGACTAAGAGACAGTGACAGAGACAGAGACAGAGACAGAGAGAGACAGAGACAGAGTGAGAGAGAGACAGACAGACAGAGACAGAGACAGAGAGAGGCAGAGGCAGAGACAGAGACAGAGACAGAGACAGAGACAGAGACAGAGACAGAGACAGAGACAGAGACAGAGACAGAGACAGAGACAGAGACAGAGACAGAGACAGAGACAGAGACAGAGTGAGACAGAGACAGACAGACAGAGACAGAGACAGAGAGAGGCAGAGACAGAGACAGAGACAGAGACAGAGACAGAGACAGAGACAGAGACAGAGTGAGACAGAGACAGACAGACAGAGACAGAGACAGAGAGAGGCAGAGACAGAGACAGAGACAGAGACAGAGAGAGGCAGAGACAGAGACAGAGACAGAGACAGAGACAGAGACAGACATAGAGAGAATAAGAGAGAGAGAGAGAGAGAGACAGAGACAGAGAGACAGAGACAGAGACAGAGACAGAGAGAGAGACAGACACAGAGAGAGGCGAAGACTGACAAAGAAAGGCAGACAAACAGAGCGTTGGAAGATAGATATATAGACAGAGAATTAGATAAATAGATGTATAAGCAGACAGACAGACAGACAGACAGACAGACCAATAAACCGACAGACAGATAGAAGGAACACCTGATCCAGAAAAATGCGGAAGAGGCAACTCAAAGGGTTCACTGGGGGTCGAACGAGAGGCCAACCTTCCGTGACCCCTGACGCCTTTGAAAGCAACGCCAAGGGCTAATGCAGCCAAAAGGTCACAGGATCATGACCTCGGGGTCATAGGGACGATCTCGAATCACGTTTTATTAATTTATGTCCGAATTAAGCGGAATCCACTGCCATTCATCAAAAGGGGCAATTGAAAATGGCGGACAAGCACCTCCTTAATGACCCTCTGAAGTCTGATGACCCTAGCCGGGGGTTATTAGTAGGGGGCTGTTAAGAAAGCAGACTGGACCCAGGCCATCATGGTTTACCCCTTTAACCGTTCTCTACACTGGCTTCCTCATCGCTGAAATTGCGCAATAATTATAATAATGATGATGATACGATGATGATGATAGTGGTGGTGGTGATGATAATGGTGATGACGGTGACGATGACGGTGACGATGCCGATGACGATGACGATGATGATAAATAATTATGTCATCGTCTCTATCGCTATTTTTTTTATCTCGACGTAGACACCTTTAAATCAATGGATAATATAAATATTTGTGACGTAACAAAGAAATAATCAATTATTCTGCATACAATATCCATTCCGTTGCGTGTAACCGTATGGAATAATATTCCGACGACTGCTCGCACTCTGGCAGTGCCAGTCCCAAATCTAGCGAAGTAGGAGAGCGACGCTAATCATCATTGTAATGACACAATAATATGTTCAACGATACTGCGTCGTCATATAAATTAGTATCGTCGCCTCCATTTTCCAGAATTTAGAAACCCTTAAATCATTTATATGAGATGTTATAATTATATAAAAGTGACTTAATTGTAATGGTTTCGCCACAGGTTTCGCCGCTGTTAGCACTCTGGCAGTGTCAGTCCCAACTATTGGAAAAGACAGAGGGCGACGCTAATCATCCTCTGACACAGCGTCGTTAAACTGAAACTAAAATAATCTCTAACTGCAACTATTCGATTTAAAAAGGTGTGTAATGAGTAAAACATTTCTTATCGCTACTCGAATATACTAGTAATATTTTTAGTGTAATTGATGGCAATGTGTGATATCATAGATCACTAGCAGTGACCTCCTTCTTTACAACGACTTGGGACTGGCACTTTTGGACTGGAATCAGTCCAGTGTTTGAGACTGAAACTGTTAGAAGCCGGTTCTTACTTTAATAAAACTTGTATTTGTTGCAGTTTAGCGACACTGTGATAACAAGGACCATTTGCGCAGCCTTCCTCCTTTATCTAGGCTTGGGACTGGCACTGGTCGAGTATTACTAGTGGGATTGAGGAATTGTTAGACTTGCTCTTATATGGCGGATGTTTTACATTAAAATGAGGTGTTAATAATTTATAAAAGTTCTCACCGACCGTATCTAATTAATATGATAATACTCTATATTCGTTTATTTTAAAAGAAATTATCTAACAAATAGACGCAGTAGGCAAAATTACACGACAACTAATCAACATATATAAATATAAATATATATAAACTGGGGGCTTGACTCTTCTTACTAGTTATTCTACGCGTTCTTTATCAGAGGTTAGGGTCAGACCCCACCAGGATGT
Organism: Bimastos eiseni; assembly: GCA_959347315.1. Classification (NCBI taxonomy): domain Eukaryota; kingdom Metazoa; phylum Annelida; class Clitellata; order Crassiclitellata; family Lumbricidae; genus Bimastos; species Bimastos eiseni. The sequence continues at coordinate 1,918,024 of OY365809.1, read as the reverse complement.
GGAGCCATGTTGCAGTTTATAAATAGCAATAACTTCAGTTATGTAATGAATGGAAGTGAAAGATAACCATTAGCATCGAGGATCCTGAAAACATAAAGACAAGAAGCAAACTGTTGTGAGATGGTTAATGTGGCCAATGAGTGTGAGGTCATCTTGACGGATGACACACGTATTTGAAGAGTTTCTATTGGACAGGGGTGTAACAAGTGGAGGGCGGGAGCACCTGAATAGAAGCCCCTACTTATAGTACTCATTGCCCACTATGCGCCCCTCAAATTGGTTCCATGTTTTATGTTTACCCAATAGTTTTTTTTATATATTTAATGATTAAGGCATTGTGGGTCAATAAATTTCCAACAGTTCACAGTTTGCTTTTCGATTTGTTCTTACTTGTTACATGTATAAAAGTCAATTGTTTTAGGTTTACAGCGTATGTGTCAGCATTAAAGACGACATCTGTTTCAACTGGTCAAAATATGACACCACGAAACGCTTATAGTTATTAAGGCGAATACTATGACAACACGTCACACGATTTTGATGAGAAATGATGTTGTTAAAACGCTAACACTCTTGCAACTCCCACAATTTGTCGCCCAAGTTGTTACAACGAATGGAAAAATTTCTACTTAAACACCTGTAAACTGTTTTTACCTCTATATATGAAAATAAGTATTGCGTAGCTCTCAATGTTGTGAAAAAAACAGCCCAGCTCAAAGTGAAAGGCCGTGATGGTAAATTTCTGCTAAGACACCTCTAAAGTGATTGCAATCGTAGCTACATACATGCTAATATCTACGCACACATCGTGCAGGTGTCTATTTTTACTTTATCTCTGGTTCACTTCCTACAGGCAGGTTCATATGTACATTGACGTCACTCCTCCCTGTGTTGAGTCTCTTGTTTAAGTTTTCCATATCCACCGTTCTCCATCATCCAGTCTAAAAGCATTTGTCTTGGTCTTCCTCTTGTTTTTCCCTTCCATTCTCCCCTCTAGTATTTTTTAAGTAGTGAATCAATAATATTGCTAAATTCGCATCACATACATTTCATGGGATATGCCGTATGGAGGCTGTCCGTGCAAATTGAATAATCTAAGACTGTTGAGCAATAAGTTTTGTTACGACACTTTTTAATGGTGTGTTTCTTAGGATATATGATATCTTTTCAACAAATCATGTATATTAATCGCAAAATGCAGGCAATACGCTGTCGATGAAAATGAGATAAAATAACTTCTAGCGCAAGATGTCTCTAAAGCGGATAGGCCCTTGAAACAAACGACCATTTCAGATAATGTTTCATTCAATCAATCAATCAGCAACCATGAATGAGCTCATCGTTCGTACATTGTAGGTGCCTGATGCCTTTCTAACTGCACGTCTCTGTTCATTGCAGTAATCCAGGTCGCTTGTCATGCTGTTTCCCATATAGGTAAAGCTCACCACATTTTCTAGTTGCATTCTATCTATAATGATTTGAATCCTTCCGGTATGTCCCCAAAAGGCAATGTTTAGACACCTTGATTTGTTGGTTTCAGCAGTTTACAAAACCAGTTCAATCGCTTTCCTACACGTGATGCTTCCTCTTCTACGCAAACGCAACTGTGCATAGCTATCTATAGAATTACCTATGTCACGTGCTTTGTCCGTTATATCTAAGGCGCGTGATTGGGCAGAAGCTGACCGAAACATTAGAAGTTGACCTATATATTTGCCGCGCGAAAGCGCGTGATTGGCCAGAAGTTGACCTAAATATTTACAAAAGTCACTGTAAACAAACGTTTGATTCGAGTTTCAAAATATTTATTCGCGTCTATGTAAGTATATATGCAGTTACTACAGTTAAATTCATCGTGTAATATAAGTACATTTGCAATTATTAAAACTAAACGGAAACTTAATGGGTTAGGTGTATTTTTGTATATTTTAGTATTGACCGCTGCAAATTTGCTCTGAAGGTTACGCAGTTCATCGATCGTTTCGTTTAATTAATGTGTAGGCCTATTTTAGCTCTGCGTCAACGTGTCTTCGTTACCACTTTAGCAACGTTAAAATCAAGTATGACCCGTAATTATTCACGGATTAACATCTAGAACGAACAGTGCCAGTTGCAGTTGAAACGTCAGCTATAATATTATCCGACGCGTGATTCTTCACGGGTTAGCATAAATGGTCCGACTTTGTAGGCAAATAACTTCACCAATATTTGGACGTTATTTATAATTAATGCATCAAATCAAAGATATTTAACTCTCATACCACCTTAGAAAAAGTCGAACTGGTCCTAGATTCTAAGTTTAAGAAATGTTAGGAACAGCCCTAGCTACCCTATTTTGTTGTCGTTAGTGAGGCAAAATGACACCGTTGACAGACGATGATCGAGTTTGACCTGAATTGCGAACTAATGATGGATCTAATTCATTAAAAATGATAAAAGGGTTTCCTGACAGGGACTAGAATAAAACTACCTTAAAACGTATGATACGATAAATTGATGAAACAGGACCTTCAAGTCTTAAACCACGCAAATCGGTACGCAAGGCGCTCACACCCGCTAATATTGCTCGTATGTTTGGGTTAATTTGCAGTCAAGACGATGACCCGGGTACAACCAACTATTTCCAAGTTAATTATTAATATTATTGTGTGGTACAACAATACTGACTATAGGGTTTCGTTTTTTATATTTACAGTTAACATTGTCATGACTTTTTCATTAGCTAGTCACTAAAACACGTTGACCTTTTGTTATGTCACGATTTGCGCCATGAAGGGTAAAGATGCAATAACCAAAGTTTCTGAATCCTATTACTAGAGTGAAATACCTTTAATTTGATGCGTTAATTATAAATAACTTACAAATATTGTCGGAGTTAGTTTCCGGCAAAGTCGGACCATTTAGGTTGGTCCACCCTGTATATTATGTGAATGGCCATTGCATCATTGATAGTCAGCCCATAGATATGAACATCCTGTAGTCGCCTTTGTCCACAGCACGCGCCAAACCTCATTAGTTGTCTAAATACAGACACACACACACACACACACACACACACACACACACACACATATATATATATATATATATATATATACATGTGTATACATACACGTATATATATATACATGTATATGTATATATGCATGATATATGCATAACTTTAATCTATATAAGTACATGTCAACCAGAGGTGTAGCAAGGTTTTGAAAAGCGGGGGAGTGTAATTAAAAAAATGTTGCGCGAACCGCCAAAAATTTATTTTTCACCCCACTTTTTGGGTAGGAACAAAGTGATACACTATAGATGAATGAATTATAGATAAAAAATGAATGAACGAATGAAACATGCATTATCCTCCTTTGTAAACAACGGTGTTTAGACCTGGTGCCCCTCTGCCCCCCGCTTGTTACACCTCTGCTGTCTAAATATCTAAATGATAGACTCTGTAGACCAAGATATTTGTATGACATAGAACATTTGCCGATGGATGTTACGCACTCCATATCTATTAAACACTACATGTGTATGTATATATAAATATATTTCCAATATATATTATATATATATAAACATATATATATATATATATATATATATATATATATATATTAGTCCAAAATATATATATACCCATAATATGGTCTATAGTTTATGATGCGACCTTTGTGAATATCACTCGTGTACTGTACGCGAACTGTAAGCAAATATTAATACGAGGCCCATATTACTATAAATGTATGTATGATAAGATGATAAGAGCCTCTCTGGGCGATCGCTGGTCGTATGGCCACGCGTCCGCTCACGTAGACCGTGTATAGAAGGCGATTAGTTGAAGAGCGGAAGGAGGAATGAATAGATGTCTTAGTTTTGAAGAGAGAGAGAGAGACAGAGATAGAGATAGAGAGAGAGAGAGAGAGAGAGAGAGAGAGAGAGAGACAGACAGACAGACAGACAGACAGACAGACAGAGACAGACAGACAGAGAGAGAGAGATAGAGAGACAGAGAGATGCACCTTTTGCAAGTAGGAAACGTCACTCGACGTTGGCTGTTGTACTAAGGATTAAAATGTGTATCATAGCTGTGGACAGACAATAATAGGCAGTTAGGAATACAAAATCTAGCTTTAGGTAACGAATTGGAAAATGATTAAGATCTGTGTGCCGGCCATAATAGAACCGGACCACCAATTGACCAGCCTCTTGATTCCGTTCATCGCTCGTGAATAAGCTGCTGCCCTGCACCTGACTTTCGAATGGCGCTTTAGAAGCTTGGAGGTCTCGCTCGTAAAGTAGAGCGATGGGCTAATCGTGCAACCCATGGGGTTCTTGATATATCTGCCCCTGGGATACCCTCAAAGCCGTAAACCATCACCAGATGCCCGGAGTTGCGGAGACAGAGCGATGCCAAACAGGAACCACTGATAAACTGATAACAATTATGATGCTGGGTTTACGTTGTCTCTGTACTACATAATGAGATGGGCTGCAGAAGCAGGAAGTTCAACAGACAGACATATATTGACAGACACAGAGACAGACGGAGATAGACAGATATATATAGATACATACATACAGACAGACAGACATAAATAGACATAAGAAGACATACAGAGAGACATACAGAGAGACATACAGAGAGACATACAGAGAGATACAGGCAGAGGGAGAGGGAAGGGGTAGACACATTCATAAAAGAGAGGGAAATCTTCTCGACGCATCGCTCCATTGCCCACTGAACCCCCGCGGCAGTAACTCCCTCCTCCGGGTCAATGCGGGCAACTGGACACATCGAACGATAAGCGCCAACACCAATGGTCAGTTTCACTGACCACCCTGGTCAGTCACCGCATCCATAAAGCAACAGGTGGTCGCTCGATAAGCACCCCAGAAGACACACAATGGGGGGGTGCACGGTTTAATAGCCCCTCATTAGCATTTTGAATCCAACGGATACCTACCCCACTGTCCACCCCACGTCCGGGCGGACACCCATGCCTCCCTCGCCCCCAACGCTGCACACATTCAGACGGGGGTAAGACCTCCTGGAATGGGGTGGGGCTTAATGGGAGGAAGAGGAAGTCCATTTGAGCGCCTGCTAATTTTTCTAAAGAACATTCGAAAATCTGACGCTGATGACCATTGAAGGTGTCGACAAAGGAAACTCCCCCTTGTCGTTATTTGTCCGCCCCTCTTGTCTCGGACTCTTTGTTGCCATGTGGAGTGCCTGACATGACAGCTTTCTCCGGCAATGTCCACTTCCTGGCCTTGCTTTGTCATTCATTCGTTTGTCCATTTCCTCGTTCATCCAACCAACCTCTCATAGTCCGAAGCCAGTGAAAACGTCCCATGACTTATTTAATAGTTTCGATGCGATGAAGATAACAACGGCTGGGCTTCATCAGAAGTTGCTTGTTAAAGAAGAACGATTCTCAGAGCAATAGACAGAGAGAGGGAGGCAGACAGACAGACAGACAGGATAGACAGAGACAGACACACACAGACAGACAGGCAAACAGAGAGAGACAGCGATAGACAGAGACAGCGAGAGACAGACAGACAGACAGAAACAGAGACAGAAGTACCAGGACTTTCACAGTGCTCCATAAAGGTTTCTCTGTCGTCGGTTCATCTTTCTGGATTAGGCTGACTAGTATTATAATATTATACCCTACGTAATAACTTCTTTGTGTTTCATTGCTCCCCTCCGGAAGCACTTGAAAAGCATTCTTTGTCTAAACAATGATATTTAGCCTATCAACATAAATTTCCTTTAAAAAAGACGATTTTTCTACGATATCTCCGTCTAACTCGGGTATAGCGATCCCCGTGACCAGATAATGACAACGTCACATCCGGTCTCGTATATATTATATTAGGGAGGTCGACATATGTGATCGTAGGTGCGACCAACTTATCTTAAACTATATCAGCGTCAAAGTCAAACGACTTAGCAAACAAAGGACTCGCTGTCGCTATTCTTGTAAGACGTGGGCGTAGCAGAAGCCTTGTTGGCGTTGACAGAAGGACTTAACGAGGAAATGCATTGAGCGGAAGATGGTCGACATTGTCCAGTTCATAGAGCAGGATATTTAGCCAGCGCTAGGTTCAAGGTGGGCATTGTAGGGTTCACGAGAGCGAACGGAACAGCTTGGCCATTGTCAATCTGTCTATTTGTCTGTCCCGTCTTCTGTTTGTCTGTAGGCCTAAGTCTGTCTGTTAGTCAGTCTGTCTGACTATTCATCAGTCTGTCTTCCTGCCCGTCTTTCTATCTGTTATCTATTTGTATTACTGCCTGTGTGTCCGTCTTTCTGTCCTTCCATACGTCTGTCTGTTCTGAATAGAACCATGGTCTAACTCATCCATCCATTCATCCGTAAACAACGCCACTTAGAAGCAGCGTGTCTACGGTGTCTTCATCAACTGGGATCAATTGATGTCATCGGCTTCTTTGCCTTCCTTATCCGACACGATCCCAACAACCCTCACCCACCCACAGGCATGATGTCAGTGGGGTGGACCATGGTTCGATTCGGTAAGACCGAATTACTTCGGATAAAAATTTGACACGAAAACAATGGTTATGAAATTACGAAGACTTAGCTGCCAAAGCTACCATATATTAATAACATTGTGTAGACCTATGCAGACGTATTTTACACTTGACCTCTTGGTTCCTCGCAGAGGCGGCGATCTCGTTTGAGGTGGGGAACACCCGATGACAGAGGTAAGAAATGTGGGGGAGGCTAACATATAACGCGTCCCCTCTCTGTAAAAGGTGGAGGACCTGTCCGCCTAGATCCCTGGGATCGCCGTCTCTGGTTCCTCGTACTAGAACAGTTCTGGCTCAGTCTCGACCCTTTGCTTCAGTTGGAATGCGCTTTCTCAATTTGCTCGATCTAAAATTCTATTATCTAGCGGTCTCTCTTCGTCTTTCGCGTCTCTCAAGATCGTTTTCCTCTCGCGGTAGTGTACGGTCGATGTACTCATTTTATCTGAGAATTGCCAATGACAATGGAGGTCATATATTCGTACCCAATGCTGTCAAATGGCCGGCATCAGGAACTGATAATAATCAGTTATCTGTTGGTGTTCAATAAACTGAGTTTTGTATTGGTTGGTTGTTGATATTGTATATCTTTGACATAACACGAGGTTCATCACCTGATTAGGTATGAACTCTTATATAATAGAGCTTAAGTTCCTGATTAACTATTTCAAACTATCTCTGGTAGAAATTATGGGAAGCAACGGTATTTCTGTCATCAGCAAAAGGCAAATGCTTGAAACAACTTACCAGAAGAGATATCGTCCCAGAAAAGCCTCAGTTTATTTAAAAAAAGAATGGGTGTGGTTAAGCACTTAGTTAACTAATTAAGTTTTTTGCTTATTGACTCCTTTTCTTATTAATAGATTTTAATAGTACTCGTATTACTTGTAGGCAATAACAAGAAGGTAAATGCTCTGTGTCAATCATTTATTTTAAATTCATAACCAAACAACGTGACTCTCAGTGACGTACAAAAATCTACCAACACTCTTTTTAATAAACATTAAAGTATTAATTATTGCTGTATTAATTGCTAACGGAATCCGTCAAGGGTTATAGAAAGGTGAAACTAAACACACACAAGATGCCCACTAACAAGTTGTCAAAATTTACAAATCTAGAGCTTGATATAATGTAATGATCTCAAGAACACCATAAAATGGGGTTGCAAAGCCAGAAACAACAACCCTTAGCAAAGGGCACTTCAAGTGCATTGGGAGACTGGAACCTTACAGAAGGCAGGAAATCCGTTAGGAAATGCAAGAGGGGGAAGCTTTGACAGGTAAATATCAGAATCTTATCAAATTCTCCAGCAATTACACTGCTTGGAAAAAAGAAAACGAAAAGGCTGGATGACCAAACAAATCAATTCAGGATATCTTGGAAATAGTTGGAACTACGGAAAATAAAACTCTTCACGAGAGACTCCTGTAAACTTCCAAAATTGCATCGCTTGTCATGACAAGAACAACTACTTATAGAGACGGAATTACTATCCATAATGATAACTTCTATTTTGGCAGAGTCTTATGCACATGCCACAAACCAATGGCAGGTATAGGGACCTAAGGTTAATATCACCAAACACAATATTAAACATGTATTATTGCTTTTATTCAGCAAACACTTTCATCAAACATGAAAACTACCACGAATTTATCCACGCTTAGCATTAAGCAGGAGTTACATTTACAATATGGTTACCCTACGGAATGACATCATGAATCTAAATTTCCGACACTAACTAACATCAAGTCATGGCATACTCACACAAGGATGATTCCATTCAGAGTTTCACATGTATTGCGTTACAGTGACGCGTACACATGTTATAGCGACACATGTATCAGGCTAATGTGACATGAACATCACAATGTGCTCACTTGTGTTTATCATGTTATAAGTTTAATGATAGACATAATAAACTCTTCATGGAAATCTGTACATTTAATTTTTTTCAGAAAACTAATCATTCAGAACTAAAAAGGTTTATTGGTAGCCATCAATTCAGTAAATATTATTATTGTTAATTACAATGATCCATCAATTTAGCAATTATTATAACTATTCATTAAAAACAATGGGCAATTAATTCAGTGATTATTATTATAATCATGCATTACAATGGATGATCAATTCAGCAATTATTATTATAATTAATTACAGTGGGCCATTAATTATTATTATAATTATTCATAACAATGAGCTATCAATTAATTTTAATTGCACAGTGATTGAACATTGAGTAACTGTGAAGGAAGGACTTGCTCCAGGTCAGTAAATAGTAACCACCTCCCAGATCAGAAGAATTGAACTGATATATTCTAAGACACAAGTCAAGAACTTAACCAAGTGGATCCTGTGACCAACAAATCAGGAAAGACAATCAAATGACTCAACCAAAGACAACAAAGCCTTGCATTGGAAATTTACCTGTAATGTGAAAATTTGAGTGTGATATGAAAATTTATCCACAACAAGGAAATTCACTTCTGATTTAGAAATTAACCTGTGATAAGGAAGGGCTCTTATTAAATCAGCCACAAACTACTCCACTCCACAAATATTCCATAATTGTAATCATAAACACTTAACTGTAAACTCAAAATTTCTGCCAGCCAAGAGCTTTGACAGTAGCATCGATATGCAAAAACATTGATATACTCCATGAAACATTACGCAGCATTCGAAATAGTCAATCCTGGGACTTACCATGGATCTACTGACACTAAATAAGAATGCGTAAATTCATTACGCCAAGAAACGTAAGAACTAGACTGTTGCAGCATACGTACGACGTATACTACTCGATAACCGTAAATACAGTTTATATTGAACCTGAACATGAAAGCCATCAAAGGTAGTCATAAGCAGACAATCCAAGACCATGACTAAACAGAATGGTATGACCATGAACAACTCAAAATGGTAAGACCATGATCAAACACAGTGGTAAGACAGGATTGTAAGGTTACTGATTGAACAGTAGGGACAGATCATGATGAAACAGAATGGTAAAACCATGATGAAACAGAATGGCAAAACCAGGATTGAACAGTATGATAAGGCCATTTTAAATTTAGGATATGAAGAAACATTTGCCCAATGTGAAAACTGATTCAGAGAAAATCCTGATTCAAAAATCAATCACCAACCAAAGTTTATTCCAAAATATCAAAGCGTCCTCCACTACAATTAAAATTTTGATATAAAACATTAAAAATAAAATTGTCAACATATGCAAGAGACAAATACGTAACAAAATGAGACCATTATCGAACACGACTTTATCGCAACTAACACAAATGCTAATCGGCTTTTAACATAGATGCAAATCGGCTGTAACATAGAAACTAATCAAAAATCAACTCACATAAACGCAAATCCGCTGCAACGTACACAATAAAACTACTGTAACATAGATGCAAATCTGCCATAACATGTCATACCTACTGTAACATAGATGCCAACGAGCTGTAACATAAATGTTTATCAGTGGCAACATATATTGTAACGTTTGATATCGAACACGAAGCTACATACATATATCATAAAATAAAATGGAAGTCTCGATTTTGCCAACGTACAACTGAACACATTGTTACAAAAAATACTTTATATTCAACGACAAACACATTCGTTCGATATGTACAAATAAAAAATTTCCAATATATGAATGGGCATCATAATCATCATCATCATCATCATCAAATTGCGAGGCTTTGAACTTTACAATTCAGTCATCCACATTGATGCTAGCTAGCTCTACTAATGCGGGCAGTTGCCGATAGTTCAGGAACTTTTGATTTGACTCACTCTAATGACATGAACATTCTCTCGAAACAATTGAGTATTGTAAAAGGCTCCGATAAGCAAGGCACCGCGGAATAATGAAGCAGTCAAAAATAATATAAGTTGCCCATAGAACGAGATAAGGTGATGTTTAAACGTATTGGGAAACCCACTCATCAAAATAAGATAAATAAAAGCAACACTGCTCATCATACTCTTAACTTAAATCTCAAATTTTTTAGAATACACATTTAAATATTTCTTTAAATCATTGGCACAGTGCGAAAATTCACTTAAAACTCACAACTTCAGCACTAAAAGGCAAAATAATCAACGCAAATTTTCGCGAGACAAACAATTGGACCCCTTCATAAATACACAATTACAAAACTTCATATAAAAATCAGAATTTAATCTAAAATTTGAATTATAAAAGCTCATCTGCTTGTGCATCTGTTTGTGTTAAAGCCAAAATAAAATTTCATTTCAAAGCTTAAATTTTGACATCCAAAGTATAAAATCTCATCGAAGGCAACACTGGAACACTTCATGGCAGAAACTGAACAGCACTTGTGACTTTAAACAGATTCGCTTTAACCAAATTAGAAACATAATATTTACAAATGAAGGCAAAATCAAATTTAGCAATACTGGCAGTATTGACGTTTCCGCATTTCGCTCTAGGACTTTTATTATCTTACAATAGCTAAAATAAATCAGAAAAATTAATTACTCTTATGCCAAATATGCAGATAGCTCCAAATTTAGAGTATAGACAAAATAAATCGTTCGTGGAATTCAACGCAGTCCCAATGTCTCAACTTTGGAAGGCTCAGACAGGGCCAACGAATACAAAAATATAATTCTTTACAACTAAAATTCATAATAAAAACTACGGTACTTTCTCGTCTAGATTAAGGGCACAAGATGCTTCGGCAGGGCAACCCTCATGATGCTCTTCGTGAGCGCAGACGAGCTGGACAGAGACTCCCCGGTGTTGTATGGGCAATACTTGATGGTGTGCGCGGACTTTCCGTTTGCCCCACAGATCGGGCAGGTGTAGATGTAGAGAATGGGGCAGGTGATGTTACCCTCAGGGTCCTTCAGCTGGTGGGAGGTGTATACGGACTCTGCCTCTCCGTTGTTGCGGCAGAAGACGCAGACTCGGCTTGCGTTGGGCTTTTTCTGCACCTTCTTTGTGCGAGAGCGTTGGAGCCTCTCGCGCTCTCGCAGGATCTCGATGAGGTTTGCCTTCGTGAGGATGTCCTCGACCGCGTGGGACGCACTCTGGAGCCCGAGGTTCGTAGTATCTGGGTGCCCGCAGATCTCTGGTCCCGCCTTCTTGCACAGCTCGCCCACGTCCATTCCGCGGAAGAGGCGATCCAGTTCGTCGAGATCGGTCTCCTGTCCGTTGTTGGAGAAATCATCCCAAACGGAGTTGGATGAGCTTCCGTTGAGGTTCAGGCGATTCATCTGGAAATAAGTAAAGATGAAGATAATATATCGAATAATTCAGATTGGTTATTGAATATTGTATTACAGTGAACAAAGCCAGGGGCGTGAAATTTTAGATTGTAACGAATATAAACGATGAATTTTATTATTTTATTCCTTGTATCTACCAACAGATATTCAGAAAAATGACTGAATTATGCTACTTTCCAAAATAATTTGAGTGACATTAATAAGAAATGACTTTAAATGTATTAAACCAATTTTTGGCGTTTTGTAGGCTGATGCAATAATTATTTCCACCACTGTACATAGTCCCAGATAACTGTCTGTCATAAAGTCAATATAAAATTCCATTTCAAATTTTAAATTTAGCAACGAGTATTGCATTTACAATTTTACATTGCATCAGATAGAATCGATAAAAAACTTCATTTAAAAGTTTCATTTTTTAAATACAAACTGAAAAATCCAATTGAAAGCAACACTAGAACAATTCACGGTTTAAGCACTTGTGTCCTTAAGTCTTAGGCCATTGATTATTGCATTTACAGAGCAACAGATGACTTACTACTCTAATGATCTTACACACTGATCCCAGCAAAGAGAACAGTTTACAGGTGTTTATAGAAGGTGTGTACAACATCCCAAACTAAGAAAATGAACAGATCCAAAGGAGGTATTTCAATTTCAGGGAAAAATAAACAGTAGCCAGTGGAATAACCAGCAGCCCATCAAATAATTACATGCCATGCAGATAACCAAAGCAATAAACTTAGCCTTTATAATAAACAGGAGACAGAATCAACAGCCATTCCCAGTCTGAATGATCTTCTTTATTCATTCAAACTCAGTATTACTACAAGTCATACTGTTGAACGGATGATCACAAGTTATTATAGGTCAAATCTAATTGTATGGCAGCCATCCAATACACCCATCACGTCCCACTGTTCATTTTGCCAACGCCACCTCACAAATGACAGACTGGGTCAACCCCTGGGAGGGCAGAGGGTGAGTATCAATTCAACCATTCAACTATCATCTGCCCTACTCATTGTCACAGAGACATTGTCTCAATCCTAAGAATGACTTCCCATGCTAATATTTGCCTGTACATAGCATACAGTTGTAGTTTAGCCTCTAATAAGCAACAGATTGAAGGCAACTTCCCCTCCTTATTCATTCAGGTATCTATTACTGCCTGGATTCTAATTTCCACAACAACAACTAGAATCGCAAGTAAAATTCATTTGCTCGCATTTCAATTAGCGAGAATTTGGCAAGCTATAACTAAAAAAATTCGGTTAATTAACAAATTTTATTACAATACAAAGCAATAATGAATTACTGCTAATATAGATCCGAATTATAAATCAGGCGAAACAAGAACGATCAGGCCATTGTGTAAACCACGTGGTTGTTAGTTAACCGTAGGGTATGTGAACAAAACCAGTATTAACATATCAACTTATGAATTTTGTCACATAAAATTTTTAATTTATAATGGATATTGGTCAAACTGAATTTCAGCTTGACTAAATTTCGCGCACTTGAAGAAAAAAATCGTTTGAAAGGCGAAAATATGTTGAAAATGGCGCTTGCACCACGAGCGCACTGTGCAATATTTTTAGATTGTACTACTTTGCTTTCAGAGTGTTGGAAAATCGTCAAATGTACGAATGTACGTTGGCAAATCACCTCACATCACCTTAACCATAAATTTACAAATTCGTTAATAATTCTAAATGTTACAAATAAGATATACTGATTTTGCCTTAAACAATACCATTGCAGTTTGCGACGTAAATTATACTCTCAGCTAGAGCCTTAAGTTACATACCTCTAGCGGCGAAGTGGCGAACAGTCTCTCCAGTTCACGGATCAGATGCGGAGAATAGAATCCATAGATCAGCATTTTCAATCCGAACTCGTCCGAGTCCGACCCACTCATTGATCCGGAGCTGGACGAAGTGGAAACGGGCGAGTGCATGCCCGTGCTGCCTCCGTTTTGGTGTTGCTGTTGGTGGTGATGATGAAACTCCATCTCTCTCTTTCTCTCTGTAATATCCACACGCACTATAAACCCTCCTCTAGTCGTAACCTCTTGACGTTCACAATCTCAGCTATCACAACACAAATCTTCCAGCAAATGTTTTGGCGCAAATGATCTAAATATCCCTGCGATTGACTATTTAAGCAAACAAGAGAGCCCTCATAATAAAGAACTTCCGAAGGCCTGCCCCTCGTGTCAATCAAACTCCACTCACGGCAGGTGTGAGAATGGTGGGCGGAGCCTGATGCTGCAGCCTCGCGTCAGCATAATAAGGATTAAAACTCCCGCGCTAGCGTAGTGGGTGTAAATTATAGTTTGCCTCACAGAGGAGTTTGCCGTCTAGGGTTTACCCACGAATGTCCTAATCCAAAAACAAAACAATGCTACAATATCTAATTTAATCGGATTAAACGTTTGCCGCTAATTTGAGAATTAAATGTAGTAGTTTAAACCCTGCTGATACTAAGCTGTAAGGCAAACATTCTGATGTTTAACCTCGAAATTATTAATAAACATCTGTTCGGTAATACAGTGCCTGGATTTAAAATAATACAATTTCCTTTCAACTGTTGAGGACGATGTTAATTAAGTCTTTGATGAATAAAAGTCTAATTATGCCACTTCAACCGTCTGTGAATGCAGTGTATGTCTGGCTGTCTGGCTGTCTGACTTTGGTTACGTGCCTCTGTATGATTCAGTCTCCATCTTTGACCATCTGTCTGTCTGTCTGTCAGTCAATTAGTCTGATGTCTGTCCTTTTGACTTTGAATGTATCACTGTATGTTTGTCTGAGTGCCAGCCTCTGTCTGTCCGACTTTCTTTCTTTGCCTTACTATGTCTGTCTGTCTGTCCTTTTGACTATTTTGTCTCTGAGGCAGTCACTCTGTGTGACTGCGTTTCTCTGTCTCTTTGTCTGTGTGCCTATATGTCTGACTATCAGTAATTAATTGCCTATACTGACTTTGTGTGATATATTGACAAGTCTCTAATTTGCACATGATGACACATGTAAAACATCAGTTCGACTAATCAAAACTATTATTGAACTATTGTGGTCGGAATTTAACTATATAATAGATATTCATTCATTTAGTAGGAAAACAATCCGACACAAACGCAGAAATGCTAACATGAGTAAGAGTGAACAATAAAAGTGGCTAAGATCGAATAACAAAATAATAAATATTGTAACGATCTGGGAACAAATGGAGAGTTGTCTTTGGGTGGGAAAATATGAATGTGTGCTCTAGGTCTGAATTGGCGAATGGAGAGGAGACACTGTGGAAGTAGGTTGTTTGAAATTGGCGAAAATGAGTTTTAAATCTGATATATATGTTAGTTCAGAGACTTTTGGGAAGGATTGCTCTAGGCAACCTGGGCATTTGGTTCTTCTTAGGCATTGTAAGCATAATTGCGATTGTGATAATTGTAGTCACGACTGTAATCGTAAATGTAATCGTCATGGTAATCGTAATGGCAATCGTAAGTGACTAATTGTACTCGTAAGTGTAACCGTAATGACAATTTTAATGGTAATCGTAATGGCGATCGTAATGGCAATCGTTAGGGTAGTCGTAACTGTAATCGTAATGGTGATGGTTATTGTAATAGTAATTGTAATCGTAATGCTAATCGCAATGATAAGCGTAACTATTGTCGTAATCGTAAACGCAAGTTCAATATTTTTTTAAGCTCCACTCGGAAGCCGAGCGCAGGGCACAAGCTTATTCACGAGCATTCAACGAAGCAGAAAGCACATGCCCAGAAAGTTCTAATTAAAGAGGGTATTTACAAGACAGCTTACATATGTAATACACAGGAGACGTGAATAGGGCAAACGCCAGAAGAGGACCAAACTGAGTGGGTGGCATTGAGAGCGCCGAAACACAGAACATGACACCCAAACGAGGCACCGATCCGTAATATACCCCTTGGCAATAAACCCCGGTGTTTATGAGAACTGGTCCAGAACTCACCCCCCCACCAATTCGTCTCAGAGAGGGTTGGGTTAAACGTGGGGGTGATTTAGTGCTTCTTCCAGCGTCACCTACGACAGTGATCCCCTTTGTGCAGGCAGCGTGGGGTTAGTTACTTTTGAGGTTACCCCACCCATGCAGTGGTGTGCAGGGTGAAAGTATCCACACAGACCCGAAACTGTCGCAGCCCTTATTCGAGGTGGGGCAATAAACGAGTGGCAGTATTATTTGGGATAGCGAAGGGGAGGGTAGTTTAGACGAGGGCGATCAGTTCCCCGGAAACCGAAAAGATTCGCGCCCCATCTGTCAACAGGAATGCCCCATAAAGGACCCTTCAGGGCGATTAACATAATAACCCTAGCCGCCTCATTCCTGCGACTCGAGGAAGGGCAGGTCTGTAAACAACAGAGGTGGGGTAACGTCTCCAGGGATTTGGGACACGTCATTATATGGGTATCTGCGGCCTATAGAACAACAGAGGCAAAGGAAAGTCTCTTTCCATACAAAACATTGAGACCATCGGAGTCTAAAGACCATTCAAGGGGTTTGGTATCAAGTCCCAAAGAGACCCGGGGTATATAGGGCGTCTTGGATGAAGCCATCTTTGGTCTTTGAGGTTTGAATCAAGTAAATGGACAATTGGAGGTCGTTAGCTTCAAAGGACTTTGGCTAATTTGAAGAACGTAGTAATTTGCAAGGAGTGCATTCGTGACGCGATTAGAAAGTTATAAATATTCATCGATTGTGTATTAGCATTGTGCTTGACAAGCAGCGAAAGCCAGAGAACTGATCGAGAGAAAGAGACTGTATTTCTTTAATGGCAATAGCCTTCACGGATGCTTGGCTTGAACTGGTATCACCAGCATCATCACCACACTACCACACCCACCACCATCACCTTCAACATCATCGTTTTCACCATCTTTCTTCGCATCAATCAATCAATCAATCAATCAATCAATCAATCAATCAATCAATCAATCAATCAATCAATCAATCAATCAATCAATCAATCAATCAATCAGTCAATCAATCAATCAATCAATTCTTTTTATTGTTCATTGACAAGACATAGCATAGAAACACGGAAATAGTAGTGTTAATTAATGGGTGTTAATTAATTATGCAGTGAGCAAAGGAAACTCCAAAAGAACGAACCGTTCCGCTAACAGGGGTCATCCAATTTCAACATTAAATTAACCTAGAAGTAAGTCATACGGTTTTTTCCGAGTACCATACAGAAGCAAGGAACATAATCATCGTTTCGTAACAAGTAATATCGCAACAACAAGTAACTTTATCTAACCGTTCAATAAGAAAGTTTTAGGTTATTTTGAAACTGATGTAATGATGACATATTAGTTAGGTTGGTAGGTAGCATGTTCCAGACGGACGGACCCTATATACTAATGCTGTGCTGCATAATCGTAGTATGTACTCTAATTTGGTGATACTTATTAGAGGCACGCGTCTGATGGTCATGGATCTCTAGGGTTCCTATAAAACCATCGATTGAAACCACTTGGTAATAAGAACCTGTGAGCCATGTACATAAATACTCCTACTTAAAGTTTATTAATTCTTTCTACTGTCAATATCCCCAGACTAGTGAATAAGCTCTTAGTGTGTGCTCTGTAGGGAACATTACTTATAATGCGCACAACGCGCTTGTGCAAAATATCGAAACAAGTCAATCTAGTATGACACGTGGAAGCCCAGACAAGGTTGTAGTATGACAGATACAGATAAATCAATGAATAATATAACGTCATCATTATTATTTATTCGCCAGAGCGACTAGAATTTGATAGCGTGTTGGCCACTTTCAAATTTTGTAGCGAGTTGGTGACTTATAGAGCCTAAGTGAAAGCTTCTAAAGGTGTCTACCATCAGCATTACTATATAGGTGAATATGTTAATAAAATAATAATAATAATAATAATAATAATAATAATAATAATGACAATAACAATTATAGTGATACTAGTAATAATGATAACCATAATCAATATTATACGCTTACTTATCATTACTTACATTATTGATATAATTAAAAATATTCTTACTTTTATTGTTATTATTATTGTTATCATTACTATAACAATAATTATTATTATCCTTGCATTATCATCAATATCATTATCATCATTTTCGTCGACGTCGTCATCATCATCGTTATTACAATCGTCGTTGTTGTCGTCGTCGTCATCGTCATCATCATCATCGTCGTCATCGTCGTCGTCGTCATCGCTGTCATCATCGTTATTTTATTTTTCATGCCCTGAGGTACTTCATTAGTCAGCACATTGCTATTATTGCAATAAAACAATGTGTTTAATGTATGTTAGGCCTATAGCTTCACGGAAGAGCTTCTGAATGCAGCGGTACTGAATCGTTATTATTCTAATTTATTATTACTTTAATGTTACTGTAGGCCTATTGGGCTATTATTATAACTTTTTCATTGTTATCGTTACTATTTCTATTATCATTATTACTATTTTATAATTGTTATTATTAGCATATTCGCTTGAGTGGTAATGCTAATATTGGACACCTTCAAAAGTTTTCAATTATTCTCTTAAGTACTGAACTCGTTGTTTATTCATTTATTTATATAAAATCGCTAGACGCTGGGTTTCTCCAATTACTAAATTACATGGCAGCGCAAGTCCCAAACAAAGATAAAGTAGGAGGGCGATGCCAATGCTGTATGTTCGCTATCACGGATTCACACAGTGCTACTAAACGAGGGCTACAACTACTAACTGTGAACTAAACGTATATCCAGCGTCGGTTACGAAGGTCCGAGGAAGGCGTAGATTCTTGAAATTCTTGAAATTTGATATCGACCTTCTTCCAACATCTATTGCTCAGTAGATGATGGCGAAGATAAAAATAAATTTGTTTTGTTATTAGTACTATGTTGGATTTATGAAAAACATATTTCGCATCAAGCATCTGCAAATAGGGGGTTCTGTCCGCACCGTCTTAGCAAATTGAGGAGGACACACGTCCGAGTGGCTTATGTCCAGGGGCCTAGGCCCTGCAGTGCCTGCAATCGTCATTCGTACATCATTTTATCTGTTGATGAATCATATAGATTAAATTTTAATGTGATTTCGATTTTTTGTCCATTGATTTCGATTTTTTCCACTATCAACGTCAACTTCAAATCTAATGGATAGTTATAATGGAAACGCTATTCCATGCGCAAATTAAAATATAAATGACATTTGTTTCATGTATTTGAAGCAAGGAAACTGTAGGCCTACACTGTACAGCAAGCAAGCCAGTGCAATATCGAGCGCAAAATGAATGATTTGATTGCTAATTAATATATGCAAGGGATTTTCAATTAAACTAAAATGACAATTATGTTATTACGAGTGCCAATTTAAATGTGAGTTATTATTTTTAGCTTTACTTAAAATGCAAATGTTATTTTCAATGTGTGAATAAATTATTTTTAAGTATGAGAGGCGAAGGTTGATATGAAATTCACTCGAATATACCCTATCGAATCGGGTTCTGCACTCGGCAGCTTGGCTTTTTTGGCGGCTTCCTAATTTCTCCTCTGTTTCTGCATACATGCGCGATATTTTGCACTGGCTGCCAGTGTCAAAGTGAATTTCATACCGCATAGCTGCTCTTATTTCGCTTTGCATTCTTGATTGTGTTCCATGTTACTTGCGCGATCTCTGCTGCCCAGTGTCTGACGTTTCAGCGCGTCGTTTGCTTCGTTCTGCGACGATGGGTGAGCTTCTAGTTCCGCGTGCTCGCTTGGCTATTAGACAGCGCCGTTGTTTCTCGGTTGTGGGCCTTTCATTGTGGAATGATCTTCCGCTTGAACTCTGCTCTTTGCTCGTGGCCCAACCGTCAGGTTTTTACAAGTCCCTCAAGACCTTTCTCTTTAGCCGTGGCTGGAAGCGCTTCTGAGTAGGCTTCTTGAAGAGGAGCTATAAATGCTCATTATGAATGAATGAATGAATGAATGAATGAATGAATGAATGAATAAATGAATAAATGAATGAATGAATGAATGAATGAATGAACGAATGAACGAATGAACGAATGAACGAATGAACGAATGAACGAATGAACGAATGAATGAATCAGGTAGGGCATATCTATTGCCAATCTTCCTCTTAACTTTCTAACCGTTGACACGCTGAACAACATTTTTTTTATCTTTTCGTTTCATTTCAAAATGACAAACCGCAGTACGATTACAAGCACAGCATGATCGAATTATGACAAGTTATTACAGGAGTCGAATTTAACCGTTGGCAGCCACGCAAGACACCCGTTACATTATACATCTCATTTTTAACAAACGCCGCCGCCTAGCGAAAGAAGAAAAGAAGTCAACCTTCTTAGAGCACATCTTGCAGTTGACGCGCTCATGCTGCTATCACCTGTGGCGTCTGAGAGCCATCAGAAGATCTGTATCCTCTCCTGTATTCACAACAATAGTCCATGCCTTCATCTGCTGTCGCATTGACTACTGCAATTCACTATTTGCTGGCCTTCCCAAGGCACGCTTATCTTTCCCGCAGTCTGTTATGAACTCTGCAGTCAGACTCATTGCTCGTCTCCCTCGCTACTCCCACATTTCTACCTACATGACCGATGTCCTATACACTGGGTTTCAATTCCCTCTCGCATCCAACACAAGGTACTCCTCTTTGTCCTTAGAACTCAACAGGGTAAAACTCCTAAATATCTCTACGACTTCATGCGACAGCCTCTGTCCGCTGTCTCCTCTCGCCTTCTCCGGTCTGCGGATCGATTTGACCTTCTTGTTCCACGGACAAAGACTGCTATAACTCAACACCGTGCTTTTGCCATTTTGGACCCTTCTATGTGGAATGACCTGCCCCTCCCTCCATTATCCTTAGCAAGCTTCTTATCGGGCTGCCACCCTCATCCCTTCGTTGCAACTGAAGACTTTCTTATTTCCTCGGGGCTGTCACGCTGATAGCGCTTCTGAATAACTAGTACTGTAAGAAGCGCTATATAAATGACCAGATACGATAGGATACGATACATCGTCACAATGTGTGACCTACTCCGACTAGGCGCGTGACGTCATTTATGGACGACCTCAAAGGGGCGTCAATTCCGTAGTTTGTCCATGGGCGCAAAATACCCTAGCTATGCCTCTGTCTGACCCTACATGCCGATCGATTTTGTTTTGACTAAGAGCACGCGAATAGGTTGGATAAAGCTTGTCGCGAGAACCAGCTTGGTTGAACCAAGCTGGTTCTCGCAACAAGTTTTATCCAACCTATTATCAAGCCCAATGCTCGCGTAACAGCGCGGATTAAATACCACGGGTGAAACATTTTGTTCATCCCGCTCGCGCGCCTAACACGTGGAAAGACAGCAGTCTTTGTTGGGTCGACACAATATTTGTGTTCTTTGTTCGCGCTGCGACAGACTCCGCCCTCTGTTGGCATTAAATAATAGCGTAGAAAAATTAAATTTTATTGCCCTGTAAACACAGAGCTTTGTTCGGCACGGCGAGTTCAAGAAGGGCTCAGAAGAAACCCTCGCTAGTAAACCCCGGTCTATTAATAGACCGTGGTCTGGTGCGCTGTGTCAGACGTTGTCGAACTTCTGGTTTGTCAACGTCCTTAGGGATTATCTGCAGGTGGAAAGAGACATCTGGCCAGAGTGTCTTTGTAAGGCACGGGAAATCTGCACGGCTTCTGTACGGACGGGCTATCGAACAAACCGCATGTGGTTGTATAAGATTCGCCGTAGGTGTATCGTAATATCGATGTTGGATATGCTGTCTATACAGCTGTAATATTCTTAATACAACTGTAATTTGATATCGCCCTTCTTACAATTTACTCAGAAGAGAAAACACGCTTCGACAACGCAACTGCAGTTGTAATTGTGCGCGAAGGACTTGCTCAAGGTCCCTATACAGTAACTCCTCAGACGAGGATCGAACTCGCACTCTACGTTTTACAGACCGACCACTCTAACCAATCGGCCACCGTGACACACTCGTAAAAGATAGCGATACAGCGAATGAAACGACTTTAGAATGACTATAGACTCGCTTATAATGACTCGCTCCTCCAAACTTCGCCACTGTTCGTACCAGTGCCAGTCCCAAGCCTGGATAAAGGAGGAGGGCAACGCTAATTATCTTTGTTATCATATTAGACAGTGTCGTTAAACGGCGGCTACCACCAACTCATCCGTTGACTGCACCCTGATAGTACCAGTCCTAAGCCTGGGCAAAAGAAGAGGGCGACGCTAATGGCTTTTTTTAAATCACACTGTGTCGTTTAACTTAAACTAATATAATTCTCGTTATTCCAACCATTCCTTCTCTCGTTCAAGATAATCAAGAGCATTTCCTCAATCACTGCTCAGCGCTCGAGACATGCCCCGTGACATGCTGCCGATCTGCGCTTCAGAAGTTTGTATTTTACGATTATGATTACGAACAGGCTTGTTCAGTCACGGGTCACCAAATCCTACATATACCCAATTTGCCTTCAACTCGTATCAGTGGAGGATTTGGACTTTTCCAGCAGAGGGGTGGAGAGCAAGGAGGTGTCGGGAACCTGACAAGGGGTCAGCAGAATGGCGCTTCGTAAAAACTGAAAGTGGTGAAAGAAATTAAAAGTCTCCGAGGGGCCACAAACTCAGTTGGTGGGGGCACTGGCCCGTCTACCCCCACCCCTTCGTCGCTCTCTTCCTTTATCCAGGCTTGGGACTGGCACTGCTCGTCTGCAAGCAGTGGAGGAGTCCTCATAATAATTACGATGTATAAATAACTTCCAAAGCAGTGGATGACCTCCTGGAAACCGAACGCTGTCCTGCCACGGACTATCCTTTGGACAACCTCTCTAATTTGATGCAGCAATCGCGAATTAACTGGTGCCATGCGCTAGGCATTCAAGTGGCGCTCTAGAAGTTTGGAGATTACGAATACGGTTTTAAGTTATCCGCGTCTTATCGAACCCGATACGGTTGGTTCGTTCGTTGTGTACAGATTGTTGACCTGTACGGGTTGCCTGTCTGCCATCTGGCGAGTCATTGTTTCGAGAGGATCGTTCTGTTCTGCCGTAAGAGGAGGATGACTGGTGACACCTGCCGACCCAATTTAAGCAGCGTCGAAAGGGTTCCGACCTCTGCTTGACAAGTAGCAACGAAACAGGGACATCTATTCCACTCTGCTAAACCCTATCCTACCCTTAGTACCCTACCTACCAAGCCACACCCTACTATACTCTACACAACCTACGCAACCATACCCTACCATAATCTAGTCTGTAATACACAACTCTATCCAGAAATACACTACATCATCCTACCATACTCTACCATAGTCTACCATGTTCTACCCTGCCCTACCCTACGCTACTCTATCCAACAATACATTACATCATCCTACCAAACTCTACCCAACCCTACCTAACACTACCCTACTCTACCCTACCATTCCCTACCTACCCTACCCTATTCTGCCCTCCTTCGCCTACCATAATCTCCAATCTAGCATACGCAACCTACTCTGCCCTGTCCTACCATGCCATACCTTAGCCTATCATACCCTGAACTACCCTACTTAACCTATCCTACCGTACCTTCCCATAACCATAACCTACATATCGATTTACTACCCAGTAGTTAAATGTCCTACCCAACCATCGCCAACAGTACCCCACCGTACTCACTGCAACACCCAACCCGCGCTTTACTACCATACTCTGCATCTCCCTGGCTTTATCCACTCACTTCCAATCTTAGACTACAGTCAAGTCGAATCTGGGAAGGTTCGTGGTATGTCTCGCATTCGAGTGCCAATCTCCAGACTTCTAAAGCGCCACTCGAAGCCCAAACGCAGGGCACCAGCTTATTCACGACTGCCGTCAGATGGCAATAATTTAAATATCAGTTGAAACAACCCCATGGGGCTGTCATAATTGATCATGTTAACGAAAATATTTTATATAATTCGGACGGAATCGATTTAAAAGTGTTTAACTCGAGATGTCGATTTGACTGTTTTGCACCATTTCAATGCGATTTTTCTTTAGAAAGTACTAGTAAGCCTTAGCAAGTTCAATTTGACGACACGCGGGAAGAGAGAAGTCTTAAGACCACGGGCAGAAACAGTATCACCCCAGATAAAACAAAGAGTGCGTGGGAGAGGGAAGATCAGTCGAAAGCAAAGGACCAACAGAAGCTTTGGGTAGAAGCCGTGCTTGTCCGAGATACCAAGAGGTCATGCCAAGAGGTCATATCGGTCTAAAGAACGAAGAGGTCGACGAGAGGCACCCGAAAGAGGATGCCTAATAAGGTCACAAGGTTAGAAAGAGCTATTTGAATCCACCACTACCGATTCGCTTAGACACCTTTTAATCGTTTTATTTAGAAACTATATGTTTCAATAACTTTGTATACAGTTTTAGGCATTCCTTCGTCGCTAACCACTTCACAATTTTAATTCTCAAATTCCTTAAAAACAGCTGCTTGAAAAAAGAGCATTTTGTATTTAACAAAACGGACGAATTAAAAGATTCAGCACAATATTGGAGAGTTGGAATAGTTTCCAAATATCTGGCACTCTAAACCAAATAAAGGACCCAACCAATGAACCAGGAAGTTCTTCGCGCAAAATTGCTCGGCGTTACACATGCAGATTACACCTGTCCAGGCGTTTGCACTTGTGTGCAAAAGATGTTGGATGAATGGCGGTATCCAATTTCAGAATAAATAAAATTTATGCAGGACACCTGAAATAGTGTGTATCCGACGTTATATAATAAGGAGCACAATATTTATTCAATTTTCAATCTTGTTAAAATCCCTGCCGCAAACGAAAGATGAATGGAAGTGGCGGAAGGTTCCTGAACAGAACAATTGGGTTGGAACACACACGCGCACAGAGAAACATACAAGTGGTAAAATATGAGATGAATAATTATTAATTAAATCACGCATAGGGATCACGGCAAGCAGAAAGACATTGGAAATGTACAGACAGTCTTAGAAAAGCAAGAAATAAGTAAATGACATGAGGACATAAATAGTAAGAACACCTCGAATATCACATTGAAACATACGCAACAACGAGCTACAAATATCGCGACAACAATAGGGATAAAATTGATTTTGATGGCTGAATTAATAAGCAAGAGACTCATAGTTTGACACGTTAAAAACAGGAATTCCATTGCTATATATAAGTTCAATCGTCAAATAAACTCTTGAATCAGAAACGTGTCTTTATTGTTCACGACTTCATCCGTCTCCTCTGGCGTGTCATTTAGCTTCGACACAACTGTCGAGTTAATTTTAGAGCGGAAATAATTTTGGGAGGTTTTCAATTTGTGTGACATCGACTCATAGAAATCGATGACAGTAAACATCAGGATGAAATTAACTGTTATTGGAAGGACACTGAAAGACTGATACAAACTTCAACGGACGAGACTAAGAGAAATATCGAGTCCACCGAAAATCTAATAATGCGGACAATGATGATAAAAGTTTTATACGGCGACTCTATCGCATCTTTTTATCGTTCTCGTTTTTGCAAATGATTTGATCGAGTGAGATGCTTCGACACCTGTTTTCGATGAGCACCACGTCATTTAAAGACGAGGGTACACGTCTCGATTATCTAGCTAGCTGTAAGTGCTGTAATATGCCCAGCAAATTTTTGTCGACGGCAACGGCATCTGTTGTCATAAGCTGTCGTTAAACCCTGGATCCATCCATCGATTATCTACGGACAGAATATCAGAGGCGGCGTCTCCTACCTGCCAATCATACCGGACCTGGACCAAACCAGTGGTATATAATTATACTATATTATATAATTGCATCCAACAGAAAATCTGAATTATCGGTTAACTGACGTGGCTGTAAAGGAATTGAGAAAGCCACTTGGCAGTGAAGCTGCGCCTAATAGGTTCGATCAGTGCAATCGAAGTGAACGGCCTTTGATGCATAAGCTGTCACTGACTTTCAACCACTGTCATCTGTTTTATTCCCTGTGCTTATCATAGAACAGACTTTCAATTCCAAAATGATACTGAGTGTATTAAATAATTCCTGCCCTGATAAATCCGATTATCCGCTTCTCTCTTATTTGCATTTCATGATCCAGTCGTGTTTTCGTGTAGCGTTTTGAAAGTCATCTCCTACCTAGAAAACTCCAAAACTATATTTCGTTAGGCTCTGAAATTCATTCCCATGACACTAGAGGCTCCTCCGGTTATCGAGTTCTGGTATCCAGAACTAACACAAGGAAATTCCCTATCAAGGCCACTGGTCCGCTGGTTTGGAACGCTTTCCCTACTGAAATTAGAAACTCTCCTAACTAAAATCTGTTCAAAAATGCTCTTAAATTCTTCCTCATAAGATCTTTAACTCTTACTTCTTGCAATATAAAAATGTGTCTAAGTAATCTCACTTGCTGCCTTTGTTAATCCTACGAATACACAGTTGTCTATTTTACTTGAGACAGCTCTATACAACCTTTCACTTTCAGTCTTCCGATAAATAATTGTTTGATGTGGTAGGATTACACTAGATAAGATTAGTTATGCTTATTTCTTATTGTTACCTTGTCGCAAATGATACACTGTTAATCTATTTTGAACCATCTGATGAATGGCTTAAGACATTACTTACTCGATAATCGTTTAATATAAGCCGCCATCCAAAGCGATTAAGTCATTCGTTGAAAGTAGGGGTTCCTTCCAAGCGGGGATTATTCCCTTTGGAATTCATATTGTCCATCTTCTCCTATTTTAGTTAAATGATTTACTTTATTATTTAGTCATATTTAAACAGATGAATGTTAATTTGCTGTGTAATGAATTGTCAATGACGGTTTTGAATTTTTATTCTGTTATATTCTATGGAATGGATCCGGGAGTTTAACGACCGCTTTTGACAACAAAGGCCGTTGCAGTCGTCAGAAATTTGCTTGGCATATTACAGCACTTATATTGTAAATGACAAGATGGCTACTTAAAATCTTAGTGAAAGTGTTTCAAAGGTGTGCACACTGTTTAAATGCTAACTTGTTCAGTGCATCTAAATAGCATTTCAGGCGCATTCACGCTTCATTAAACATTAACAATGGGAAAAGTCTTGTCCATAATGTTTGAAAAATTGCGATGGCATCAGCGAGAAGCGGATCTGAGCAAATTTAAACACGTGATTTGCTCCATAGCGATGGAAAAACTACATAAACACATCGACGTTAACGTATCGAGGTTTACATTTGGATGTTGAATATCAATTGTATAGAAACAGGTTCTGTTCGGTATAACGACACAACGTCGATTAACACAAACCACTTACTGTAGAGTTCTCGACAGCAGCCATACACCTGTTAATCTCACCGATCTCACAATCTATAATGTACATCAATTCTATTATAATCACAACTTTTACGGACACCATCATAATGAATTTTTGTTCAAAATAACTACTAGTGGCCAACTTATTGAAACTGCGCCACTGGTTGTACCCGGCTAGTGCCAGTCCCAAGCCTGAATAAAGGAGGAAGGTGAGGAAGTACTTACAGCTGATGAAGCGAAAACGGCTCTTATATAATATCGGAACGAAGCAATTTATAGGTGTCTAATTTCCGGAGAATGAGGGCGACGAGAATTGATTTTGTTGCGAAACAGTTCGATATTTGCATTTCTCTAACTGGAGATTATTTTTTGCTTTTAAAAACTCAAGCGACAACTCAAGGCTCATGTGGCAGTTGACGTCCATTGAAATATTCTTGTATCTGCTCCACATTTGGCCACTTGGCTCTTTTTCTACTTTAGGTACGTAGACTCTTTGTTAATCGCCTCAGAGTTTCCATTTCTCGTTTCAGACTCTTTTAGGTTTAAATTCTTGCTTCCTGATTATTTTGTGGATATTTCGGCTCTGTTTGGAAATTTAAGATTTAATTATACCTCACCCTGTTTAATGTTTACTTGCAGATCAGATTATATATTGCAAATATCTATATTAATTTTCCTGTTATCTTGAAAAGCTGACATCATTTGTTTTATAACGTGTTTTGAACAACCTAATGTTACTTACCGTAAGTCTATATATATATATTTATATATTTATATATATATATGCAAACATTGCTTGCTTAGATTTCTATTCGTTCCATTCTGAGACACATGCGATTTGGGTGGAGAGTTGCAGTTTAACGACACTGTGTGATAGCGAAGATCATTAGCGTCGCCCTCCTTCTTTTTTAACCTTTGGACTAGCACTGCTGGACTGCAAGCAGCAGAGGTTTTCACACTCAATATTTTTTTACTTTGACGCACTAACAATTTACCGGAAGACTACTTTTATATATAATATGAAGATAATAATTAAAAGGTGGCTAAATGCTTACTTGTATTAGTAAATACGTAAAAACTAAAATTATAAAATACACGGCCGGCAAACGCACAACAGCTAACTGAAAATGAATAAATTTTAGGCAGATGACAGTGTGCATCTTGAATGTCTTTCTGAAACATTTTTATGCAGCTTTAAGCTGTGACTATGTGCAAAGATGTAGTTTTAATGTTCGAGTAACCGCAACGGCATCAGCTATACGTGCGTTGCTGAACGAGGCATCCTGTGAAAGGGATGTGTGGAGCAAAATATCTCAGGTTATTGAAACGAATGGCTCCGTTTTAAACACCTTCAAGTCGCTTTTCTGTAGAAAAGAGCACCACTGCTTGCAGTTCAGTAGTGCCAGTCCCAAGCCTGGATAAAGAAGGAGGGCGACGCTAATGATCTATGTTATCACACAGTGTCGTTAAACCGCAGCTAGACCTACCACCACTCTCAGATCTGCAGCAATTTATCACACCTTTAAAAAAATGTTCTAAGTATATATAAGTGACTACCAACAACGACCATTTCAGACTATTAATGGCTTATTTCGGGTACTATGAATTTCTTTGCACTGTACTGTAAATGTTTTAAATTGTCGTCAACTGTGACTCATGAAGGCCTTGGCTTGGCCAGTAGCAACGTATGGTTGTGAAGCGTGGACAATAAAGTAAGAAGAAGAGAAACGCATACAAGCATTTGAGAACAAGTGCATGAGGAAACTGCTCAGAATTCCATGGACAGCAATGGTGACAACCAAACAAGTGTATCAAATGGCGAAAGTTGACTGCAGACTGTTGGGCCACATCAAATCCTGAAAACTGCGGTACTTCGGGCACATCGTGAGACAGCCTAAAGACAGTATTGAGAACAGTGTAATGTTGGGTATAGTAGAAGGAAACCGAAATCGTGGAAGACCCAGAATCTGCTGGATTGACAATGTCATGGCGTGGACTGGTTTAAGAGGCACAAGCTTAATGAACATCGTTAGAGACAGAAAGCATTGGACATCACTTTCCCATTCATGTAGTCAACCGTCGCGAAGCGACAATGACGATGTGACATGACATGACAAGCAAATCCGTCAGTTAATCGCCTTGCAAGGTTTGACATACGATTTTCTTTTCTCTGTAATTCACTCTCTGGCAGGGGTGTAACAAGCGGAGGAGCAGAGGTGCACCGGCCCCCAGTTTTGAAACAGGGGGGGCAAAGCCCCCAGTTTTAGTGCTCAGTGCCCTATGTGCCCCCCAAATCGGCTCTTTTTATGTTTATCCAGTTGATTTTTGAATACTTTTGTTAAGATAATTTGTGTCACCCCATTTTTCAAATTTCTGGGGTGCAAAATTCAAAAAGTGGGATGGCCAAGAATTTTTTTTCGCTTCGCGCAATATTTTTTTTATTATGCCCCCACTTTTCCAAACCTTGTTACGCCTCTGCTCTCCCAATTGTTCCAATCCGAAGTGCCCAAAATAGACGTTTAGTTTCAAATCGAATAAACGTATTTCAACCGACTATGGGTGACCAATGAAAGTTTAATGATTTAATCGTTGCTTATCATTCCTATTCCCATAACATTAACCTACTAATCTACTAATTGGAGTCTTGATGGCTAAAATTCCCACCGCGTTCGCTTCACGTGTTTAGAGCATGGACATCTATTATCTTGAAAACCAAAGTTAACTTCCAAACCTTTGAATTTATTCCCTGTTCCCTCAAAATGTCCCTTTCTCTGTCCCAGAGTTGTGTTAAGACTTTCCTGTTCCCTGGCCTTAGCTCAAACGCCCATTGAGAGCGCCGCGGATTGAGTGGCGCTATTCAACCGTTTGGTTACATTACATTGCATCACAATACACTGTCTAAACAATAGGCGACGTTTGCGTTGCTATGATACGATTAATTGTCCTCGATTAGTTTCTACGCATTTTTATGGTCTATAGCATAGCAGACACTATGATAACGTTGTCTTAATGCGTCATTCCACTTCAAAGTGATGTGGTTCTTAACCTGAGGTGCCATAACCTCAGAGAGTGATAGACTCAGTTCCTGGGTGTGCCAAGAAAGAGTTCAGTATGTGGTAAGGTTGAGAATCACTGTTTTAAAGATATCACAATGCTACAACACTTCACATAGCATTAGGTCTCTTATATAGTAAGCGACTTCTTTTTTTATAGCATAGGCCCCTACGTCATCTTATTTTGTTCATCACATCAGCAACGATGTTTAAGGCTTAATTTCGATCACTGTTTATACTATGCAGAAACCACAGTAATTGTCTTATTTTAGAAACCATGATAACCTAGCTTTACCCAGGTTATTTTTGTTCCCGTCACGAAGACTGTCCTCGTCATCGATAAATAGCGAGGAAATGCTATCGGTCAACAGATTTCAATGAGATCTTGTCATTTTGAACAATTTAATCGTCTCTTTTAATTCGTTCACAATTGCAAATTCAAATATTTAACCAAGATCTAATTTGGGAGACTCTGGTGGAAGAGCATGCGTATTTCATCGACTTTAATTTACTTTATTGTGATTTGTTGGGTTCGGTGGTTCGAATCCTAGTCGGAAAATTTCATGGATCCGCAAAAATGTTCAAGAGTGACTGTAGCTGTTTCTCTGCATCGCCATAACTTCCCATATACAGAAGGCATGGCAGAGTGTGCCCGAATTCCTTACGGACAGTTGGCGTTTTGGTACCAAAAGGATCACCATAGTCGTCGGAAAGCGGTTGCTAATGACAGCTAAGGAGATCGTATTGTGTCTGAAAATCAATCTGACTGTATGGGTAAGATTTCATAATAACTTGCTGCACAACCAAACCACAATGCAGATAGAAAGGTAAAGCCATCCT
The DNA here is from genome assembly GCA_959347315.1 of Bimastos eiseni. NCBI lineage: Eukaryota > Metazoa > Annelida > Clitellata > Crassiclitellata > Lumbricidae > Bimastos > Bimastos eiseni. The sequence continues at coordinate 1,886,954 of OY365809.1, read as the reverse complement.
ATGTATAACATAGTTTACTGCTCTTTGCTTATTAATTATTAACAGTTTTGTCGTGCAAATCGCGATTGCACGCGCTACATTCTTAATTCAAATTTCATAAACTCTGTCTGCTAGGGTTGATTCCAATAAGAATTCATCAAGAATTTCATGTGAATATTTACGATATGTACAATAGTGTGGCACGGTGGCCGATTGGTTAGACAGGTCGGCCTGTAACACGGAGTTACTGTGTAGCGACGTTGAGCAAGTCCACTATTATGGCTCTGCAATATTACTGCAGTTACGCCGTCGAGGCGTGTGTGCACTTCTGAGCTAATAACAGTTGAATAGTAATGTACTGCATTAGAATTTGGACATCTGATCGGAAGGAATTACAAAATTTGGTCACATCTCTTCCTTTATTTGTGAATTCCTTCACTGGTTCCCAGAGCCTCAACGCATTCGTTCCAAGACCCTTGCGTTGATGCGTAACTGTCTCCTTAGGTCTTTCTCCGCCTACCTTCTGGTCCTCCCCATACGACAAGCTCTAAGATTTTGGCTGTGATCGCCCAATAACCATCCGCTGCTTGAAGAGTGAAGACATTTGATATTTCACCTCTGAACAGCTAATACAGGAGCTTTTAAAATGCTTAAATTCAATTTAAGCCATATAAAATGAAGCTGATGTCTGATATGCACTATGAGCGTCAACTCTGTAAGGTTATATTCGGTATCGAGGATTTTGTGTTTTCTGGTGTGCTGTCACCAATAGACAATGATCGCTACTCAAAGTTTTAATCATGTGAACATTATGGTTCACTTTGCGGAGCTTGAAGTTAGAGAGCTTAATTATAAAGCATAATATTAAAAAGATAATTGGCTAGCTGAAAAGCTAAACAAATTTTTAAAACATCGTTCGATTGACATTTTGTTCAGCGTATAAAAACAATGATTGGATCTTGTGGCGTATTCGATCAGAAATTGAATATTATCTGGAAAATAAACACCACCACTGCATGCTTTAAGTTTAGCAGTACCAGTCCCAAGAATGGACAAAGGATGAGGTCGATGCTAGGGATGTTTGTTGTTACACAATGTCGTTAAACTGCAACTAGCCAATAAACGCAAAGCGTCTTTGATATCTTCAAATAGACGCTATTAATCGTCATTCCAATAGCTTCTACGCCAGTGATTAACGTCAGGCAGCATTGGCCTTTATAACACATATAGAGTGGTCAAGAAAAGGTGTTTGTCACCCACTGACAAATATCAATACTCAATTTTTGGAGCAAGTACAGCTGTGAGTATTAATGGATGCACACTGCTATGCTCAAGGTTTGACCATTTATTTACTCAGCATAAAATGACAAAAATGGTAGCTAAAAGGTCAAACAGATTATAAAATCATTGTCCGACTGATATTTTGCACCACGCATGAAAACTATGTGTGAAAGCATTGGACACTTTTTTTTACCAGACCGGCAGTCATTAATTGTCGACTCGTCGCGTTAAGTATTACTGAAAAGAGAAAATTATTTAACCTAAGTTTGCCATACGGATTGTGAAAACATTTGGTAAATTAATTCTACTGATTGAATCTGATGCATATAATTAAAATACAATTAACTGCTATTTGTTTCTTTATTAAATTCTGCCTTTCGGGATTACTTGATGGACAATTTTATCCAGAGTTTGACGACACTGTGTGATAAAAGAGATCATTAGTGTCGCCCTAATCCCTTATCTTGGCTTGGGATTGACACTGTCAGAGTGCATGCAGTGGTTTAGTTGGTGACTCGCTGATTAGCATCAGACAACGCACTTTAAATATACAGAGAGCAGTGTGGTCCTGAGTAGGTGTTGGGATACTTTCGCTCATAGACAATTATCGTTATTCAAAGTCTGAATCAGGTATGCGAAAGTAAATTAATATTGACATTTACCATATACTGTGCTTAAAGTCATACATATATTTAAATAGTATAAAATGAATAAAATGAATGTCTAGCTTATAGGATCAACAGATATTTAAATCATCGTACGACTCACATTTTGCTCCGCGCATTAAAATGAAGAATGCGAGAACTGTACACCTTTTTAAAGAGACGACTGTGGCACTTATTACCGGTCGACTCGGTTTGTAAAGATTTGCTTGCAAGCCTCCAAGTGAATTCCGACTAGCTAGCTCAATATTGCCGTACGTATATTGAATGTATTCCCAAAATCCATTCTGCCGATTTCTTATGTCATACCTCAACCACTGCCCACTCGCTAGTAGTGCCAGTTAAAAGCCTGGTGAAAGTGGGAGACAACGAAGATCATCTACATCATGATGCATTTTCGTACAAACTAACCAATTTTATATGTACTTTTAATTATAGTGATCATACATTGGTGTTGACAAAGACAGCCAAACTGCACAGCGATAATTAAAGTATCGGGAAGTAATAATCGCATACGACACGCTGCAAAGTAATTAACTCGACGCTCTGTTTACACACCCTTTAATCGATTTCTATGAACATTCTATAAGCATATTGATTTCTCAATCACCAATTTGAGGAGCAAGCCTCTTAAACAACCGGGTTTGGGAACAACGGATATGGAATAAATAGCTTGAGCTAAGATTACCTTAGAGGTGTTTAAAGAGATGTTTTCAACCAGGTTTACCTACGGTGTTATTACTTGGGCCACAAAGTGTGGCAGTTGCAAACGTGTCAATATTCAACAACGTCATTTGTCTTCTTGGTTCATCGACCAAGATTTTGCCTACGTTTGTACGCGTAGACTTAGAATTCGCCTTAATAAGTGCTTCATGAAGTAAGTTTTTGGAGCGTTGTAACAGATTTGATTTTCAATGCTATCACATGGGGTACTGAAACACAAAATTATCTCCGCTGACGGTCTGTTAAGCAGGTAATGGGATTGGTTATATATATATATATATATATATATATATAATATATTCTGAAGACCATAATTTTTAGGTGGCTAAGTACTTACTTGCCTAGTGCAATGTAGTAAAACAGTATTAGCAAACTAATAAAAAAACCCGTTACGATTAACGATGTCGTTCGTTTGCAACATCTAGAGCCGTAAATGGGCGTACACTGCATATATATAGAAGGTGGGACCACCAAACCGCTACATTATCATTAGCTAATTTAAAATAGACACCTTTTAATTAGATATGCTGTTTATAATGCATTATCCACAGCTATTCATATTGTGAACGTATGCGAGTACATGCGGGTTATCCTGCACTGATTGCCTCTACCCCAGCGCATCTTATTTATGGCATCTGCCTTAATTTTGGCTCATTTAAAATAAACAAAGGCGATACTTCGCCTGCTTATTTGCATTAGACATGTCGCCCTATCACTGCCTATCAGTGGTCGACGACCACTTCGCTCTGCAGTTCATGACGACCTGATCGTCCCTTTTTGCACTCACTTCCATAATGCAGAATCGGGCTTTCTCGGTCGTGGGACCTACGATCTGGAATGGACTTCCCATAGAGCTCCGTCTCCAACCTAAGAACTCATCATCTTCATTTTAAGCCTCTTTTAAAACTGTCCTTTTCAGCCGCGGTTAGGCCGGGAGCGCCTCTGAGTAGATATCTTGAAGGGGCGCTAGATCAAGTATTTTTTGATTAATTGATTCATTGGTTTAATTCTTTCTTAGTTACTGATTAATGACGCTGAGTCTCAACAAAAATGATTGGCGTCAACCTTCACAATCATCCTGGCTTTCGAGTAGCACTAGAACAGGTAGATTAGTTGCCAAGTGGTGAGTAGGCATAAAGCCATATTTGGGTCGTTGTTGGGGGTCGTTGGGCCAGCATTGAGTATAGGAGATGATCGTATCAAACACTCCACTTAGATCTAACAGCGCAGAGACTAAGCTGCATGGTCTACAAAGGCAACGGTAGGAATGAATGGATAGATCATGGAGTAAGGATGTGGATGGAACGACTATGACATGGTCAGATTGAAGATGAGGCGGATCGAAGGTTGCATGAACAGAAGGTCGGGCGATGGGTTGAATTCAAATATATGTTATAGAGATATAGGACAGGTCGATGTATGCATGGATGGATGGATTAATAGCCTCAGCCACTAATGTTCGATCATCAGCAATGTAGCTAACATTCAGATTTCATTATCTCAGTTTTGTTGGAGTTTAATTCAAAAATAATTACTAGTGGCGTAAACGGATGTTTTGTCACAAGATAGTGTAATCAGAGGCGAGGTACATGTAGCGGTTTGATATAAGAGTTTTGCCAAATATATGTTATTTATATTAATATTAGACAATATATTTCGCAGCTACACTATACGCTACACTATACGCTACACTATACGCTACACTATACGCTACACTATACGCTACACTATACGCTACACTATACGCTACACTATACGCTACACTATACGCTACACTTGCACGTATGCAAGTGTTCTATGAAACTTAGACGAGATCTAGATTATATTTAGATTAGATTATATTTACGATTACATTTACAGCAGAAATTACAATAGAAAAGAAAGATGGTATTATAGCTCCTTCGCCCAGCAGCGTTATGACGTTTTATTGCGTCAATTGCAAAGTTTTTCAGCTGCTTATGAAATCTCGTGAACCGTGAATGCCTTATACCATATATAAGTTCCAGCTTAACATTGCGACAGAAGGTTTCAACGATTTGCTGCAGTAATCCATCTGATACAGTTTATCGTGCTTTACGGTTGGTGATCGTGTTTATGAAGACATTTAGCATTAGTGCGCGTGGTTTGACAGTTTTTATAATATAGCCAAGAGAGAAAACGTTATTAGTGCCCACAGTTAGTGCTGCAAATATGCCAAGCAAATTTCTGTCGACTGCAACGGCCATTGTTGTCAAAGGCGGTCGTTAAACTCCCGGATCCATCCAATTATATTCAAGATTTAGTACTTTAAATTAAGTGCTGTAATATGCCAAGCAAATTTCTGTCGACGGCAACGGCCTCTGTTGTCATAAACTGTCGTTAAACCCTGGATCCCCCAATGATATTCAACGACCCAATTATAAAAATTAAGCTGTAAGTGCTGTAATATGCCCAGCAAATTTCTGTCGACGGCAACGACCTCTGTTGTCAGAAGCTGTCGTTAAACCCTGGATCCAATGACCCAATACAAAATCACGTAAAGTTGTAAACGACCTGACGTTCGTCCTTTTTTGAGTCTACTGCTGTAACTCAACCTTCAGTATGATTGTCATCCTTGCTATTGTCACAACACCGCTTCTTTGTGACATTCTACACTGTCTTCCTGTTCCGTACCGCATCGACTTCAAGCTATGGTTGCTCGTCTACAGATCGATACTCCGGTATTTGCGCGGTTTCTGCTTCGGGACTCACTCCTCCACGTCCGGTCTGTGACTCAGACCATCTGTGACCAAACAAGCAAATAATAATTTAGTAATTTAGCGAGTGAAGACCTCTGTGCATTCTCAACCTATGTTAAAAGCACATAATTGTTATAATGTGATGTCACTTTCGGCTAGGGTCAGGTTAGGCTTCGTGAAGGGCGTTCAGGGTCAGAGTTAGGCTTAGTGTGGTTTTTTGCGATGAATTGTGGGCCGCAGAGGTGCCCAAATGTTGCAATCTACGAATTTCTGTGCTAATTACGAATATTATAGCTAATAGCCCACTAGAAGGCGAAAAAGTCGCCTCCAATAGACTTGACCTTTTGGTTCCTCGAACTAGAACAGCTATGGCTCTGTCTCGGTCTTTTGTTTCAATTGGTCCCTCTCTGTGGAATGCACTTTCGTCATCTGTTCGTTCTAAAATTCTATTATCTGGCAGTCTCTCATCCTCGTTTGCTTTTCTAAAAACCTATTACTTCTCGCGGGGCCTATCGCATTGGCAGCGCTTATGAACGGTTCACCCTGTTAGAGGCGCTTTATAAATGCTCAAATACAATACAATGCAATACAAAGTAATATAGCCATTCGCATATACAGTCAACAATCCAGACAATATCATAGTATATATGACATTATGACTTTTGACGTGAACAGAAATTGCTGTGTATTATAATACCTTTAGAGCTGGTTAGACCTACTGTTGGCGATATGCTGTTAAAAGAGACTGTTTCAAAAATGAGTAACGTTACTCTCTTCTTAAATACAGTAATATCACGCCTTCGCCTTCAAATTGTTTGCATCAGAAACTGTTTAATTTTGACCCCAGTGTGCGTTGTGGAGAGACGACGCTAATGATCTCTGTTATCATCACACAGTGTCGTATAACTGCTACAACCACCACCGACCGCGTTGTTGCGAAAAATTGTTGCTGCTGTTATGCGTTTTTGTCAAAAGATATGTCAACAGCCTATGTTGCTATAAGATGTCGTTAACCTTTTGAATATTAATAATTGCGCTATTGACAGGTTTTTTGGCACAATGTGACAGTCTCCCCCCTTCCTCTTCTGTAGGAGCTTTTCTCTCTCTCTCTCTCTCTCTCTGTCTCTCTCTCTCTGTCTCTCTCTCTCTCTCTGTCTCTCTCTCTCTCTCTGCTGCCTTCGGGAGAAGTCTGAAGACTTTTCTTTTCTCAGTTTAATCATGTATTGAGTCATGAGAGCATCTGATAATTATCGAGTAGCGCTATATGAGTATTTTACTACATTTCGCTACGTTACATTGTTCAGACACCTTGTTATCGGTTTCCAAAACATTATATAAACTTGAAAAACTTCACTAGAAGAAGTAAAAATTTCCCACAAACTGGCACCTAGTTACGAAACTAACCAATCAGCACAGAGCAATCGTACGACAGTGTCTACTGAAAGTTCCAATAGGAATCTCACCGTTACCCTACAAAAAAAGCCCACATGAAATGCAAATAGATAATTGGAAATAAAATCTTAGTTTTGGTTTTAACTTACAGACCGCCGCATAGTATGAGCAGATGATGACAAGTTATTACAGAAGTCGATTCTAACTATCGCTAGCCATGCAAGATACGCGTAACATATAACATCTGATTTAGCCAATGCCGCCACCTAGTGAATGGACGGACTAGTCGACCATGAAAAAAGCTGGAATCAAACTCACTTCCTCTGCTCTGCACGTCAGCATGGTGTCCATTACTCCACAGACAACCTAAACCCTAAGAAAATCCAGATATTATTTTTAGTAGCTGAGAACATAATAAGCAACAGAATCTCTTAGTTGTAATTATGCATGGTGAGCGACAAAAACAACAGGCTGAGTTACAACAACACATTCAAAAGGGATTGGGGCGTTATAATGAATCAATAAATCGATCCACAAATGATTTATATTTATATATATAGTGTGCAAGTTGACCGATTAAAGGGTGTTTAAATGCATCCGTCGATTTGAGCGCTGCTGACATTTGCATGCATATCTTTCAACCGATATTTCAATTATTCCAACCTGGCAGTACATGAAGATTAACAGCAGTGTTTAACAGCATCTGATGTTTGGAACATTTGACGTCGCCCTTCCCACCATATAGGTTTTGGTCTGGTAATGCAATAAGACGACAAGACGGAAGTGTAATAACACAAAATTTGTCAGTTGGCAAGGTGCCAACCCGGTTGCAATCTGTGCCTTCTGCGCTATTTCTAATAATTTTTTTATGAGTCATAGCGCTTTCTTACCGACGTTTCGAACTATTAGCACCCATATAATGCAGCGTTTCATGAATATTATACATGTAGGTCGGTCATTTGCTACGCTCCTTTCACCTCAACTGCACGTTGTTGTCCGGGTTCGCATTAGTTAGCTAAACCTTAACACAATTATTACTTTAGCGCTCGTGTATAAGATGGTGCCCTGCGCTTGGCAGGCCTGAAAAAATATTATGGCTGTGCTAACCATCTTTGTATCTACAGGGTGTCTTTAAAAGACGACTGAACCCAAATAGTTTTTGCATTTTAGTAGCATTTGTGTCAACATTGAAGATAACACCTGTTTCAACGCAACCTGAAGCGCTTATATTTTTAAGGCAAATTCTAATTCTACACGAAAGTGAAGTCCAGGTAAATGGGATTGATGGCACAATATGTCGTTAAATAGTGGTACTGCTGCAACTGCCACACTTTGACGTCCAGGTACTTTCAGCGAGAACACCTGATGAATTACTTCTAATTAGACACCTTTCAAGTAATTTCAGTCTACGCTATATATATTAATTATGCGAAATTTTCTTGAGTTTGGTATAGGTTCAAAACGAACGACCTTGACGTCCACAAGAAGTAGCTAAACAAAGAACAATATTTAATTCAGGATAGGCAGACTAGGGGACGGAACATTCCACTTCGTGGCCCTTGGAAGACTGCTCTTCGCTAGTAATACCGTTTTGATCGCAATGTGTCTTGGACAACGGCAGCAATGACCTACACCCTGGCTTTGCCTTTGTAGATTCCTCCTCATACTACACGTTTTAATTTAGATTCTGGCTTGGATCTCCCAGTGGCGTAGCGAGGCAAAGCGCCGCCTGGGGCGAAGGTATAAAATGCCGCCCCTGCCTATTTTTCCATCACTTCGTTCTTATATACATAGGCCTATCCCGAGATATGCACAAGGAGATAGGCATAGGGCGCCTGTTTTGAGTGCTTTCATTGTGCTCTTATATACATTACGATTATTCTATTCAGTATTCAAATAATTGTAGGCCTGCAGTTAGTAACAGCATCAGCATGCACTGTCGACATTAAAGCTGTACGTCCTTTGACTAATTAAAATGCATGATCATTAGATATAAAGATATGAAAATAGAATAAGATTGTATTAATTATGAAATTAACCAGTTATAAGACAAACAAATAAAGAAAGTCTCACAATAAAGTTACTAAACGTCTTGCAGGCTAGATCGAAAATTATAGAAATTAAATTAAAACGAAACAATACAAATCATGGGGCCTATTCTTTCTCTATACGTATTGAAAAGTAAGTCCTTGACCTAAACAATAATTTAATCATAGCGAGACCATAACAAGGATGGTACTTAGAATAGATTAGTAACTGATAACTTTGCGTAATTTGGGCGCTCATGAGTAGTATCCTTGAAGGGGCGCTATATAAATTTTTGTAATGAATGAATGAATGAACTTATCATACGGATTACGGATACTGTACGATCTCATACTTTCATTATACCTGCTAACTGTTACCATTTAAAAATTCACTTTTCTTGCTTTCCCTGCAGCAAATTACTAATAACCTTGTCAAAGTTAATTGTGCTTGTCAAAGAGCGTTCAACTGAAAGAATTGCTAAATTGGAATGTAGTAGTTCTCTAATTTTGGGTCTTAAGTAGGTTTTAATTAGTTTATTTTAATTAGTTTCAGTTTTGAAAATCAAAATTATGTTTAAGCAATAACTCTTTCATCAATCCAGATTCTAATTAAGACAGATTTTTTGATAAATCCAACTTCTATTTAAGTTAGATTTCGATTGTGAATCCAACTTTGCATTAATTTTTCATTACTCAAATTTCAGACTCATAAAACTTTATTTACATCAATATATGATGCATTTTGCAAGTTTTTTCATAAATCAAATTTATATATAAGCATAGATTGTCCTTAATTAATCCAACTTTTTACTTAAGAAAGAATGATTTCTTCATCAATCTAAGAATTTGCGCATTATTATTATTGCAAAATTTATTTCATTTTATAGGTGCGAAACTCATGGCAAGATAGACAGGGGCGGAATTGCCATTTTGTAGCGTGTCTATTGACACTAGATGCCATTCGATGGTCCTTCTGTATATCGTATATGTTAGTTTTAAGTCAAGAAGGAGCAAGGATTCAAAGCATATGGTGCCTGGTTTAGACTAGAGCAGCAAGATTCTTGAAGAGTGCAATTTATACAACAAGAATTTTTTATTTATTTTTCCCGAAAATGCCGCCTCTAGGACGAGTGCCGCCTGGGGCGGTTCGCCCCCTCGCCCCCTCGCTACGCCACTGGGATCTCCCAATAGCAGTCGGCTGCGTGAAGATGTTTTCATTTCATCAACTCTTTTTTCCGGATTTCACGACGTTCGCTCCGTCATCAAAAAGAATTAAGTAAGCTGAGACAGTATCTAAATAAAACTGACTGGCTACTTTTTCTATGAGTCCAAGGAGACCCTTAGAGCAGATGTAAAACAATAATTTCATTCGTCCACATCTTTTGTTTATCATACAACGCTTTCTTAGGAAAACAACTGCAATGATCTTGTCATCAACGATACCTTTTCTTATTGCGCAAATAGCAAAAAAGCAAAAGCACTCGGAATATTGTGTGTAAGAACTTTCAGATCTGCATCTCTTTAACACACCTTCAAGTCATATTTTCTAAGTCAATATATCTTCCAGTTTCTTTTAATGAGCAAATTTCCTGTAGGCCTACTAAATGTCGAGCTCACAACACAAAGTCCATAATAGCCGTTGCAAGAAAGTGACTCCTTTGACATTATTCAAACATTGTTAAACCTTTAAGAGCCATAAAAGTGTGGCTGGAGAGAGCCTGAAAAACACCTCTGACTAAAAGTTGCGCTATATGAACACTTGATTACGATTAAGATTACTATTCAGTTTGCAAAGCGTACCTGGATAAGCATTCCCGTATCCAAATTGAGTCGTTTAGATAATGTTGTGGAAACTAAATGGTACTGCAGACTCACAGCTTCAAATTAAATGTGGGGCAATTGCCTCTATGAGCGTCGAACGATGCAACGTGCGCACTTTATTATTGCGCCGATTTGGATCCGGGAGTTTAACGACCGCTTTTAACAACAGAGGCCGTTGCAGTCGACAGAAATTTGGTTGGCATATTACAGCACTTACTTAATAGCTTGGTAGAAGAGTTTCAAAGGTGTGCAAAATATGTCTGTGATCAATTCATTATTCAGAAATCCTGAGATTTACATTTTCTACTTTTGACCAAATTTGCGATTAACACTTATTTTAATTATATTTTTAATTTTAGGCCTACTGCGTTCATTATCGCTATATGCATTAATAATAATCACGATAAAGGTTTTATTCGTTTAAGATGCATTTTGTTCGCAAGCTGCAAGGCCATGTATGCCTTCTGATATACGCGGTTGAGTCTCTCGCCGTACGGCAGTGTACGCCTTCTGTGTCCGAGTGTTTACCTTTTGGCAGAGGTCGATCAACGAAGGCGTTGGAGTGACCTTCACCAATAGTCACAGGTGGCTATTCAATCTGCCGACCAAGACACGGCGAATGCCCCTACTACACCTTCCTTTAACCTCGACGAATATCCAGACGCCCAAGTGAGGGACTACTTGTCGACAACGGTATGTGTCTGCAATCGGCGCTGACATATGTCACTCTACTCATCGATGCAACGTGGCCCCATAGAGTCTGAACATCCATGCCATCTGTCAGCTGCCGACTAAATTACGTGTGTCACAATATCACAACTGGCGTCACAGCATAACAACAGGAGTGACAATATAAAAACACGCGTTAAAATACTCAAACAGGTGTTACAATTATAATTATTACATGTGCATGTGACACCATGTGTAGCAATAATATTATTGCAACAACAGATTTTGCCTTGATTTCCGGGTCTAATCAATGTCTATGGATCCAGGGTTTAACGACAGCGTGTGACAACAGAGGCCGTTGCCGTAGGCAGAAATTTTACTTGACATATTGCAGTCAATCAATGTCTAAAATAGTGCTTCGTTAATTATAGATTCTCAAGGAAACATTTTGAAGGTGTTTAAAATACGGCGCCTTAATGTACTGGCTCGTCGTTGGTGGCGCTGGTTGAGGAGACGTAATTTTTATGAAATACACGACAGGAAAAAAATAAATGGGTGGACTCTGAAAGCGATATTTTCGCGTAATGATCATGTAATGTCAATGTCATACTTCTAAAAATCGCATAAACCACGGTTAATATGAGACTTCTGATTAGACACCTTAAATATTCTTTCTCAGGCTTTTTATATAATGATGGGCGAAACCATATTTAATTAACTTCGATATAGGCTACTAAAAATCGCCTAAATCCACGGCTTCCATCAGACACAAATAAAAGCGAACATTGGACCAATGACAGATTATGTGTTTCAACGCAATGTGATAGTGATTTGTGGTTGGCAAGTTCAACGAGTTTGCAAATGAAGAACACATTTATTTTTCTCTTGCTTTTGGTTCCACCGTCAGAGGTCCATGAACCATGAACCATCTTCATTCATTAATTACACATAGCACACTAATGCAAAAAATACGAAGAATGTAGCAATGAAACTTCAAGCGTAACTGATGTGCAGGGCTCACTGAAGGGATCGACAGTTCCAGCTGTGGCTTTGGGATCCTACGAACAATTATTAATACATAAACATCAACACAGAACGGACTAAACCAGCAGAGTAATGGTTCTGCAGAAATGAAAAAACACAGCAGGCGCAGCTTAACCGGCAGCAAAGATAAGAATACAGAAAGAACCAGAATATGATTGACTTTGATGACATTTATCATTGTAGTGTTTAGTATGAATATTATCATTATTATTATAACTATAAGTATCGTAATTACGCATTTGTTTTAAATATTTCGTTGAAAGCTAACACATCTCTTAAATGTCTTCTGCTGATGTTTTAAAATTTCACATGTTGCAATATGCTGGTAGTACTGGGCCAGTGCCAGTCCCAAGTCTGGATAAAGGAGGAGGGCGACGCTAATGGCCCTTATTACCGCACAGTGTCGTTAAACTGCAGCAACCACCTACGCTACGAATCAGAATAAGCTGTAAGTCCTATAGTATGTCAAGCAAATTGTCATAAGCTGTTGTCAAACCCTGGATCTATTTATATATATCTGGCCATATCTACAGAAAAATAAGAAATGAATGATTATTAATTAAATCACCAATAGAGGTCTCAGCAGACAGAAAGACATATGAAATGCATAGATATACTATTAAAATCTATAAATAATTGCAAGAAATGAGTACATACATGTAATATCACCCCTTTTTTTGAGCGCAAATTAATTGTTGCAAGCTCAAATCCTTATAAACACAAATGGACATGCAAAACAGGTGTGCAATTATTAATTAAGTCTTATCGACCGTATCTTTTGTTTACCATACAGCGCTGCATATCTTCTTCAGGCTTAAATTATCCCTCACAATGGAGAAGTCAGCCACACGGATCCTTCTTCTCTACTCTACTCTGTGACGAGTGTCTTCTTTTTTGTTCAATTTTAGATTCTTCAGGGCCTTTTGCATCATATCTTCCCATCTCATTACCACTAGTTAAACATATTAAAATACCCATACCATACATCGCTGTCTGAGCAAACAAAATTTGTGTATTAGCAACTACACCTGGCCAGGGGCTCAAAAGTGACACCAACATTCTATTGATGATTTACAGTATCTGATTATCATAGATATTTTGAAATCACGAGCAGCGACGCCTATTTCTTCGGTCTCTGCTGAGCCAATGCTTGAGTAATCTCCCTCATAAATTGCACGAATGTAATATTGCCACCCCATGACTGAGAATTTCCATGCCCCATTGCATTAGTTAAGCATATTAAATACCTTGTAAATTTTATCGTATGCTAAAGGTGGCAAGGTGATTGACTAATAGATATGTCTAGACACCTTTTAATAGGCTGCTCAAATACACTATATAGAGGTAATGTTCGCATGGTCATTTTATTAGTAAGATGTAAAATTGCAAATGTATGATGTTTTATATAACGTCGGCGGCCATTCTTGTCATGAGATGTCAATAAACTGATGGTTAAGCAAACCAACAAGTCACTTTATGAAGATCAGACACGTGTCCCTCTGTCACAAGATGTCGTTGAGCAACGGAAGGAACAAATAGCAACTAATTTGAACTTCACATTTCATTAGATAGACTATTTTCTTTTACATTTATCTGACAGCCTGAATAGATTCTTGAATCTTTCTTTTGGTTCACGGTTGACTCTATTTGCCATTTATTTATTTATTCATTTATTTATTTGTTATTACATAATTTGGCCATGTCTAGGGCTATATGCTGAATGTACTCCACTGGCTCCCCCTCCAACAGCGAATCTCTTTGGTATGGCGGTCCTTGCTGGGTCTCGCCTCTGCCTATCTTCGCGATCTCTGATACCCAACTTTCAGTGCATCAGGTCGCCGCTCTCTTCGCTCTAGTGAGCGAGGCCTACTCATTATTCCATTTGCCCCTACAACTACTAAACACTCCGTGACCCAATACACTCAAAGTAGAGTAACAGAGATTATTATTATCGATTAAAGCGCCCGATTTATGTTTGCAAAACTTCGGAGAGCGACACATTGTCACTAAAATTCAATAGAAATCAAGCAAATCCACTGTTTGTTTTAAGTAGCATGCACCATCATTGAAGACGATATTATTTCAAGGCGTCAAATCCTCATTTCATGAAGCGTTTATGTTATTAGTTCAACGCGTAGATAATGAATGAATGGGTCAATGGAGCTGAAAGGTAAAAGATGACGTTAAATATTCACAACTTTGCAAATGCCACACTTTTATTACAACAAAGATAACACCGAAACGTAAACTTCTACAGAACAATACAATACAACTCGGCATGTATAACGCGCTCTATCAAGACCAGTCGTGCTCGAAAGCGCGCACACGTCTCGACGACGCAACTGGAGTTGTACTGCTGAGCAATTGTGTGCGAAAAACTTGCTCGAGGTTCCTACACAATGACGCCATGGACGGGGTTCGAACTCATTCGCTCAACGCACACTGAACGTTACGGGCTGATCGCTCTAATCGCTCGGCCACCATGCCACACTTACTTAGACACCTTAAAGTTTATTCTAATTTAAGCTATATAAATTCAATTGTGGGACCTACGAAGCAGTATTCCCAAAATCGGCGCATTCAATTTTGTAACGCCGTATCATAGAAATCGACGAGACGTTATTATCTACATTCTCAAGCGTTGTACCTACAACAGAATATGATGGTTTTGAACGGGGTTCCGCGAACCATTTTAAAGATCAAAAGGGTTCCGCGGCCAAAAAAGACTGGGAAACGCTGGTATAACTAAAGGCTGCCACAGCATGGTTTACATTGTGGTGACGTATATTAATTGTGTGTTTGGATACAAATTATATGAATGAAATTAAGAATCATATAGTTTATTTGTTAATGACAAGTTCAATGAGTTTCGAGGAGTATAACATATTTATATGTTGTAGCACTTGTTTTATTGAGTCAAGCAATGAACAATTAAGATGTTTTGCCCAACATGGCTGATAATGTTCCTAGTGTCAGAAAGGTTTTGCTAGTCACCTGATAGTCACTTGTAGACCCCTTTGGACCGCGGTCTACAGTTTGGGAACTACTGCATTAAGCAGACATTGTTAGAAAGAGGATTATTATTGGGTTAGAGTTTTCACATGGAATAAAAGAGGAGGAGCAAAGTGAAGTGGACTATGTGAGTTAGAAGTCATCTTGAATGATGACATGCAACATTTGTGCAGCTTTTAATGGGGTTAAACTAAGTAATTGAGATGTATTGGTAATTGAGATGTATTGGTAATTGAGATGTATTGGTAATTGAGATGTATTGGTAATTGAGATGTATTGGTAATTGAGATGTATTGGTAATTGAGATGTATTGGTAATTGAGATGTATGTGCTTTGGATTAGAGAACGGGGACAGATAACTGCTGTTGAATCTGTGCTATTTAAAGCAATAGTCAACGGCGAAAAACTGTCAAAAATGATTACATCTTTCAATGTCATACGACGAAGATAAACAGGGAATAATAAGAAGCTGTTCGTATTCTGAATGCAAACTTTACTTGGATACATTTTGACGATGATCGCAATAGCTACTAGCATAGATTGATCAGTGGCGGATCCATAGGGGGGCGATGGGGGCGATCGCCCCCCCTTATATTATTTGGAAAGAAATTTCTTTAACGATTTTTACTTGGCTATTGTTTAATTAATAATATTATTGATTATAGCAACAATCTATAATATTTTTTATTATAAACTGATATTAAATTAGTAATACACAATTATTTAAAAATTTTAATTTTAAAAGTAATTTGTATTTACTATTTATTATATTTTTAACTAACACAGCATGGTGTTTGAAAACGGAAGTAAATTAGGTCTATTGAACAGACTGTTTAAAAGTAATATGAATTTTAATAAAGTTGTGCGGTGCGTATTTTAAATCGGACTATTGGGATACCAATATATGACGTCATTTTATAGTTACATTACATAGATTAAGACAGTAGAAGAATGATACTCAAAGAAAAAAAGTAAACAAGTTTTACGATTTGTGGGCTTGCCTGCTGTTGCCACTAAAACCTAAAAATCGCCCCCCCCCTTACTAGATGGTCTGGATCCGCCCCTGAGATTGATTCTCTTGTGTTAATGGATGATATACATATTATATATTTCCAAATCGATATCGATGACAGCACAAACTGTAGTTAATATAATGTCTCTGTTTAGACACCTTAAATAGTGTGTTTCCGAAGCAATATACACTCGAGGACTTTGTACGGTTAATGAATGGCAGATTGAATATGACAATGATTATAAGGCTCAGCATTATAAACATATGTGTCCTGTGGTGGACACATGATTACAATTTACTGGCCCAAATAGAAGGAAAGAGGTTCAAATATCAAGATTAAGATTAGGAAAAATAAATCTGAATGAAAGACTTCTTCTTATGAAGAAACATGAAACTGGACTTTGTAGTTTATGCAAAGTCCCATAAAATATTAACCATTTATTATTAAATTGTAGAAAAGAGAGCGTCTCTAACATATTAAAGGATGCATGTGTTTTATATAAAATAGATTTTAATACAAAGAATTTACTAAGTGATGGTTGTATGCAAAGTACAGTTTATATGCTTATAAACCTTATTTATAATGGAAAAGTTGTGTAATTGTTATCTTACATAAATTGAGTTGGTTATTTTAGTATGTGCAAAATTAGTCATATAAATGTGTGATAGTTAAGCAAGTCAAGTGTTATTTTTTTATAGATTGATTTTATTGACAATTATAATTGTCAAATAAAAGAATAGAATAAGATGATATTGGTGTAAAGATTATGAATACTTATAATCTGTAAATCTCTGGAAAACATTTTGCACTAGATTAAGAATTCTGTATTCTGAGTGAAGCTTGCTAAATGTGATTCAACATATACTCAGTTATTGGTGTGCTAAAAATGTTTGTCTTCTTGCATTAAGCTTCTATTGTCATGTTGCAGTTATGATGATAAGTTGTCTTAAGAATTGGTTATAGTTGATGTAGATTGGCTAATGCTTTGACTTTCAAGGTTTTTTTATATTTCAATTGCTTTGCATTGATTGTGTTAATTAGGTGCTTATACAAACATGTGATAATTAATATTGACCTCATTTGAGTCATTTCATGCATATACATGCATATATGACAAATGCTAATAGAGTTGTACTAGAAAGTCAAAGTGAGCAATTTGAGATTTATGCAAAGCTGTAATTCACTGAATTACACCCTGGGATAATATGATAAACGAATGTTATAAACATACATTATATGAAAATATTTTTGTAGTAATGTTTGATAGAATAAGAACATTATGAAAAAATTTCATGTTAAAAGATTCTTTAAAAGTTGTTGATTACATAATGTACATAGAGACTGGTCATACACAATTTGTTTTATTTTGAACATTTCTTGATGCAAATATTAATGCAAATATTGTTACATTTGCATGAAATACTATATTACATGTATCATTGGTGTTATTAATACCATTATTATTTATGTTGTAAAACAATGAACACTAATGACAGTTTAAAATTCAGATAGTTTTGAATGGTGTCTTTCGGACGCTATGAATTTCTTTGCACTGTACTGTAAATGTTTCAAATTGTCATCAACGGCCATAGATGTCATATGACGACGTCAAACTGTGAATTAATAAATAACAACAGTTACTACTACTGCCTTAATATTGTTTCAAGTCTCTCCTTTGCTCAAAATCTGACAGAAGGCTTCGAATTGCAGAATTGATAGTTTTAATGGAACCTCTTATAAATAGATTTTTACTTTTACGAATTTCGATCTTTGCGCTGATTTTTGCATGGATGGACTTGACATTAAATAATAGCTTTATCCTTATAACTGTGAATGTAAACATACATTTTTAAAGTACCGCTCAAAATCATTCAGCGGATGGGTGGTTGAAAGGAAGGTCTTCCAGCGCCTCCGAAACTGACCAGAGGAGAGAAATAGTATCTCCATCCGAATGGAGAGGGGGTTGTTCCAACTGGAGGGGTCTAAAATAAGCAAAGCTCCTTGTTTGGGTCGTAGCATGAAGGAACCAGCAATTTTAAAAAGGCAGATTACCGGAGAGAAGCTCGTTGGGGTATGAAGGGCACTCTAGAACCAAGAGCCAAAAAGGTATGCCGAGACAGAATCAAGAAGACAGTTTCACATCAGTGTGAGAACTTTACACTGCCTGCGTTGAGGACAGGGAGCCAATAAATAAAATCACGAATGAAATATGAGATGCTGGCGAATTTCTCGCTCAGAAGAAACTTGTGAATCAAATTTACCATGGCCTGAACATTGATAGTACCAGTTCCAAGCCAAGATGAATGACGGCGACGCTTATAACATCTATTTTGACACAGCGCCATGAAATAGCAATTAACAAAGGGATCATCAGAGGAAGTTCGTATACAGCGATTGAGTGGGTGACCCAGTTGTTTAATAACTACCGAAAGTAGGATTTTAATAATCATTAGTTATTAATTGAATCACAAATGTGGATCTCAACAAGTAGAAAGATATATGAAATGTAGGCCTAACGATAACCTAAGAGAGTCTAGAAATACTTACAAGAAATGAAAACATTATTGGCAACGACAACTCTGTGTCACAACATGATACGACAGCAACATATTATACAACAATAAACAACAGGTTTTGCAACAATGATCAGGATATCAATGATATTACAGGCTGAGTTACAGCGACTGACTTAGGAGAATCTAAGCAAAACGTGAAAACAGTGTAGAATATAGAGAACCCGAAAATTGTTTAATATATAGAAAATTGTTTAATATATAGAAAATCGTTTAATATATATAGAGCCCGAAATAACCGATTTAAAGGTGTTTAGACATAACCGTTGATTTCAGCGCTTTTTGCATGCATTTCTTTCAACCGATAATTCAATTATTCCCATTTAGCAGCATTTTTAGATTTTCATTGTTTAACGAAATCTGATGTTTAGCACTGTTGACGTCGTCGTAATTTGGCGCGAAACGGGATGCCGCATTCTGACCAGCCTTCATTTGATGATCCTTGTGAACGCGTTGATGATTTCCACTTTACATCCATTGTAACCAACTCCGACTACATTCTATGACGTTTGCTTCCACCGATTGATACCTCGGCTTACGATTTGCGCCAACGTGATCATAACAGGATCGACCTAAGGGATCGACTCTCGGGCGGATGACTTTACGCGTTCTGGTTATATCATAAGGTGTCTATAATAAGAGTATGAACGGCTTACATAGGGATTCATCTCCTGTCGTTAACTGAACTTTCATGTGTACAGTATGTGTTAAATGATTGGTTTGATTGTCCAAGCCGTGCGTTTGCGGGCGGTCATACTAGAGAAAATACTTACCTTCCTACTTACATAGTAGATGTTATGTGGGGTCAGAGGGAGCGGATCTAGAGAAATTATAAAATAAACGCTGGGGCGCGGGGCTGTGCTCCAAATCGGAAGACGGCGTTGGTTATATTAAATCCGCATGTGCAGCGCAATGGGCGCCTTGCAGGAATGCTAGAATCTTTCGTTTATGATAATGTCTGCAATCATGCTGCGTAGTTGTGAGTTTGAAGAAGAAACAAAGATATTACTTTTTTCACTTTTTTCATTGCATTCATAAAAAATATATAGCGCTTGAGTTAACCGATTAAAAGGTGTCTGTATGCAGCCGTAGCATTGAACGAATTTGGTATTCATATGAATTTTCGTTGAATCGATATTTCCCATCTGGCGGCAGTTACAGATTTTCAGTGTTAACGGCATCTGATGTTTAACACAGCTGACGTGGCCCTCCTCATTATATTGGCTTAGGGCTGGCACCGCAATTAGACGGCAGAACAGAAGTGTTATGAACGCACAGATATCTGCTGAGATATGTTGCGAACTGCGCCTTTCTGCGTTATTCGGAATATAATGATTTTTTACGAGTTTAAGCACAATAAAATTATTTCCTTCTTAGCAGCGATGCTACGATATAAAGCAGTGTCTCGTGCCCATATAGGCTTTAATTAACTTT
This sequence comes from Bimastos eiseni, assembly GCA_959347315.1. Taxonomy (NCBI): domain Eukaryota; kingdom Metazoa; phylum Annelida; class Clitellata; order Crassiclitellata; family Lumbricidae; genus Bimastos; species Bimastos eiseni. The sequence continues at coordinate 1,866,607 of OY365809.1, read as the reverse complement.
TTGCACATTTACAAACAACAAAGACATCGCGTAATACTATGATGTGCGGCCTCGTGCGGGGTATCTCTACCTAATATAATATTTATTACCTTCTGCTTAATATTGTGTCAGGCCTTGAAACTGAAAGGACGAAACAGTGTCACTAAAAGGTAACACAACCAACGAAGTCCATTCTTTGTTTCACCAACGCTAATGCCGTTTGTTTTACACATCATAGCGTCAAGTTTTTGCTTCATGAAGTGTATATAATTTATTATTTTTAATTCTACACATAAGTAAAATCTGGGTCAATGGACCCAGAAGTAAAAGATGTCGTTATAAAATTGTATTGACAACATTGCAACTGCAACTAATAAAACATTTACAGAGAGTTTTATATATAGCAGGATGTGATCAGAATATGGATGAAACACGTACGTCCAGTATCGTTCACGTAGTTGTCCTTACGATACGTAAGGACAACTACGTGAACGATACTGGACGTACGTGTTTAGCATAGCGAGAGGATGGTACAGGATAGAATTTTGTTTTTCACCAATAAGGGATGAAAAGATTTCTTATGATCCTCCACCAAGTTTAATAGCGTCTTTAACTTTATTAAACACTTGAAATATGCGGCTATTTTAAGACATTGTTTAGACATCTTGATTTGTCGGCCTGAGCAGGATATAATACATAGACCTCTGACCATCACAACTTTTGCCTCTTGACATGTGGGTGGACTCCCTACAGGACCTCGGTCTTTCTCGGATCTTATCGTCCCTGTTGATCCTTACATGTCATGTCAATTTATTATTAACTTTGTCATAATATAAATGCCGAGGTAAAAAAACAATTTTTTTTGTTTTTTTGGTTAATATATATATATACAATATGTATGTTTATATATGTAGGAATAAAATGTAATAATCGTTTATATGTTATGAAACATCTACAACAACCATATGTCGAATATTGATGTCTCAGTAACCAGTTATGCAGAAATGGAATCAATAAAAACACAAAAGGAAGAAAGAAAACAGAAAGACTAAAGAAAGAAAGACAACACAAAGATAAAGGATTAAAACTATATACGAAATTGAACTGAAATGTAACAAATTTTGAAGACGTCAACAGCCTATGTTGCTATAAGATGTCGTTAAACTGTTGAATGCTAAATAGCAATAATACTCTAGCGAACGCAAACCTAGCTAATGCAATGCTAATTCTCGTTCGATTTAAAACTCCGCCACCTTTCGAACACTGACAGAACCAGTTCCAAGCCAGGATAAAGACGGAGCGCAAATGATCTCTGTTATCGCACATACTCGTTACACTCGGTGTCTAAGTTTGCTTTCATTTACGAAAAGCGACGGTATTGTATCATTTAGTACACCAAATAATCTCAGTGATCTCAGCAGAACGAAATATCTACTTTCTTAAATTTAGGCGTCTTATGCTGTTCTTTCCAATGGCGACACCCAATAGTCGGTTAATTGCCCCTGCACCATAGAGTTTACTGGACCTTTGGCTAAGGATAAATTGCCCAATACACGTATATCTAAGTAAGTAAGTCAGTATATTGGTTATTTCAACCAACTGCCTATACCATACTTTGATTTGTCAGACATTTAAATCACATGGAGTATTCTTGTCGAGAAACGTTTTAATCGAACGTGTGGCCACCCTGTGGATAGTTCGGTCAATCTTTATCACTCGGAGTAGGGGTAGGAGTAGGAGTAGGCTTCAGTGGTTGAAGTAGTGGGTTCAACACATTGCCCTCACCAAACAGGGTGGCTAATCAATTGAGACCGTGGGGGTAGCTGGTGGAGAATGCAAAAAGGACAATTTCTCCAGGATATAAACCTTGGAATAAGTTGGTTAGTTGCAGATTAAGGACACTGCGTGATGACATTGATCATTGGCGTCGCCCTCCTCCGTCATCTAGGCTTGGAACTAGCTCTACTGGTGTGCAATCAGTGGTGGAATTACCTTGGAACAATGACAACACTGTTCGTGTTGCAATTACAGCCTGTATACATATGAAATAAATTATGTCCAACTTAACTTGTTACATGAGTAGTCGACGATCGTGAAGTGATTCGCTTGCGTTAACGGACGGAAATAAATAGCTCAACTCACGCATCTAAGCGCACAAACAACGGCCAATATTAAGCTCTAATTAAACACCTTAAACAGCGTATTCCTGAAGAGATACATACTTTTGAACAATTCATCTTGTGAATATTAAGCTGAAGCATGGTACATTTGCATGAGATACCATATCACATGTAATATTGAAGTTGTTAACTCCATTATTATTTATGTTGTAACTTTAAACTTTGAACTTTGAACTATTACTTAATAATAGTTATAAGTTTAGACAGTTTTGAATGGTTGAGAACAACTGGCATGTAACGTAGGGCATACATGCAATGGTAATCTCATTAACTCCAAGTCTGTCTGTCAGACGAAGCTACTGTGGCAGTACTGTGGTGTCTCAGAGATGTAGAACATGAACGTGAACTGCGCTCTATTCTCTCCCAATCTGGGGCGGCGGCCGTGTTGTTGTATAGGCCACGATCGCCACCCACATAATAATTACCTTTAATTTTACCTTGGACTATTACATTGTACTTTGATGGGTCACTGTGTACCTAGAACGACTGTCGATAGCTTTTTATGATTGGTGGCCCTTTCAGAAAGAAAATCTATTATGATTGGTTCCGCTAAAAATAGACTCATGAATATTCAATTTTTCAGGACTGCAAAGTGTCCTTATTCAACCTAAAACCAGTCCCTGGTTGCAGTCCCAAGCCTGGATAAAGGAGTGTTTGTGTCGTTGAGTATTTTGTCTGAGGTTTCTGAAAGCAGCATTAGATATATGATTAAATCAAAGATTGAAATCGATTATAATATATAGCGCCTGTAATAACCGATTAAATGGTGTTTAGAAGGAATCATGAATTTGAATTATCTTGATATGTATGCATATCTTTCAACCGATATTTAAATTATTCCCACGTCGCAGCACCCTCACAGTTGTAGTGTATCGAATATCATGAGTCATAGCATAATCGCAGGCGAATAAGTAGCCCCCTCCTACCAATGCTACAGACTGGCACCACCGATATGAAGCAGTGTCTAACGCTTATCATAGGTTGGTCATTTGCTATACACCTTTACACAAAACTCCCTTATGTATCATAGTTATCACATAGTGAAAAGTTTAGTGTAAGGGCTGGAGAAATTAAGAGGGCGGCACTATTCATGTCTATAACAACACAGTGTCGTTAAGAAGCAACTATAAGCCAAACAATGATATTATTGATTTCACAGACCGTCAGCGTTTTTATTTTTCAAATGACCAAATCCGTCTTTAAAATCGACACTATTGCAATTGCCAATCTTTGTCACGGAAATTATTACAACGAGGGTCACATCTGAATGAAACCTTAACTTACACATCTTCATAGTTATTCCAATCAAGGCTATATAAATTTTGATATTCGTTCATTTCTCACACAAGCTTAAAACATTGCGAGCAGTAAAGCAATGCCAGTCCTTGAGAAGCGCTGCCAGTGCGCGCTTCCCACGAGAAGAAGTAGGTCTTGAGAAAAGCGATGGAGGAAGAGAGACTACAAGATAGAATTTTAGAGAGAGCAGAAGGACAATGTCCATTGCAGAGAGAAGGACCAATTGCAGCAAAGGATCTAAACTGAGCCATAGATGTTATGGTTCGAGGAACCAAAAGGTCAAGTCTGTTGGATGAACGAATTGGACGAAGGGAGGAAGACACATGAGACCAAAGAATTACATCAACCAGATATTTCTCGGCAAGACTCTGCGTAACCTTGAAGATTAGAATGAGAATTTTAATTTTAAATAGGCAGACAATTAAGTTCATCAAACATAAAAGATGCTAGAGAAACGGGGATATCGAGCTATCAGTCTGGAGGCTGTCTGATGTACTAACTGCAGAGGAGAGAGACGAACCTTTGGAAGACCCATGGGAAGTGACTTGCAGTAGTCAATTCTAGGACATATAAAAGCATATCAATTACTTGGGATATAAACAAATGGAGGTTGAAGAAGTAGCGTATATGTAAACTAATTCTTGCTAAAGAAAGGTCGCACAGAAAAATTGCACAAGGCGCCCCAATTTACGGCTTCATTGGGCTGTTGAGCTAGAGAACACAGCAAGTTTACATGTGTATGCGTATTTTTTTAATCCTTACTTCATTGTCCCTAAATTTATTTTAGACAAGAAACTTTCTTAAATAATCAGAACTCATCACCATAGTCGTTTAAATAATATAGTCTTAATTTAATTAGCATTGCACTCAGCTCTGACCTGCCCACAATAGTGTGAACCATTTATAATAATTATGTTGCTCCCAACAAGATTCCTAATACTATTTAGAGAGAGGTCTCACTCAACGGCCTTAGACACCTTTAAAACGTATTTTTTTCTAAATTAACTCTTTCATTGGTAGTACTCGGTTCAGTGGCAGTCCCAAGCCTAAACAACGAAGGAGGGCAACGCTAATGGTCTTTGTTACCACACAGTGTCGTTAAACTGTGGTGGTGGTTTCTGAAGTTAGCGATGCAAAGACGGTGAATTTGAGAACCAAAGGTGAGCTCTTGGTCCAACGTGACTCCAAGGTTCAAGACAACAGAGGAAAATACAAAGAGGGGAAGTCAGCAGTAATGGCAGCTAAGTCGTGCTTCATATGCTGCAGTCCAGCAGTGCCAGTCTCAAGCCTGGAAGACGGTGTCGTAAAACTCCAACTTGTCAATCAACCAACCGATTTAAATCACCGTGAAGATATGAAATGGTAGCTTGATATTCTACTCTTTCTAGAATCTATTCCTCTGATGAAGAATGCAACTGTTTCAATACACATCGTGTAAAAGTGCCCTGGGAATAATACAATCCCAGGAATAAGATATAATTGGCAGTTGCATAAATTTCTGGTAAAACTGGCAGATGTGCACATTAGCGCAACAATTTAAAGTCAAATGTGTCACGCGAGCTGTCGTTTGTCCCTTGTATTATTAAACAACCAGAAATTAAGGTGTGCTGCTTACTGTAAATTCTCCTCACATTTCTCGACTTACAAACCATCTTTATCCTCCTTCACCGTCGTTCCTGTTTGGATAGGTGTCACGCCATTCAAATTTGCTGTGTAAGGACCGTGTTAGCCAGCGATTGAATTCTCTTACGTATTAAGCCACCATCGAGAGGCGGTGACGTCGTGGTTAAAATGGAGCAACGATTGTAACATATATAAAAAACAAAAAAATTCTTTTTATTGACCTCAACTAAAACATTTGATGATTAAACAAGAAAATTATATTATGAAAGGTACAATAGGGGAAAGACCCAAGAAGGACTGAGGTCCTGTAGGCGGGGTCACCCATGTTAAGAGAAAAAGCATTCAAAGGTCGGAGGTCAATATATAGATAATACTAATAATTGCTTAACTAGTTAACTATTACATCATAGTCTAGCAAAAATATTTAATTACCACGTTGACTATGTTATATTTTATAACAGTAAACTATTATGATGCATTACATTTATGAATGATATCAAAGCATGGTATCAGATTTTATTACATTCAAGTGAAGTCAAATAGAAGTACTCCCGCACACTCGCCTTAAAGGTATAAAGATTTGGTATTGCTTTAAATTTACCTGGAATGTTATTCCATAACCTAGCACCAGAATATTTTATGGTGAATGTTCTTGTGTTAGTTCTGGCATAGATAGGTCTGTATGAGGAGGAGGATGAAGGGCACAGATAGTAAGGGTTAGCATCAGTTGGTGATGTAAAGTAATTATTGAAGACCGCAGATAATTGATTGTGGTTGTATTTGATCATAAATTCAGATATTTGACACAACGTTATTAGTTTTAACTTAAGTAATCCTAGCTGTATGTATACGTGGTCAACCCGAGATAAAGGAGGATAACCAGCAATAAAGCGAACTGCTCGGTTTTGGAGGATAGTTAGTCGTTTCAGCCGAGAGGGGTAATTAGATGCCCAGATAATATTGCAGCAATTTAGATAAGAATGTATCATCGTATAATATAGGATTTTACGTATATTAGTTGGTAAGGGGTAGACTACTCTAGATAATATCCCAAGACTTTTGGCAATTTTTGTTGAGATGTTGTGTATGTGGTTGTTCCAAGTTAAGTGATTATCAATCAAGACACCAAGGAATTTGATTGAGTTAACTTTCGGTACTGGTGTGTTGTTTATTAACAGAGGAATTTCAATTAGGGGTAATTTCTTACGGTGAGAGCTGAATAGTATGTAGTTTGTCTTTTTAATGTTTAAAAATAGTTTGTTGGCTGCAAGCCAATCATTTATATTTACAAGCTCATGGTTTAGCTGCTGGACCAATTTTTCATAGGACTTATTAGATGCAAATATGTTTGTATCATCTGCGAACAAGTAGAAATGGAGTGCAGACGAAGCATTTGGAAGGTCGTTTATAAATAGTAAAAAACGTAAAGGTCCCATAATTGAACCCTGCGGAACACCATGTTTTACTAGGTTTATGGAAGATAAATGATTGTTACATTTTACTTGTTGGTATCTACCAGTTAGGTAACTGCGGAACCAAGACAAGGTGATACCACGTATGCCTAAATTTTCTAGTTTAAGTAACAATATGTCATGGTTTACCGAATCAATGGCCTTTCCTACATCCACGAAAGCGCCAATGGCATATTCATTTCGATCGATTGCAGCAGCGATAGTATCTTGCACACTGAGAAGTGACATTAGGGTGGAGTGGCCATGCTTAAATCCATGCTGAGATTCATAGAGTATACCTTTGGTAGCTACATAATTATATAAGCGAACATACATAACTTTTTCGAGCAGTTTGGAAAAGTAGGGCAATATTGAGATTGGTCGGTAAATGGCAATTTCCTCACTGTTGCCTTGTTTATGAATTGGAGTGACTTTGGCTACCTTTAGTGGACCAGGTACAATGCCAAAAGTCAATGAGCAATTTATTATGTCGGCCAAAGGTTTAGCAATAATAGATAGCAAGGGCTTCATTACAGAGGGATTTAAATCTTTCGGGCCAGTACTTTGGGTGGTTTTCAAAGTTTTGCTCAGGGAAATAACCTCTTCTGCCAAAGTTGGATATATTGCAAAAGAAGAGGGGCTGGTAGGGTTTAGGTAGAACGTTGCTGGTTTGTTATGCGATGGTATTTTGGCAATTATATCATCTGCTATATTGGTGAAATAATTATTAAACAGTTCAGCCATATGAGTGTTATCTGTGATCTTAGAGCCATTAGAGTTAACACATTTTATTAAAGAGTCGTGTTGCTTCGTTTTGAGAATCGATTTTATGGTTACCCATGTATTTTTTAAAATCTTTGCTATATCTGGTAAATTCAGCATAGTAGAAAGTTCTTTCGGACTTCTTACATAATGATTTGAATCTGTTTTTGTAAGCAGTATTCTTGTCCCTATTTCCTGGCGTTGGGCTATTTATAAAAGCCAAATAGAGTTTGTTTTTAGTCCTGCTTGACTTGTAAAGGGCAGCCGTCATCCATGGTTTTCTATAGACAGTCCTATTAACTCGCTTGGGCTTCATAGGAAACGCAAGATTATAGGCCGTTGTAACCTTGGAATTGAAGAGTTCGTAAGCCAGTGATACGTCCTGGTCATCACAGACTTCTATAGTACTACTCCAGTCACACTCAGCTAAAATTAACTTAAAACGCTCTTTAGAGAATGAGTTAAATTGTCTGGATGAACTGTTGGTACGGCTTACAAGTCTCATCGGGGTTAAATCAGCCCATATGAGAACCGGGAGATGGTCAGATAGATCCTCCACTAATATGGTTGGCTTTATAATTTTAGAAATACAGGTAACAAAAATGTTGTAAATAAGTGTAGCCGATGAAGTAGTAATTCGAGTGGGTTGGGAAATAGTTGGCAGAAAATGAAAGGAGGTCATTATGTTATAGAAAATCCCAGTTAGCTTATGATCTTAAGATTTAAGTAGATCTATAGTAAAATCACCAAGTATAAATATATCCTTAGCCTTGGATTGGATAGCTGATAATAAGGTTTCCCATTCTTGGTTGAAAGTATCCATGCAGCTACCCGGTGGTCTATAAACCGATCCAGCAATGAACTTTGAATTATCCTCCGTCAGTAAACAAATGAACAGAGATTCGTATGTGGTATGGTTATTAATATTAATATTATTATTATTATTATTATTATTATTACTCTGGAAGAGAACGATTTTACTTGCCGTCTCTTTCATGCTATGGTTTTTCGATGGTTATATTAGAATACAGAACGTATTTACAGCAACTGTTTTCTATGATATAAAAATGTTTCTCGATTCGTATATAATTAGCAATTACGTTCAGACACTGGTAATTGTATTCAAACTGTTTCACGATATTTAATAAATGCTAATAATATTGTAATGAGTATACTGATGATGACTCAGCAAGTATGCAAACGTTCGATAACTTAGACGATCTCAGATGATATTTACGATTGCGATTACAGCAGAAATTACAGTCGATGAAGATAGACGGTAGCGTCCTCCAGCGCAATGATTTATAGCGTCATTTGCTAAGTTCCTCGTCCACCTAAGAAACGTTGAGCTTTGAATATCTTTATTCAGATACATATCTATCGTAGCTTAGCGATGAGGGTTTCAGCGAGTTGTTGCAGTTGTCTATCTGATGAAAATATTAGGTCGTGGTTTCACATTGAAGCCCATGTCTAACGTACTACTTGCTTGAGTAGCTGTGAGGTGGCACTTATCCAAGCGTCTTGTTTTACAGATTTTATATAGCCATCGTGGAAGCGTTTTGACGGTGTCCAAGTTTACGTCCCATGTACCGAGGACTCGTGTATGTTGTCATTTAGAACATGTTTATCCGAATGCCATCGGATTGGGTTCAAACAGTTTTACGATGTTTTACGATATCAAAGGCCGTTGATATCTTACGGGAATGAGAGTAATAAATGTGACGATTAACTGAACTGGTGATTTGCTGAAACTGTTTTATGGGTATGTATAAATTCATAAATTCATTAGACAAATAATTTCGTTTTATTAATTAAATAGCCCACCATAGATGGTGGTATTCTCCAGCTGTTATGTATATATGTAAACCTGCGAATAATAGCATTGCCTCATGAAAACTGAAGAAACGCTCTCTGAAGTAAATACGGGAAATCATTGTGTAAATCTGTTTCCTGTTCAGTCTGCTGAAAATGAATAGCACATGCCGAGGTAATAAATTCCTCACTACGACTGTCGGTCATAAGGAACGCAAGCAGAAAGTCACACACAATTCAACATCTGTTATGGAATCAAGCGGTAGTTACAATTTAACGACACTGTGTAATAGTAAAGATCGTTGGAGTCACCCTCCTCCGTTATCCAAGCTTAGGATTAGCACTCCTGGACAGCAAGCAGTGGAGGAGTTTTACGGAATGGATAGTACATATATATGACCATCGACCCATTCGACTTCTCTGTATGCGGATACAAATATTGTAAATGCAAAATTCTGTCCATGTACCCTCCAGTCCCTCTCGTCTTCAATCTCACCATGCCTTCCTTTCCCATTTCTATCCATATCCATGAGTCCATCCATTCAATACTAGTCCTGCCTATGCTGCATGTTCAGCTCAGAAACTCGATCGCATTAGCAATTCAATAGCATTCACTAGCATCATTGGAATTGTCGGTAGTTTTAGGGGAACCTTCAATATATGAGATTATTACCATATGTTGAAGGTCGACCCTAAAAGTTGCAACAATTCCACCAGCACGCCATCTCACGAGGAAGGGTTCAAGATGTTGAAAATAAAAATTATATAATATTCGGAACATAAATATTTAGGACGGCACCGTTATTATTGGCCAGAACACCACGCTATCGGTTTGATCTACACCAAAATATAATATGGTACAAGTCTCAGGTGTTTATCAACCAATTCATATAACAATAATACATTATTCGAATAAGAACCAATCGACATGTATCTGTGGCAAAGTATATATTATCTGATAAGCTTGGAGGCGGCATTTGGGAATCATTTAAAACGCTAAGTATGACTGATCGTACTTTTATAGCGTAGATTGTCAACATCCTAGGGGTGTCTAAAGAGATCATTGACTTGTCGACTGGATGGAGGGATCGACAGTTTACCGACATGATATTACATCAAGAGTGGTTAATATATATATATATATATATATATATATATAATTATATACATTCAATATTTACGTTATTTCCGTAGAGCATGCATTGACCGAATGTTTTGAGACGCTGTTCTTAATTGATTCATACTGTTATATAATTATAACTAGCTCACTAAGCCCCATTTCCTTAACTCCTATTGCATACTTTGCATTTAGTCAATGAGAATTACAAGGATACCCGTCCTCTGATTGTTTATTATGGTTATTTGTGATTGTTCATTATATGATAAGCCATCAATGCATTTGCAGGCGGTTCAATAAAGTACATACTTAATTACTTACATTTTTTGATTAATATTCCGAGAATGACGAGAAGTCATTCAGCGGAAGATTAGCACATCATAACTTGCAATTTTAGAAGTAGAATTAGATTAAGAATCACATATCATAATTGTAATTGTAACCAGACTTTGAAATTTGTTGGATTACGTATCTGTAACGGAGTTGGGTGTTACTTAAAAAATAGTCTTGCTTTGGACAATTATTGCTGCAGAATAACTTAGTTTATTTGTATAAACACATTTTTAACGTTAAGTCTATCATAGACGGTGTCAGATGGCAATTTTAAGTCGACAAAATTGAATGTTCGTAAAATTATTTGGTTCAGTTTCGACACCTTTTAAAGATGTCCTTTTTACGCTATAAGATCCTTCATCAACCAAATATGTATGACACTCATAACCGGCTTTTGCTCTATTAAAGAATGCGCCACAGTCCTCTAAAAAGGACGAGGGCAATACCACTGATCTTTAAACATAATTGTTTTAGACACTCTTACACTACTAATATTCTCGGTAGAGCCAATTCCAAATTTTTATGAAGGATGAGGGCGATACCAATGACCTTCATTCATCAACGGTTTCGTTAAACTTAAACTTTTATTACAACTATAAAAGTCGAAGAACACAAAAACATATCACAAATAAAGTTTCCAACATATTCCAAGCTTTGTCTCTTTTCGCCGAATTCGATCCATAATGAGGACAACTTCCGACCAATCCGTAAACAAGTAGCATGTAGCGCATGCGCAGTCCAGTTGCCGACGACGCGCAGTTGCTAATAGCAACGTGCCATCGTCTGACGACGTCACTCTGGAGCAGACGGCCTCCACTGCAGGTAATAGTAGCGCCAACCCTTCTACACCCTGCAGTGGGGTTCTCTGGAGAGAGGGTGATTGCCTGGGGGCTACGGCGGTCCACCGTTGCCTCCCTTGAGGAGCAGTTGACTATTGAGGGAGTGCGGAACCTAAGGGCCTGCTCGTCTAGGTAGAGACCGAAGCGAGGGCAACACTGATCGGCCGGGTACTCGAGGCGGTAGTACAGCCTGGCGTTGGTCCTGCGCAGGCGGTAGATGCCCAGGAGGGCGTAGCGTATGATCGTCGAGTCCAGTTGGCCCTCCGTCAGGCAAGCTGGGCCAAGACGGGCCTCGGCCGGCGGCAGAGGCGGTGTGACCCCTTGAGGGCCCTCGCTGCCTGCCGCTCCGTCTTCGTCCCTCTCCTCCTTATCGGTCGGATTATTGTCTTCTCTTGGAACGACGCCTAAACCTCCGATCAGGTAAGTGCAGATGTCAAGGTCTGAGCTGTAGAATAATTAAGAAAAGCTAGCATTTATCAGGAGTCACTTTCTAACTATCAAGCATTTTATCGATGGAGCTAAGCAATTTTAAGTGAGGGTCTCCAAAAACTAACTGTCTCGGACAAGAGGATCGAAACCAGATGCTCAGTGGTAAAAAGAGATTTATCTAACCAACCGGCTACCGTGTCTGACATTCGGCCATGACACCCAACAATCGGTCACTTAAAATCACTTAAAGTCACTTAGAATCTTAAAATCGGTCACGTCATACCTCAAACAGTGATCTAAACCTACAAAAATGGACCCCAGCTCGTGACTATTATCATTATCATTATCATTATTATTATTATTATCATTATTATTTTTATTACTGTTTAATTATTATTATTATTATTATTATTATTATCATTATTATAATTATTATTATTATTTGGATTTTTGCCCTGAGGTACTTCATTCCCCAAGGATTTGATTATCTAAGTGTTAAAATCGTTGTCCGGATCATGCTTCGTCTCCTGGGGATGAAGAAAAGGTGCCCTGGAAAGGCTGAAACGATTATATTATTTGTATTATTATTATTATTATTATTATTATTATTATTATTATTATTATTATTATTATCATTATTATTATTATTATTATTGTTATTATTATTATTATTATTCATCATTGGCATTGCCAACGGATCTGTTATCATGCTATCTGGGTCGCCAGATAATAATAATAATAATAATAATATTATTATTATTATTATTATTGATACAAAATGCTCCAAGGTACATATGATCCCTCAGGGACTATAAAACCAATCTAAAATGTTTGTTGTCTGGAATGGCCTCGCTTATTATTATTATTATTATTATTATTATTATTATTATTATTATTATTATTATTATTATTATTATCATTATTATTATTATTATTATTATTATTATTATTATTATTATTATTATTATTTGATTATTGTTTGATTATTATTATTATTATTATTATTATTTGATCATTATTATTATTATTATTACAATTATTATTTTTGTTATCATCATCATTTATCAACGAATAGCTGTATCCACTTACCATGGAAACACCGTACCTGTCATCCAATACGGTACATCGATATTTTCTCTGATCAAATAATCCATTGAACGAGTTACATCAGAGTCGTCGCCATTGCTGTACTCATCCGTAAAGTGAGTTGCGTCGTCGTCATAGTCATCGGAAAGGTTAGTTGATTCTTCGTCATTATCACCGTCTTTGTAGTCGTTGTTCCACCGGAGCTGTGGGAATATCTCCCTCGTTTCCCAGCTTTTCTTTCCAGCGCTGAGCACTCCAGCCGCGAGGCAGAAATCGAAGACAACTTCAGCAATTCCAAAGACCTTCATTGTTTCCTTGCGGTGTTAGTCGGAAGCCCCGTTAAACTGTCGATCCTTCCATCCAATCGACAATGATCTCTTAGACACCTCTACGATGCTGAAAATCTACGCTATAAAACCACAATCAGCCAATCAGCTGGTTAGTGCAGAAGCTCGCCTATCATGTCCAAACTTTGCAGATAATATAATATACTTTGCCACAGATACATGTCCGTTGGTTCCTAGTCGAATAATGTTTCGAATAACTGGTCATCCGCTTTCATATGCCGAGACTAAGAAAATGACGTCGATAGCTTTTCTTGGCAATGGCTAACTCTTTTCATCCTCTAATGGAAGAGGTCTACGACCTTAAGGCGGTTTGGTAGCGGCGCATATCGTCTATTGGAATGATCAATCTAAATTGAAAGACATGGTGAATCCCAAGGCAGTTACAGATACATCCAGAATGTTTCCGTTTTGCTCTTTCTCCCGTTTGACACAATGTCTGTTTCCTGTCGCCTACTTCCGCTTCCATACGCTTCTGCTTTTACAGAATATCAACATAATATATTTTCGTTTTAACAGCTCCGTTTTTACTGCACGTACCCCGATACAGTATTCTGTTAGAACGTGCCCTGTTGTTCCGTTTGGTTTCTGAAATAAATTAGACCTATGTCTAAATTAGTGAAGATTCTAAAAGCGACGCTATGGCAGAAATTGTTCAGTCGCTGTACATTTATGTAAAAACATTCGTTATTATTTACACGCAACCAGTCCTTGTAATGACTTTCAACAAGATAAAACCAAATTTCGATTAAATGCATTTACCTCTTAGAGCATTTCCGATCAATAGTCTTTTTAACTAATTTCCATTGGTTAACTTACGTTCTAACAAAATGATTCTATTTTAACGTATCTTTGCCTTCATCTCTTTAACGAAGGTATACTCCAGAATTCACCCTACCCTCTATCAGCGCTAACATCGTTATCGTCATCTACAAGCTTCTAAAGCGTCACCTGATAGCCAAGAGTAGAGCACCAACTCATTCGCATATTGACAAACGTTTGTGTCATAACATTTCATTCAAGAAACGTTGTTTTTACATTTCATTCAAGAAACGTTGGTATGCTGCGGAAATAAGCCTCGTCTGTTCAAACTGTCGCGTCTATTCGCTTCCGAGCTATCAATTTAAAACTCTTCTGAGATTGGCACGCGCGTGTAGAGTCAACAGATAATTATGTGGACTCCGGCACTTTCAGAACGTCTATGAACACAACGCATGCGCCAAAGGCGCTCGCTGTGCAGTTGAATAGTCATCGCAAAATGCCAGTTTAGACAATGTCAAAGGCAATCGCCTTACTATAATTATTATCATTATTATTATTATTATTATTATTATTATTATTATTATTATTATTTATTACTATTGGTAGTAGTAGTATTATTGTTATTTATATTATTATTATTATTATTATTATTATTATTATGGTGTAGTCCAACTACAGCTAGCGGAGAAAGAGGTCATACAACGACAAAAGTTATTATCAATGTTACTATTATTATTATTATTATTATTATTATTATTATTATTATTATTATGTTATCGCCCATGATGAGCTAAGTGAGTGTTGGCAATGTCCCGAAGAAGCAGGCTGCGTTCCCACGCTGAAGAACAACTGAGATACGTTGGAACAGAAATGACGTCTCCATTGGATCGTGGGTTGCAGCACTCGTTCGACTACCCAACTCAATTATTATTATCATTATCTTATTATTAATAATAACAATAATACTAATACTAACAACAATAATAAAATAATAATAATTATTATTATTATCATCATATATGTTTCACATTATGCTGTTATCGCCCATGATGAGCTAAGTGAGTGTTGGCAATGTCCCGAAGAGGCAAGCTGCGTTCCCACGCTGAAGAACAACTGAGATTATTATTATTATTATTATTATTATTATTATTATTATTATTATTATTATTATTATATTACTTCGGTTGTTCTTCAGCGTGGGAACGCCGCCTGCCTCTTCGGGACATTGCCACCATTCACTTAGATCGCCCACATGGGCGATAACAGCATAATTAAAAACATATATGTATAAGAATAATTATAATAATAATAATAATTATTATTATTATTATTATTATTATTATTATAAAACATATATGTTTTAAATTATGCTGTTATCGCCCATGTGGGCGAGCTAAGTGAATGGTGGCAATGTTTATTACTATTATTATTATTATCATTATTATTATTATTACTATTATTATTATTATCATTATTATCATTATTATTATTATTATTATTATTATTATTATTATTATTACTGCTACTACTACTACTTCCCCCACTGTTTATTGGTTAATCGTGAAAATGGGAATTGGTAAACCCGAAAACCCCGTAAAACGGGGAACTGAGAAACTCTTTTTATATCTGCGGATAAAGTCAAATTTTTTTTACAGATTTTTACATCCTGATGTCATGGATATCGCCATGACCTATTTTATTTTTTAAATTTCTGTGTAATAAGGAATGTGTTATTAGGGCTTAAATCGGGGGCCTGCTGTACCATCGCATTACAACAGCCTACGAAGCGCTGTTAAAATTTTAATGGGGAACCTGACATTTGGTCTGAAATCGAATTAGCTCTAGGCCTACCATGTGGATGTACAGTAGCAATGCAAACTGGCGATATACCGCCCGTAACAAAATAAACTAGGTACGACGACGATGTTCCTGGTGATTATTTTTGAGGAATGCGATGATAGTGACATAATGACAATGATGATTATCATTCTGTTGATGAGCCAAGTATGAAAACAGGCAAGTGACTTGTCTTTACTTCATTTTTAAAATTACTAATTCTGCAAGCCTGAGCGGGTCACTTAAAATCCACCAACGGGCCGCGTGCGATCCGCGTGTTGGACAGCACTGCCTTACGGTATAACACTACCTGTCAAGCTTCTGCTTTGCAATAACTTGTGTTTTTTTGGCTGATCGGAAGTTTTTCATTCAACTTCTAGCCTTTCTCCCTTTGAGCACCCTAGCAAACAGCCGAAGACCCACTCTGCAGAGATTCCCCAGAAGGGAATGTTACGAACTAGCACGCTCGGAACGTAGTAGGCCTAGGCTGTTTTATTTTTGTTTTGAATTTCTCCCTCAGTAGAGAACCACTTGGGAGAATGAGAAGCCGGAGGATACCGTAGCGTCTCCCGTAGCTTCTCGTACTAAAGTCAGGGATAGCGGATCAGGGATTAATCTGATCACCAGCCTAGGCCGAGAGCCAGTAACATCGGCATCACGCAATCGTGGTTAATGTACGTATCAGGTTTTAAGCTGACAAGTAAGTAAACACTTTGATCTTAGCCAAAAGGTTAAGAAGCGATAACGACGTATTATCCAGAGGTCTTTTATAGCGTGTCTGGGCATCTAAAAAAAGATTTCTATGACAAATCTTACTAACGGTAATAACTATTTAATTCGGTCATTCACAGACAAGTTACTGCGAAATATAAAAGTATACAATATAATGCAATTTATAAGTAAGTCAAATGTCATTATAGCATAATAGAATATAAAATAACTCTGTTTCCCATCTGAGCCTATGTAATCAATTGTTACCATGTGCCGCCATCTAACGACGTCGTTGTTAACTGTAGCAATGCAGGACGCCATAGCGCTATAATAATATTACAGCCCTACATCTAATTGACCCAACTCGCCGCCTAGCAAAAGAAAGTCTGGTCAACCTTACCGGGGATACGGATTTCGAACTCGGTTCCTCAGCTATGCGCCCAATGTTTTATCCATTATCCAGACAGGGAATGAGGTGTGAGCGGAATGAGGAAGGTAAGGGCAACGAGGGATGGACGGCTAGAAGTGGAATATGGAAGTGGAGATGACGGTAAGGCAGGGCAGAGGTCGGTAATGGGAAGAGTTCAGGAGTGGGTTCTGCTTCGTCTTGACTTTTACCTTTTTGTATACATGGATAAATCGTTGTCTAATCCATTCATTGCTTTTCTGATGTTATGAGAACTATCGCCATAGACTTTTACGTTATGGTTATAATTAGGCCTAACTATCATTTCATTCAGCTCGGACCCGCGTGCAAAAGTGTGAACCATGTTGCACACACAAAAATTACTCGAGCACACAATCTCCAAAAAATGAGTAGGAATATTGTCCTAATCAGTGGTATCTGTTGTTGTTGAATTCTATCGACACCAATGGCTATTGAGATAAAGAAATAAGATGTTGACATTCAAAAGAATGTCAATCTATACCAATCTAGCTCCAAAGGAGAGCAGAGATGCAAAGCAGAGCCGCAAAGCAGAGCCGCGTCTTACACACCTTCTAAAGAATAACTGTCGTACAATAAGAAAAGTAAATAATATTGCACATTATGTAGTTTGAAATACAAAGTACTCACGATGGAAACTCTGCTCATTTTTGCACTCCGACAGTGCCAATCCCAAGTCTAGATAAAGGAGGAGGGTGGCGGTAATTATTGTTGTTATGAAACATTGTAATTAAACAGCAACTTACTGCTACTCACAATTCTACTTTGTCACAATGATTATCTGTCGTTAAACTTTGGATTCATCCATTCACCATTCAAACGAGGTACTTTAATGGTCATGGTAGCTGAACAACCATAGTAAAGCAATCAAAATAGAATACTGTAAGCAATTTGAGAAAAGTATTCAAAACTACGGCATGTCCGACAATATTAAGACACCTCAATTTGTTATACCCCTATCATATATTCATCATCTGGAAAATTTATTGAAAATAATTTAACTTCTTAAAATGCTGTAACAATTGGCGACCTTGAAAAAGCTAAACATCGCCGCTGTTCGCACTCTGACAGTGCCAGTCCCAAGTCTGGATAAATGAGGAAGGCAACGCTAATGAGATTCGCTATCACGCACAGTGTCATTAAACAGAAACTACTAATACTATTTAAAACTGAACATGAGATACATGTAGGACCTACCCGAATTGTGACCATTATTATTATCTCATAGAAGTAGCTTGTTACAACCATTTAAAGCACATTTATGAACTATTATTTATTATTTTTTGGCCTATTTTATTTTGCGTCTCTGAACAGTTATTCTGTGAGAGGTGTTATATAACACACACACACACGCACGCACATACACACGCACGCACATACACACGCACACACACACGCACACACACACGCACATACAATATTATACACTAATGTGTATCTGCATTTGGTGATAGGATTCTTCTTGTAGCGTCGAGAGTACACTTTAGATAGGTTTCAACTGCTTTGGGACCTTGAGAGAAAGGCCTTCGCTCAAAATAAATGTTCAGCGCCTTCGATATCTGTCAGATTCTGAGTCCTCTAGTCTAGAGGGAGGGAAACAGCAGATATAGTTGCATTCTATTGAATTGTACATTAAAGATAAGAATTATTTCGGTGGATAACATTTTATGTACAGAGATATTCCACTTAATTTTTGTAGCTGTCATGCGAATTGGTCATTCGTCTGCAGCGTGTGGGGGAAATGAATCCATTTCGATAGACCGTTATTTTTGGAGTGTTGTCCATCCTTTTATTCCTCCTCCTCCTCCTCTTCCTTCTCATCCTCCTCCTCCTCTTCCTTCTCCTCCTCCTCCTCCTCTTTCTTCTATTGTGGGAGTCGTGTTTCTCCTCCTCCTTCTAACTCCTCATCCTCATCTTCCTCCTCTTCTTCTTCCACTTACTCCTCTTATTCTTCCTCTTCTTTCTGCTCTTCCTCCTTTCTTCCTCTTCCTTCTCCTTCTCCTTCTCTTCCTCCTCCTCCTCTTTCTTCTAATGTGGAAATTCTGTTTCTGTTCATCTTCCTCTTCCTGTTCCTCTTCTTCCTCCTCATCTACTTTCTTCAATTGTGGGAATCTTTGTTTCTCCTCCTCCTCCATCTCCTCTTGTTCTTCATCGTCTCTGACTA